>OZ024740.1:403739849-403764849 GCA_964016885.1 Eledone cirrhosa | reverse complement strand
TCTCTCTCTCTATATATATATATATATATATATATATATATATATATGTATTAAACTGGTTCTATCATGATTTAATTGATACCATGTGTATATAAACCCCTCATTTTATCGAGAAAACTAAAATCCGCCTAGGTGGAATTTGAACTCTGATCATAATGAATAAGACTAAAAAAGATTTATTTCGGCAATATACTAATTTTCAGGTTAATAAAGTCTGCGCGTTCATAGTTCATGTAACTTGACCTTTATAGAGGTATGTGAATAGGAAGGCAATAAATTATGAATACAATGTGCTATAGAAACTCACCCGACACTATTTTTTATGCCATAAACGTGATGTTGATTTTCCTACATGTATGATTGATAACATATAAGATAATCTTTGGTCAACTTAAAATATTTTAGTAAAAATTTGGAATGATAAAAATTTGGAATGATAGAATGGGGCTGTAAATGAAATAATAATTGTAACAGCACGACAAGGAACAAATGAAATAACAACAAATATTTAGACATATGTTAGTTTTGCATCAGAAAATCAGTTTTGGTGTAAAAGCTATGAAGAAAGAGATATAATTGTTTCTACTTTTGGCACAAGGCCAGCAATTACCCAGTACATTACTTGTAATTTATTTTATCGACCCCATAAGGATAAAAGGCAAAGTTAACCTCGGCGGGATTTGAGCTCAGACCATAAAGGGTCGTAATTCTTTGCTACAAATCATGGCGTCCGACCCTTACCGATACTGCCATGAAAACAGTAACTGATAATTCAACTTAGTTGTGTTCTTATTCATTACGTTTTAACCTTGGTCATATTGTCTCTGGTTGGATCGTACAAAAATATCGATAGGAAATATTTTTCGTTCGTTTGATAATAGAAGTTTAACAAAAGTTTTGTGACTAACTATGCAATACACCATGTAGCGTATTTGAAATTCATTAATTTTTAGAATGTTATAGCTCCATCCCATTAATTGATCATATACTAGACAATGGAAAAATATTGTGATTCCAATCTAGTTTAATCGGCTGATTCGTAAGCGATTGTAAAAGGAAAACTTGAATGAAAATCCCATTATCTTTTTATGGGTATAGTTTATATGTTTATTGATTATTCTGCTATTAAATGATACTTCATTTTATCAATCACAAATACATGACGATTGAATAAGACTATTCCCATGACTTAATTTGAATTCATCTTCATACGCAATAAGTCTTAAAATGTGAATGACATACTGGGCAGAGTAGTCTATACCACAGAAAAGAAATAGACTGGTTATAACTGGAAGACGTTTAATCAGAAATCCACTCGATTGAGTGTTAATATAAAAGATTTTATTTCACAAACAAAGAGCAGAAGTAAAACTATAGCGTAGTTTTATTGTCTATTTAATTGACCCCAATACCGGACTTGTAACCAATCACCTATCGGCAAGTATGAAAAAAGATTAGAAAAAAGATTAGAAAGAAAATTAAAACAATTTCTGTAAATTAACTATACGTCGGAAATGAGAAAGTGTATTGCCAGTTAAACAATATAAATATAAATATAAATATAGAACCTCCCTTTCAAAAAGAGTTCCAGAATGGCAGAAAGATCTAAGAAAACAAATAATATCTTATAAAAGAAATAAACTCGAAAAAGACAGAATACACATACAATAAATAGAGACAATCACAGCAGACTATGTTGTGCAAGCCATGAGAAGTAAAAGAGAACTGGAAGTCATCCATGATATTTTCATTGAACAAATATCAATATTCCTGAAATAAAAAGGGCAGTGGATTGGTAGAATTAGTAGAGCGTCAGTAAAATACCATTGTGTTATTTGTTCTGCTTCTTTACATCATGAGTTCAAGTCACGCCATAGTAAACTTTGTCTTTTATCCTTCCGGGTTTAGTAAAATAAAGTAGCAATCCAGTACTGGAGTTGTTTTAATTAACTTTGCTTCCCTCCAAATTTGCTGACCCTGTACCTAAAGTAGAAATCATACTTTTGAAGTATATAAAACAGCATTAGGAAACAACTGTTTGCTAGGAGGGATATTAATTGAATCAAACTCAAATACTTCAGTGGCAGTTATTTTATTGACACTGCATGAATGATAGATTGAGTCTATTCTAATGAGTTACATACAGCAAAGCATTGTGTCTAGTACTCTGCTGGTTCTACCACCTACTATATCATCCTTGTTTGCGTCCTTCATCGGCAGTGCGAAAACTAGTCGTCTCATACATCTAGGAAAGCTTCTAATCTGCTGCTATTAGTAGTATACCTCAAACAAGATATGAAGGAATGAGATTGGAATTTTGAATCTAGTGTAACTCATTCCTACCACTTTCCCATTTCTGTTGAAAATAGTGGCAGAAGATCAAGCTAATCGATTTGTGCCGACGGAAACAAATACAATTCTCGTAGTCATAATGAAAAGTACTTATGCGCTGGAACCCTATTTTCATTGAAGTCTATCACATTTATGTCAAGTGAACAAAGGTCATTTTACAATTTACCTTGCTTCAAAAAAAACCCCTATTCCCACCAATTTTTACTGCCAATGTATACGATGTTTTCCCGCTGTTTTGTTTGCTGTTACTGTTAGTGTTGCTGTTCCTAATTGTAGCGCATTTATAGAAGTGGTTCAATTGTTACACCGATCTTTAATTTTGCTATACTTGAAGAATCCTTGGTAGAGATAACGCACCGTTAACCATATGGCTAGCCAAAGAATTTACTCTCAGTTTGCTCTTTTGAAGGTTAATCTTACAAAGTTAAATTAAACTTTTTCGGCATCTTATCTTTAAGATATAAATTTTAAATTAGAACTCACCACTGGCTTGCTACTAGCATGCTGAAACGTAAAATGAATGCACATGTTACTTTATCTGAAGTATAAAATGATAATAATTGTTTCTACTTTTGGCACAAGGCCAGCAATTACCCAGTACATTACTGGTACTTTATTTTATTGAACCCATAAGGATGAAAGGCAAAGTAAACCTCGGCGGGATTTGAACTCAGTCCGTAAAGGGACGTAACTGTGCTGCAAAGCATGGCCTCCGACCCTCTACCGATACTGCCAATCCACCGCAATAATATATAATATAGGCCTACATCCACCAGCTAGGAGAGTGGAGCAGTCTATTTAGTCAATCCTAGCATTCTTTGGCAGGATTTAAATTCAGAAATTAAAGAGACATAACGTTACAAGGAATTTTGACTGGTACACTTCGAATTCCGCTATCATTCACTAGCAACGTAAAGAAAACTAGTGATTGTAATTCTTTCATTTATTGAACAGAAGGGGCCATTATACATACATACATACAGAGACGAACACCCGGAATTACATTTCCCCCCAAACATTTAAACAAACAAGCAAAACCTGTCAGGTAAATTGTTACATTTAACGGAACTATAGGATTCAAAGCAGGCTGGCACTACAAAGCCAGACATTGAAGACAACGGTCCCATTACCACTGATGGAGAGATATAATGCAGTAAACAGCACCAGAACAACTTAGATGAAATCTATACTTCTACTGTATAAACAGAGAAAAACATGGGAAACCTGTGGACACCTTACAAGTGATCTGTGATGATGTCTCAACGGTGCACAACCATAATTTGATAGACAGGCCGTACAACACCAGTATAAATAAAGAATCTTCTAAATAAGAGTTGGAGGCATTAAATGAAATAGCAGAAAGTATCTGAAAGCCACATAGACCAAAGGTATAAAAACAACCTACGTAACCATTAACCTTTTGATATACGTTTCAGTTATTATATTGTTGATCTTCCGTAAAGAACTAAAAGAACTAAAACCACGCAATCGGTATACAAACATGGACCAACATCGGCACACAACTTAGAAAAATAAATTTTATTGCTACAAAGAAGTATCTTATAGATAATTTTTGTTATTAAATATAACTCAACCAAAAATTTCACACGACATTTAGATGACAACTATATATATCTTGGACAGGATGAGAACGTCAGATATGATGGACCCATAAATGCCCCAGGAAAGTAAAGCGAATATGGTCATCAGAACTTTCAGCGTACAACAAACACATTGCCCATAATACTTTTGCTGTGCTCAACCTAACCCCAAGATTTGGCCTGCTGAACGTGTCATTGAGAGAAGTGAATGGGATGGATCTAAGAACTCGCAAACTTAATTTAACATCAGTAATTATGTGGATAGGCTATATTTCTTACGCGTGGAAGGTGGTCCAGGCCTAAAACTCATATTAACAACATACGAGATTCGGATAGTAACAATGAAGCAGCATCTTCAATTGAAAAAAAAGATCAGCAACCATCTCGCCAATGAAATTAACAACCTTTTTAGGATAGCCACTGATATAGAGGAGGGTCATGATATAAAAGCTGACACAAATTTCTCTCCCAACAACATTAGAAGACAGTTTTTATCATAAATAAATTGATTGTGTTTGGTCATTGAACATTACATTGATATTATACTAGCTTAGGTATCCGTATTTGCTCGGGAAACAGTTAAGAGAAGACGGATGAAAGAGAAACGACTGTATTGGATGTGTTGTCTGGTATGAGGTGAGACCGTAATGTGTGTGTGTGAGAGAGAGGCATGAAAAAAAAAAACAATCATAAAACTTCCTTATAAGGCTGAGGGATTAAACTGCCGATTAAATGGTAGCATTGGCCTTCGATTTTAAATGTTGTGAAATACCCATAGTCAGTATGATCTTTTTCATCTCCAACGGACGTCATCTGAAACACAGCAATATACAGCAGAACATTGCTTCTGAAGTGTTGCGTCGTTAGTGTTGCGTGTAAGTAGTATATGGATAAAAGTTGGAGGGTAGATTAATTTGAAATAGTATCAATTTTTCTTTGTTCTGTAAAATGAAAGACTATAAAAGGACTTTATATAAGCCAACGCAAAATGTTAAACCTTCAACTGATATTTTTGTGGGCATCTCTCTTTCTCTCTGAATATCTAACATTTTAATTATATCTCTCTCTGTATAACAGCATATCTCTCTCTTTCTGCCCCTCCCTCTGTGTCTCTCTCTCTTTAGATGTGTGTATATGTATTTGTGTGTGTGTGTGTGTGTAGTTTTCGTGTGATTCAACTAACCAATAAACATCTTTCTCTTATATTATATATAAATAAATTTCTTTATTAGCCACAAGGGCACAAAAGAAGGGGACAAATACAAATGGGGAGTTTACATACAGGTATATGAAAATAAAACTATTAATAAAATAACAAATAACAATTGGAATCCACAATAGGGGGAGGCGTTACACAGGGTTTGTACACACCCCGAAAAAATGTACAACCCTCATGTCCAGGAGCACCAAGAATGAGTACTCCCTTCCTCTCTTCCTCTTTTTCCTCAACCTACAGGCTTATATAGGGAGAAGGCCACTCGGGCCATCTTTGCCACATTCACCCACCTTTTATAAAATTTGCACCTCTCTCTCCATCCTGATTCTTCTTACAAAATGATATTTGTAAAAACGAATCAGTTGCTCGCCGGAGAGAAAGGTGTCTGACCTCAGCCCTTTTAATCTCGTCCACCATATAACCTCTTTCACCATAGCCATAACACATAGGAAAACCGCCTCTCCATCGTTTTTGAAGGAGAGTGGCGGTTTGATCATGACAATGGACTCGGTGGTCAACTGGATTGGTCCCACCCGCGACAATAGTCGTTCTACATAGCCCCACAGGTCGGTAACGCCCGGGCAGTGTACAAATGCGTGCGCGACGGTTTCCTCGTCGCGCACGCATCTCGGACAGATCTTTTTCGAAGGGTCCCTACCCGGGCGCCCGTGTCTGTAGAGCTTGTCTCGAACTGGTAGAGCTCCTCGGTAGCACTGCCAGGCCAGGGACTTTTGTAAGTTGTCCATTGGTCCCGGGCGGAAGGTCCTACCGAACAGACTGGCCAGTTCGTCCTCCTCTACGCCTAGAGTTTCTCCGAGCGTGTCGTCGCACTTGCTGCGGCCCAACACTCTATAGAATGTCGAAGTGGAGTCTCCACTGATCGCCGGGTCCGTTTTCCATTGGACTGTGAGCGCCTGAGCACATTCGATGTGCCAGTCGCCCAATTTCCTCGGTATTTGCTTGACCCAGGACTGCAGCTCGATCAGCGAGACAAGTCGTGGGAAGGCTCGCCTCACGAGCGGGGCCAACACCGGTTGTCCGGTGAGGAATACGTGGAGGTGCCGCAGCCTGAGCGCGTGTTTGCGCATCGTCAACCACGGCATCCCCAGCCGTCCGTTTGAAGGGTGTTGGCAGCAGATGGATCTTCTCACCAAAGGAGCCCGTTTCTTCCAAAGGAATTAGAAGAGCGCGCGCTCCATTTTGGTGAGCGTTTTGGCTGGACAAGGCACGACAGTGAAGCCGTAGTAGATGATGGAATCTATAAAAGTGTTCGCCACCTCCACTCGACCTTTCAAGGATAGTTTGCACTCGACAACGTATTTATATTATATATAGATATGTTGTCGATAAGTAACACCCAAACACGCCCACACGTATATACAACACACACACATACACACACACATATACATGTGTGTGTGTTGGGGGTTCTTTGTGCATATGTATTTCCTTGAAATAATGTTTCAAATACGATAAACTATGTTTGTTACACACACACACACACGCATATATATATATATATATATATATATATATATATATATATATATATATATATATATATATATATAGAGAGAGAGAGAGAGAGAGAGAGAGAAGGTGAAATTGGAAATACCACGGAAGGATCTGCTTTTCTTTTTTTTTCCTCTCTTTGAAAAAATACACATATTTACAGAATATCTCCCCTCTCCCTAAAAACAATTTTGCTATGTGTGAAAAAACACAACTACCACCACTGCTGCTACTACCATGACAACCTCTCTCTATAGACACAAAATTACATTTTCCAGTCTTCTTCTCGACAAGAAACACGAAAAGACTTGCCTCAACGCTTAATTTTAAATCTTTAATTTTAAATTTTAATTCTTATTAATTCTTTTAAACATTTGATAAGATGGATTTTACTAATACATCGAAACCGGTTATACTTTATATATTTTATATACCTTATAAAACTCTTTTTTAAAAGAATTGTCCCACTCATTTTTTCAATAATGTCACTTTGACGAATCAAAGAAAAGAAAAAAAAACAAAAAAAACAACAAATCCTTAAATATATTTTCCGTGCTATTTCCAATTTCACCTTTTCTCTATAACTTCTGCTTTGTATAGAACCATACTTCCCTTTTCAAATATGTATATTAAAATATGTTATTTTAATATATATATATATATATATATATATATATATATATATATATATATATATATATATATATATATATACAAAATTTAGTACACCATCAACGAAGCCATGGTTGCAGCCAAGCTAACGAATGCAGTTTCGGTGTGTAGCTAAGCACTCGATAGGGTATATAACCCTAGAGTGCTTAGCTGCACATTACGTTTAGACAGCTTATATATATATATAACCATATATAGAAATATACAGATACATGCGGGCACATACATATACATGAATATATCCACATATATCTTTGAATTAGTGGTGCCAACCTCAACCGATGTTGCTCTATAAATAACTGGGACAAAATAATCCGAATTGATTAGATTGATTCAGTATCAGAGCTATATAATACATTATAAAGAGAGAAGAAACATTAGATATAATTAATAATAAGATATATCATACCTAAACTCCTTCTTTACTCCCCGACTACGTAGTATCGTGGCATATTATGCAAAAACACTACATCACAGAGGTATAGAATTTTTGTGAGGTTTGCCGACTTATCAAGAGGATACCTCATTTAGAGTTTCAAAACACGTCCGTAGGACGCGAGATAGAATCCCAAAAGGCGGAGGGGGATTCTATCTCGCGTCCTACGGACGTGTTTTGAAACTCTTGATGAGGTATCCTCTTGATAAGTCGGCAGACCTCACAAAAATTCTATATCTCTCTAATGTAGTGTTTTTGCATAATATGTCGAGGAGTAAAGAAGGAGTTTAGGTATGATATATCTTATTATTAATTATATCTAATGTTTCTTCTCTCTTCATAATGTATTATATATTATGGTCTGAGTTCAAATCCCGCCGAGGTTAACTTTGCCTTTCATCCTTACGGGGTCGATAAAATAAAGCACCAGTAATACACTGGGATAATTGCTGGCCTTGTGCCAAATGTAGAAACAATTATATATATATATATATATATATATATATATATATATATATATATATATATATGTATATATATATATATATATATAGATGAGATTCTACAGGACTAGAACTGTTTCATTCTTTAGAGATCATCAGGAATCTGGCTTTCCAAAAATAAATGTTGTATTTATAGCTCTTTTCAGGTGGTAGGAGAGGGTGGGAGTGGGATGGTTAAAGGTCATTGGTTGATAGAAAAGGAATTCATTAAAAGCTAATTCTTTAAAGCTATAATTTATATTTAGAGTGACAAAGGCAGAAAGAATTTTAAGTTTCTCTTAAGCTAACAATGCCTATATTTCAGGTGTCTATAAGATCGTTGGGGGTCGGTCATGGTTGAAGGATTTAAAGAAAAGGGAAATTCTTTAAAAGCTAATTCTTTAAAGTTCTACTTAGAGTGACAAAGGCCAAGAGAATTCTATAAACCAGTTCAAAATATTGGGTGCCTATCATATCATTATCTTAAAATTTTTCTTAAGCTATATTCCAGGTGTCGACAGACACATTCACATACATACACACACACATATATATATATATATATATATATATATATATATATATATATATATATATATATATATATATATACACACATATACGCATATATATATATATATATATATATATATATATATATATATATATATATATATAAATTAATAAAATAATGAATAAACAAAGAAACAGTTCCTTATATTAAAAAAAATTCATCATTTTACGATCGTTTCTAGGATATATATATGTGTTAGAGTTGGTATGCATATTCTATAGATCTATGTACAATATTTATACAAACTATCAGAGGGAATATACATACCTACACATATATATGCTGTCTTCAGAAATAATGATATTTGTTTATTGAAAAAAACAAAGATTCAATACAATAGGTCTGTTTGGGAACAGGTTTTGAATTGACCAATAGAGAGATAGTGAGGGTCAGGATAGTAATATAGTAGTAGAAGAACCTTAAATTATGGGTAGAGGAAGGTAGATTTCAGTTTTGGATGCAAAAGAATATTATGAATGAAGGATTATTTTAGGGAAGAAATAGGTCTTATGCTGACCTCAGAAATAATTTTATTTTTTCATTGAATAAAACCAACAAAGATCTAATATATTCTGTCTGTTTGGTAAGAGGTTTAGAATTAACCAATAGAAAGTTAATAATTGGCCAAATGGTAAAATAGTAGTAATTGAAGCTTATTTTAGGGGTGAAAATAGGTCAGGTGGTCAGTAAAAGGTATACAAGCAGTTGCTGTTATAAAATAGTAATGCCAATACAAATATCTAAGGTGACTAAAGTTTTAAGATAAGAATGTTAGTGAAAAAAATACATCTATGAAAATAATATAAATTAATTTAATTGATGGGTATATTTATATTGATAAAATTATACTAATACATATAGATATGATAAATAAGAGTTAGATGCAGTTGAAAAGTGGTGTTAAAGATGAGGGGAAATTAAAAGAATATAAAAATAATATATATATATATATATATATACTCATACATATATATATATATACATATATATACACATACACACACACATATATATATATATATATATATATATATATATATATATATATATACACTTATATATATACATATATATACATATATATACACATACACACACACATATACACACACATATATATATACATATACATATATATACACATATATGTCATTATTTACCATTTTTTCCCATATACATATACACTTATATATACATATAATTATTGGGTGTGGGGGGGGGGATTAAATTTATTAGTGAGAAATAGTAAATATATATAGTTTTCAAGGAACATAGAGTCATAACCTGAAGTTAAAGCATTATATATGTTTACTTAATGGTATCAGTTTTAGGAAATGATATTTGTAAGAAGGAAAGCAAAATTATGTAGTTCATCAGTAGTAGAATATTAATTATAGGTTAACTAAATTAAAAATAGTTCCAGGCCTGGAACAATGACGTGCCGGCGTTGTATGGGCTTCGAAAAGACCATAAAACGGGCTGGGACCCTGTCCCGGGACCACCAACACGACCAGTCTGTGGGGCTAACATTGCTAGTAACTACAGACTGTCCTACTTCCTCTCCCTGATCATACGCCCCATCATTGAGATGTCCCCAGATGTGTGTGACAGCACGGAGGACCTCCTCAGCAGAATCGGCGCGGGTAACCGATCTGGGGACCTAACAAACTGCATTATAGGCAGTATGGATGTTGTGTCCCTGTATCCATCTATTGGCGTGGATTTTGTTGTGGAGAAATGCGTAGAAATGATCAGCGAGAGCAAGGTTGAGTTCCGTGGGATTGATACCAGTGAGCTGGGACTTCTACTTAAGCTTACCCATAGTAATAGTTACCTAGACACTTATGACCTTAGCAACCTGTGCCCTACAAGACCAGCAAGAGGCAGACCACCTACCATTACCTCAATGGCCAAGAAAACCCACACAGATAGATGGAACGGGTGGACCAGAGCCATACGGACACCCGAAAACCACGATGAACTGAAGAAAATTATTGCACATGCGGTAGGGGCCAGCATAAAATTAACCCTTAAGGAACATATGTTCAAATTTAATGGTAAAACATATGCCCAAGAGGAAGGAGCAGCCATTGGTGTTAGCATTGCAGGCGACATAGCTAACTTATTCATGGTATGGTGGGACAGTAGACTTAAACAAAAACTTAATGAACAATTAGAAGACAGCTTAACCCTGATAATGTACTCCCGCTACGTAGATGATATAAACATCGTAGTTAAGACACCCCCATTAAAGAACAGTCAGGAACTAGAGAAAAACACAATGGAAAGCATCCAGCAAATAGCAAACTCCATCCACCAGAGCATTAGAGTTGCTATAGACTACCCAAGTTGACACCCCAACCATCGATTACCTGTACTAGACACAGAGCTCTGGTTAGATACCATTAACAACCAAAAACAAATCCTCCATTCCCATTATGCCAAACCCATGACTTCCAAACATCTGATCCACCGAAACTCGGCCATTTCGGACCATACCAAAATCAACATACTGATTGCGGATCTGGTACGGGTGATGAGAAATGTGTCCCGCATGTGCAACCCCGAAGAACTAGAGAGACACATACAACACTTCATCCACCGTATGCAGTTCTCTGGCTACAATCAGAGAGAGAGAATCAGAGTGTATAAAGGAGCCAGAACCAAATGGGAAAAAATGGTAAATAATGACATAAATGGGACCTGCCCCTTGTATAGGAGCAAATTTTGGAATAGAATAGAAAGAACTAGGAACAAGGCCAATAGAATAAACTCATGGTATGATAGCAATAAATACCAGAGTGTAATGTTCATCAATACAACCCCTAGAGGCGAACTAGCCTACAAATTTAGAAGGGCCCTAAATAAACATAATCTCAATATTAAGATAGTAGAAAGACCTGGTACCTCCGTAAAAACACTTATTAGCAAGACATACCCGTTCCAAAGACCCTCATGTATAGATAAGAAATGTATAACCTGTAAAATAAGCCCCCATATTAACTGTAAAACTAGAAATGTAGTGTATAGCATAAGATGTACTGAAGGACAATGTAGAAACAAAAATATAGTGTACATAGGTGAGACAGCTCGTAGTATAGGGGAACGAATAAATGAACACTGGCGAGACCTCCAAGATAATAAAGAATCATCTGTGCTCTACCAACATGCTAAGATAGAACACAGGGGTAGATTAGAGAGCATAGAAATAAAAATAGAATCCACGCACAGAAAAGACGCAATGTTTAGGCAAATTACAGAGGCAGTAAGCATAAAAGAATTAAAACCAAAATTAAATAGAAAATATGAGTGGAACAGCAACATCACAACTTACAATTAAGGACAAAATGAAAACACACACACACATAGAACAAACAACTTACAATTGAAAACACACACAAAATGAAAACACACACAGGACAAAATGAAAACACACACACACATAGAACAAACAACCAACCAACAATAAATAAATAAATAAATAAACAAATAGAAAAATGAACACAAACACACACAGACACCCGGATGTGGCGCATGCGCAAACTGAGCACACAACACACACACAGAAACAAAATGGCGTAGGATAGAAGAAAGAAAAGGCACAGAAACGAAGAAAGGAATCCCCAGTCACTGAAGAGGTCACAGAGTGTGTGACGAAAGGACTATGACTATATATATAAACAACTATCTGGTTGTGGAACCAACCAACCAACCAGAAATTTATAAGTTTGTAGATTTGTAAATTTATAAATATATAATAAATTGAAGTGAAAGCAACTGGTGCGTGTGTTTCTTATTGGCAACATGACCCTCCCAAAGTATAACAATATATATATATATATATATATATAAATGAAAGGTATAGAAATTGTTGTAGCGAGAAGCTAACAGTGTTCCATAACATATATGCGACTATAGCGTCAAAATGGTAAAAATAGTTAACGTAAGATGTAGCGAAAATAATTCAAACTCATCTCAAAAGAGAATCAGGATATAAATTCATCCACAGAATTTAGTGAAATCCAGGGAAAAATCAATAGAGCCTTAACTCATGATAAAATAAAGTCTAAAATACTTATCCTTCAATTTGGAAAAACATCAAATGCTCTGTATAGTCTTAAAGACTATTTCATGAAAACTTTCAGTGGAGATGGTCACGGTTGGATTTCAATCGTCAGCAAAGCTCAACTCGATAACTAGGACTCTCACAGATTTATAAGCCAAAAAGGGAATTTTAAAACTGGCTAGTTCACCATCATGCGTGATTATGAAACACGCACATGAGGAAAACCGGGGCTAGTGACGTCAGAATGAAGCGAATGTTTGTTTACAAGAAACAACAGTCAAATACATTCCGAAAAAAACTCTACAATATATATATATATATATGTGTGTGTGTGTGTGTGTGTGTGTGTGTATGTATGTATATATATATATGTGTGTATGTGTGTATATATATGTATATGTGTGTGCGTATATATATATATATCAGGTCACCAGTTGGTGCTACTGGTAACATGTATCCCAGTACAACCTGTCTCATGGTCGGGTCGTTGGCGACTAAACTGGCAACCCCACCAAGGTTTCTTGGTGAGGAGGGTGACTTTGGACATCGTGCAGGACTAAAAACAAAACCTGTCAAAGAGCAAAGGAGCACTTAAGAGTCAATGGCCATCCAAAATCACCGGGATAGATGACTCCTTAGCCTTTGTCAAGGCAGAATTCTAGGAGAAGGAAAACTCTGATATAACACCTGCAACCCTGATGGTATCCAATGATGTTGACTTGTTCTTCTTTTTGGTAAATATCATCTTGGTTAAGAGAGTGGGACTGGATTTGTGCAGTGCCTTTGCTCACTATAAAAGCTTCACGGCACAGACATTGCTTTATATCTGGAGATCTCTCTGCACTTGTCGTCACATGGTACCATGGGCCCACCACTATGTGTCAATAATTGTCACAAGTGTAGTGTTTGTACCAGAGTTTTCAAGTCGCTGGCTGGACTAAAAAGTCACACTCGTTCAGCGCATAGGTAGGGGTTCTCCTACATGGATATAAAGTAGTGGCCGTACTCGAAAACGAGTTGGCAGCCACAATATATATATATATAAGTGCCTATAATGCATATAAATGTAAAAAAACCAAGAGTATACCACCAGTACATCAAACTAACCATAATATCTCCTCAGATACAGGATTCACGAAAAGTTGTAACTGTAGAAACAAGGCAAACTGTCCATTAAAAGGAAATTGCCTTGTTAATAACATAGTATATAAATGTAAAGTTAACACTAAGGACTCAATTTATTCATATATAGGAGCTACCTCTAACAAATTTAAGGTAAGATTTAATACCCACAAACATAGCTTTAAAAATGCCGTACTAGCTAATACAACATCTCTAGCTGAAATAATAAATAGTTATAGAAAGAGGAATATAGAATATGACCTGACCTGGAGTGTGCTCAAAAGGGCCACCCCTTATCAAAGTAGAAATAAATGTAGATTATGTTCCCAAGAACTTTTTGAAATAATGAAATCTAAGGATATCCTATTAAATAAGCGACAGGAATTAATAATATCGTGTAATCATAAACTGAGAAAAACCTTTAAATATTATAAACCTAATTAATATACACTTTAGAAATTAATTTATAAATTATTTTTAATTTAGTTAACCTATAATTAATATTCTACTACTGATGAACTACATAATTCTGCTTTAAAAATTATAAACCTAATTAATATACACTTTTGAAATTAATATATAAACTATTTTTAATTTAGTTAACCTATAATTAATATTCTACTACTGATGAACTACATAATTTTGCTTTCCTTCTTACAAATATCATTTCCTAAAACTGATACCATTAAGTAAACATATATAATGCTTTAACTTCAGGTTATGACTCTATGTTCCTTGAAAACTATATATATTTACTATTTCTCACTAATAAATTTAATCCCCCCCTCCACCCAATAATTATATGTATATATAAGTGTATATGTGTGTGTATATGTATGTGTATATATATGTATATGTATATATATATATGTGTGTATATGTGTGTGTGTGTATGTGTATATATATGAATATATATGTATATATATAAGTGTATATATATATATATATATATATATATATATATATATATATATATATATATGTGTGTGTGTGTGTATGTGTATATATATGTATATATATATATATGTATGAGTATATATATATATATATATATTATTTTTATATTCTTTTAATTTCCCCTCATCTTTAACACCACTTTTCAACTGCATCTAACTCTTATTTATCATATCTATATGTATTAGTATAATTTTATCAATATAAATATACCCATCAATTAAATTAATTTATATTATTTTCATAGATGTATTTTTTTCACTAACATTCTTATCTTAAAACTTTAGTCACCTTAGATATTTGTATTGGTATTACTATTTTATAACAGCAACTGCTTGTATACCTTTTACTGACCACCTGACCTATTTTCACCCCTAAAATAAGCTTCAATTACTACTATTTTACCATTTGGCCAATTATTAACTTTCTATTGGTTAATTCTAAACCTCTTACCAAACAGACAGAATATATTAGATCTTTGTTGGTTTTATTCAATGAAAAAATAAAATTATTTCTGAGGTCAGCATAAGACCTATTTCTTCCCTAAAATAATCCTTCATTCATAATATTCTTTTGCATCCAAAACTGAAATCTACCTTCCTCTACCCATAATTTAAGGTTCTTCTACTACTATATTACTATCCTGACCCTCACTATCTCTCTATTGGTCAATTCAAAACCTGTTCCCAAACAGACCTATTGTATTGAATCTTTGTTTTTTTCAATAAACAAATATCATTATTTCTGAAGACAGCATATATATGTGTAGGTATGTATATTCCCTCTGATAGTTTGTATAAATATTGTACATAGATCTATAGAATATGCATACCAACTCTAACACATATATATATCCTAGAAACGATCGTAAAATGATGAATTTTTTTTAATATAAGGAACTGTTTCTTTGTTTATTCATTATTTTATTAATTTATATATATATATATATATATATATATATATATATATATATATATATATATATATATGTATATATATGCGTATATGTGTGTGTATATATATATATATGTGTGTGTGTGTGTGTGTGTGTGTATGTATGTGAATGTGTCTGTCGACACCTGGAATATAGCTTAAGAAAAATTTTAAGATAATGATATGATAGGCACCCAATATTTTGAACTGGTTTATAGAATTCTCTTGGCCTTTGTCACTCTAAGTAGAACTTTAAAGAATTAGCTTTTAAAGAATTTCCCTTTTCTTTAAATCCTTCAACCATGACCGACCCCCAACGATCTTATAGACACCTGAAATATAGGCATTGTTAGCTTAAGAGAAACTTAAAATTCTTTCTGCCTTTGTCACTCTAAATATAAATTATAGCTTTAAAGAATTAGCTTTTAATGAATTCCCTTTCTATCAACCAATGACCTTTACCCATCCCACTCCCCACCCTCTCCTACCACCTGAAAAGAGCTATAAATACAACATTTATTTTCGGAAAGCCAGATTCCTGATGATTTCTAAAGAATGAAACAGTTCTAGTCCTGTAGAATCTCATCTATATATATATATATATATATATATATATATATATATATATATATATATATATAATTGTTTCTACATTTGGCACAAGGCCAGCAATTATCCCAGTGTATTACTGGTGCTTTATTTTATCGACCCCGTAAGGATGAAAGGCAAAGTTAACCTCGGCGGGATTTGAACTCAGACCATAATATATAATACATTATGAAGAGAGAAGAAACATTAGATATAATTAATAATAAGATATATCATACCTAAACTCCTTCTTTACTCCTCGACATATTATGCAAAAACACTACATTAGAGAGATATAGAATTTTTGTGAGGTCTGCCGACTTATCAAGAGGATACCTCATCAAGAGTTTCAAAACACGTCCGTAGGACGCGAGATAGAATCCCCCTCCGCCTTTTGGGATTCTATCTCGCGTCCTACGGACGTGTTTTGAAACTCTAAATGAGGTATCCTCTTGATAAGTCGGCAAACCTCACAAAAATTCTATACCTCTGTGATGTAGTGTTTTTGCATAATATGCCACGATACTACGTAGTCGGGGAGTAAAGAAGGAGTTTAGGTATGATATATCTTATTATTAATTATATCTAATGTTTCTTCTCTCTTTATAATGTATTATATAGCTCTGATACTGAATCAATCTAATCAATTCGGATTATTTTGTCCCAGTTATTTATAGAGCAACATCGGTTGAGGTTGGCACCACTAATTCAAAGATATATGTGGATATATTCATGTATATGTATGTGCCCACATGTATCTGTATATTTCTATATATGGTTATATATATATATAAGCTGTCTAAACGTAATGTGCAGCTAAGCACTCTAGGGTTATATACCCTTTCGAGTGCTTAGCTACACACCGAAACTGCATTCGTTAGCTTGGCTGCAACCATGGCTTCGTTGATGGTGTACTAAATTTTGTATATATATATATATATATATATATATATATATATATATATATATATATTAAAATAACATATTTTAATATACATATTTGAAAAGGGAAGTATGGTTCTATACAAAGCAGAAGTTATAGAGAAAAGGTGAAATTGGAAATAGCACGGAAAATATATTTAAGGATTTGTTGTTTTTTTTGTTTTTTTTTCTTTTCTTTGATTCGTCAAAGTGACATTATTGAAAAAATGAGTGGGACAATTCTTTTAAAAAAGAGTTTTATAAGGTATATAAAATATATAAAGTATAACCGGTTTCGATGTATTAGTAAAATCCATCTTATCAAATGTTTAAAAGAATTAATAAGAATTAAAATTTAAAATTAAAGATTTAAAATTAAGCGTTGAGGCAAGTCTTTTCGTGTTTCTTGTCGAGAAGAAGACTGGAAAATGTAATTTTGTGTCTATAGAGAGAGGTTGTCATGGTAGTAGCAGCAGTGGTGGTAGTTGTGTTTTTTCACACATAGCAAAATTGTTTTTAGGGAGAGGGGAGATATTCTGTAAATATGTGTATTTTTTCAAAGAGAGGAAAAAAAAAGAAAAGCAGATCCTTCCGTGGTATTTCCAATTTCACCTTCTCTCTCTCTCTCTCTCTCTCTCTCTCTATATATATATATATATATATATATATATATATATATATATATATATGCGTGTGTGTGTGTAACACACCTTTCGTTGTCGACACGTCCCTTTTTTTACTTTATTTTGATTTTGATTTTCTTATAGATATATGTATGTGTGTATGTATATATATGTGTATGGGTATGTATGTGTACGCGTGTGTGTGTGTATATATATATGTATGTGTATATACACGTGCGCGTATGTATAGAGCTTTTTGGTTTTGTGTTTTTGTGTTTGTATATATGTATATATATGTATGTGTATACCTTCTTTTTATATGTGTGTGTATTTGTGTGTACATATTTGAGTGCATATATATTTGTGTATATGTATGTGTATGTATTTATGTTCCTGTTCGTATTTCCATGTAGACGCAAATACGCTTATGTGAGAAAGTATACGTCTACGTACTATTACGTATATGCGCGTGGTTGAGTGTGTGTATGTTTATGTTTTGGATATTTATTTCTATATTTTTTTTCCCACTTATTCCTTTTTGCCCGTTTTTTCAGCCTCACTTTCATATTTCCTAAATTTTGTTTTCAAATCCATATTTAATAAAAACACCATGTTATTTATTCATTCTGACGACTGAAGACAGACATAACATCTGCCTTCAAAGAACCACTGGTAAATGAAATAATTATCTTATGTTCTTTATTACATAACTAAAATATATATATATATATATATATATATATATATATATATATATATATGTATATATATATATATATGTATATATATATATGTATATATGTATGTATATATGTATATATATATATATATATATATATATATATATATATATATATATATATATATATATATATATGATTTAGTCCAGAATTAGCCGTCGAAACGGCTTGAGCTCAGCTGTCGGGGTCTTACTGGTTCCTATTACCCACTCTACTACCTCAAGTATTGAGTACTTTGGTGCGTTATGGTCCACCTGGTTCCTTACCACATTTCCTTCGTTATATATATATATATATATATATATATACATGTATATATATATATATATATATATATATATATATATATATATATATACGTATATATATATATATATATGTATATATACATATGTATATATAAAGGGCAAAGGAGCTCTTAAGAGTCAATGGACATCCAAAATCACCGGGAGAGATGACCCCTTAGTCTTTGTCAAGTCAGAATTCTAGGAGAAGGAAAACTCTGATATAACACCTGCAACCCTGATGGTATCCAATGATGTTGACTTGTTCTTCTTTTTGGTAAATATCATCTTGGTTAAGGGAGTGGGACTGGCTTTGTGCAGTGCCTTTTCTCACTATAAAACATTCACGGCACAGGCATTGTTTTATATCTGGAGATCTCTCCGCACTTGTCGTCACATGGTACCAGCACTATGTGTCAATAATTGTCACCAGTGTAGTGTTTGTACCAGAGTTTTCAAGTCGCTGGCTGGACTAAAAAGTCACACTTGTTCAGCGCATCGGTAGAGGTTCTCCTACATGGATATAAAGTAGTGGCCGTACTCGAAAACGAGTTGGCAGCCACCATATGTATATATATACATATACATACATATATATATACATATACATACACACACACACACACATATATATATATATATATATATTTTATATATATGTGTGTGTATGTGTAATCTTACTTACTATAGTTACTCCCGATTGAACCCGACACACACACACACACATATATATATATATATTTATACTTTGGGAGGGTAATGTTGCCAATAGAAACGCATGCATCTGTTGGATTTCACTTCAATTTATCATAAACTCCCGATCGGTTAATCTAATAACCAGATCGTTGTTTAGTTGTTGATTGTCAAAGCTCTTTCGTCACACATTTTGTGATCTCTTTTGTTGTTATTTTGTCTCTCCCCTTGTTCTGTCCTGCGCCTTCTTGTTTATATGAGCTGGGTACTTGGGCTATGCATGTGTTATATCCGGATTTGTGTGTGGTGTGTTTGTGCGTCTTTATTTAATTAATTACTTATTTATTTATCTATTTTGATATATCTATTTGTTTATTTATACGTTTATTTACTTGCCACTAGTTGGTTACTTGTTGTATCTGTGTGAGTCTTGTTTGTTTTATTAGTTTAGTTTTTTTGTGTCTCTGTGTGTCTGTATCGTGTCCTTGTTTACTACGTTGTGACGTTGGTGTTATTTCCCTCATGGTTTCAGTTTAGTCTTGGTTGCTGTTCGTTTATATTTGTCGCTTCTCTACTCTGTCGAATAATTGCGTCTGTTCTCTAGTGTTCCTCCATGTACGATTCTGGCATGTTGGTGGAGTACTGATGAGTTTTTCACATCTTAGAGTTCTCGTCAGTGTTCGTTTTTCCTTTCTCTTATGCTACGGGCCGTCTCACCTATGTAAGTCATGTTCCTATTTTATGTCGAACATCTGCTGTCGCGTGTAGGACGGATCCAGCTATGAAGAATGCCCAGCTGCCCTCTTTTAACCAGGAAAAACAGGTAGTTTTTATCTGTCCGGTGGCCATGGTGAAAGAAGTCGTATGGTGAACGCGTCTGAAAGGTTTGAAGACGGGAACTTTCTTCTTCGGCATCGCTCTCAGGTTACACATGAAAAGGAAAATCAGATGGGAGAGGGAAGTACTGCTTTCCAGCCAGTTTGTTGAAAGGTAGGTGAGAGAGGTAAGAATTGTCCGTGTGAATGGGCCTTCCCTAAGCATGTGCTTGTAGTACTGAAGGAGGACAACTGGGAGAGGGCGCTTGCCCTAGTGGTCAGGGTGACCGTGTTTTTGTGGTCTTTCTCAACGACTAACCCTTGGAGTCTCCTCACCTTTGGCGTATTTGTTATGTTTGTTTTAAATGTTTATTTTCTTAATCTCTATTATAAATTTTATTTTACACACAAAACCCACACTGTATCGTTCTGTACTGTGTTTAATGTTTTCTTAATGTGAGCACTGTGTGGCTAACAAGGAAATTTTTATTATTATTATTTTTATTGTTTTTGGTTTTCCTTCAGTATTATTTCTGATGATATATGCCGAGTGTCTTCCTGACACCTACGGCAAATAAATTCGCTGAATACATTGGTAAACCAGTTAACACACCACATTGATTATAATTTACAGCTTAGATAAAAGAAACATATATACATACATATATACAGATATATATATATAAATATATATATATATATATACATACACATATATATACACACACATACACATACACATATATACACACACATATATACATACACACATATACATGCATATGCATACACACATATATATACACACACATGTACACATACATATATACTCACACAAATATACACATACATACACACATATACACATCCACGCACATACGCACATACACTCATTATTGGCAGTATCGATAGAGGGTCGGACGCCATGCTTTGACGCATAGAGTTACGGCCCTTGCCATTCTGAGTTCAAATCCCGCCGAGGTTAATTTTGCCTTTCATCCTTACGGGGTCGATAAAATAAAGTACCAGTAATGTACTGGGTAATTGCTGGCCTTGTGCCAAACGTAGAAACAATTATATATATATATACATATATATATATATATATATACATACACTCACAGATACAAATACATATCCATATACATATATACACATACATACACATACATATACATATATAAAAATAAAAAATATCCATGCGCACACGCACACACACACACACACACACACACACACATACACATCCACACATCCACACAAGGAGGGATGTCATTCTTATTGAGATAGTGCTCTTCTCAATACGTCTGCAGTACCAGTCAAAACTGTTTTTTACACCTCGTGCAGAGAGGGTGAACCAGGAATCATTCGCAAATACTGTTCTGTTCCTTTCTTGATCATTCCCAGTCCTCCCACAATCACTGGTATTGTAACGGCCTTGAGGTGCCACAATTTTTTCGATTTCAATAAGCAGATATTTATATTTTCTTAGCTTGACAAATTCTTTTGCCACGATATTGTGATCACATGGGATGCTCATATCAATCAATAAACAGACCTTGCTACGTTGGTCTTTTCCAATGATATCTGGTCTATTAGCTTTTCTGGTCCGGTCAGTATGTCCAGGAAAGTTCCAAAGAATTGTTACAGCTTCAGGGTGATAATTGTACCACTTGTTAGCATCTTTGATTTAATAATTGTTTCTACTTTTGGTACAAGGCCAGCAATTACCCAGTACATTACTGGTACTTTATTTTATCGACCCCGTAAGGATGAAAGGCAAAGTTAACCTCGGCGAGATTTGAACTCAGATCGTAAAGGGACGTAACTCTTTGCGTCAAAGCATGGCGGCCGACCCTCTACCGATACTGCCAATCCAAATGCCGACATATTAGCCAGTGTAGATATTGGCCAACTCCGTCATGTCGATATTTGTACTCTACTGGGGCTAAAACTTTACATCCAGAAACTAGGTGGTCCACTGTTTCAAACTCAACATTGCAGAATCGGAACTTTGGATTTACTCCATTTCTCATCAAATAGGCCTGATAATTATGCGTCAGTAAGGTTTGATCTTTGGCAGCTAAGATGAAGCCTTCGCTCTCTGCTTTTAACCACTCGTTCGAGTTGGGGCAATCCCCGTTCAAGTAACCATCCAGGTTAATAATGGGAGAAGAGTTTGTGCCAGAGGAGGACTTTTCAATCTCAGGTTGGCACCTTCCCGAGGGACGTGCTTCCTGATTAATCATAGGACAAGCGATTTGGTGTTCTGTATTAATTTTTATTTATTCTTCTCGCAATATATACTTGTGTTACGCATGGAATTGGAAGTCCATGGAATGTTGCCCGGCTCTATGGGTAGTGCATTGGTTGGCCAGCAGTGAAATCATTATTACCAATATAACAACGGTATAGTTATGTCCATTGCAGTTGTTGATTGAGGTGATGTTATTATGGTTGCAGCTGTAACAGGTGCAAGAGAATTTTCTCAACTGTTCCTGTAGTTTGAGTGGTGTCGGTGTTGGTAGCGGGGGGATTGATAATGGGGGTGGGGGGACTGGGAGTGGTAGTGGGGAGGGTGACATTGTAGCTTATTGGAGTTGCTTCTCCAGCGTTATGTTCTATATTGTAATTTTAGTTTTCTTGTTGAGTGTGAGGTGTAAATGGGGTGATGGTAGTTTTACGTTTGTTGTGGCTTTTGCGTGAGTTTCATAAACTTACATATATGAATATATATTCATATATACAGCAGTTTCGACTAAAACAACAACAATAACAACAATAACAACATCAATGACAGTAACAACGATTCTAGCATCAACAACAAGACCAGTAGCAGCAGTAGCGGCAGCTATAATGGAGCCACTGAAAAAATAACCATTTCTTTTGTGGGTCTGGCCCAGAAGATAGAGACAGTGGTAGTCACGGAGGAGGAGATGGAGGTCGCAAGGGCCATTGTGACTAGGAAAGAAAATAGAGTCTCCCTGAAATCTCCATCAGAGTTTTTCAAAGATCAACAGTTACGTACGGTTATATACTGCACGATAAGCAAAAAATCACATCGGGTGGAGAGAGCCACGGAGGCTCAAATTCAAAAGGCCTTGAGGTGCGTGTAGGCACGCAAAACCCACATCACCCGAGGCAAAACGTATGGCACCGGGTAGGTACTTTTTGCCACACCTAAACAGGAGAAGTCTCACCCTTCGGTAACCCTAAAGAGTGAGGAGATAGTGTTAGTGTCCTCCTACTGTGGGCAAAAGATTGTGAGGGTCAAGGTGATCCAGGTCCCGCCCGACGTGCTTATACATTGTCTGGCCACATCTGTCCTCGCGGGAGTCGAGGATAGAACGACCACGCTGCAAGTGCAGAGGATAGGGAGGGAGAATTGGTCAGGTAATGGAATGCAAATGCTAATCCAAATTGACCAGGAGTGTATCGAGGCTATCCCGGACGTCATAGACCTCGAAGAGGGAGTTCAACTCCCCATAAGCGTGGAAGGAAGAAAGTGCTATCTCTGTGGGTTGAAGGGTCACCTCAGGGGCTTTTGTCCGCAGAAGACAGCAAAGGAGAAGCCCCTGCCCTTCCTTCCGACGCCTGGTCCGCTGCTATCAGAAGCAGGACAGGCAACAGAGGCGTCAGACCTTTCTGCGGTGAGTAGGAGGGCAGCGTCCGTGGCACCCATACGAAGGCCACGAACAACTAAAACAGCGACAGCAGTGGCGGCAACACCAACAGTCGCAGTAGCTACACCGGCGGCAAAATTACCGGAGCGGGCTCCATTACCACCACCAACAGCCGTGGAGCTCATATCCCTCCCAGACCCCACGAATCCAACAAGGTGACTTGCAGCAACACCATCACCACCACAAGCATCACTACCAACAACCATACCACCACCAGCATCACCACAAATACCAACATCGCAAACACGTCAAGGCACATACACCCAACAGCAGCAACAAGAAAACAGCCCCTCCCCCCTCCCCCCAAAAATTACACAGCCATAAACATTGCAAATAAATAACTCATGGAACATATAAAGAGAATATGCACGGATATTATCTTGGAGACACCGATGACAAGGCAAAGGGACGTTTCAACTGTCCCTCTCCCACACGATCAAGGTAAGTGATCCTTCTCACTTACCCCGTTCCTCACCCAACATGGTATTACTTAGAATAGGCAGTGTAAATGTGCGTGGCCTGGGGTCATCTTGGAAGCAGGGCCGTCTGCTTAACGACCTCAGGTCACTAAACATAGATGTGGTGGCCATCAGCGAGACCAGAATTTCCGAAGCACGAGCCTTCGCACCGATCTTCGGCGGCTACTATGTATACGCATCTCCCAGCCGCCCGGAAGCGGGGGAAGAGTTGCTGTGCTTTTTCGGAGAGGCTTGGATCTCGCCATACGGTCCAT
>OZ024740.1:403728191-403735691 GCA_964016885.1 Eledone cirrhosa | reverse complement strand
GCATTTGTCACACTCTAGTCTGTATACGACGTAAGCCTGGTGGCATAGGTCTGTGTCGTTGATGGGGTAGTTGGCTAGTCTGCAGCAGTTGTCATGTCTGGTGGAGTGTCTTTTGGTTAGCTGTCCGCGTAGAGAAGGACCTGAGTGGGCCATTTGGATATCTAGTCCCTCTCGTCTGATAGCTCTGCGGATGGTTGTTGTTGTTTCTTCATTGAAGTGTGGGAGCTTCAGGAAGCAAGTGTTAGTGCCTCGGGTGTGGTGTCCTCTGTTCTTTCTGGCACGGTTTGTGGTGGATGTCGTGTATCCGTTCAGTTTGAGTACTTCCAGGAAATGTGTGGTGTGTGTGTCTCGGTCTCTAGCGTCGGTGCATTTGTTCCGGATACGTGCCAGTTCATTCCTTATGTATCCGAACTTGGCACCGAGTGGGGAGGCCGATCTGAAATGTACGAACAGGTCCCTGCTGGCGGCTTTTTTTTATAAAAGCAGGTGTGGATGTTGCCTTCCTCTGTTACCCTGAGTTGGAAGTCCAGTAGGAATAGGGATCCGCGGTCATCGGGGTGTTCCATGCTTCACTTTATACTGGCGTCCATGCTGGAGAATGTAGTGTATATTTTATCTGCCTTCTCACGTTTTGGCTTTATTATACATATACAAACGTTTATACCTCATTACACAATGCTTCAAGTGAACTATAACCTCCTCCTTTCCTTACGCCTGAGCCAGGCCCAGTTTACAACTGTAAAGAAACTCTTCCAGCTATCTGAAAAGCGCGCCAAAGTCGGCTGCCAAATAAACTTCCTAAAACGATGCCTGAATAACATCATCCCAAAAACTATCAAAAATTTGCACCTACCAACATGCTTCAAATCACCAGGCCTCAAACGATCACTTAGTTACATACAAAAATTCTGCCTAAGAAAACTCATACAACACCTACACTGCACGCTACAACAACACATACGGACTATTTCCAGCCTTGTACCACAACTCGCTGAAACCCCAGAACCTCTGTCCAGAGTCATCTCCGTCGATATAGACAGGTCATACCACCATCGCCGAGACTACGAGAAAATACGTCTAACGCAAAAATTTCTCAAACTCAGGACTCAATATATATATATATATATGAGAAAGAACATTATTATTATATATATATATATAAAAAATAAATATTGTATATATATTAAAAAAATATTGTATATATAAAAATAAAAATAAAAGTGAAAATTAAAAGTTGGGAATACGACAAATAATAAATAAAAAAATATATATTTAGAAAAGGGTATAAATGCTTATAGCAGATTTAGAGCACTCAACAAGTTCATGAAGCAATGCTACTGTGGGTTCTTGCAATGCTACCATGGACCACCTGGGGCCCACGTGACATTGGGCAACCTGGCAACCTGGACAGTCCGCCACTGACTGTAAGAGTAATAGTTTCGTTTAGCAACTGTTTGGTTTCAAGATGAATCCAACTGTTTGGTATATAGAGTAAGTATTTTCTATTATAGCTGTAGTATTTATGACTAATTTTGTACAAAGTACATATACTAACATGTCGTAGGGGAATAGCAATGAGTAATTGTTGCAAAAAGGGAGAGGCATGATAACAAGAGCACAATCCTAATATAAACGAACTGGAATATGTCACGTAACATATTAGCCGCAAGAATATACGTCATCTAAAACAGAGAATGTCTGTTTGTCTGTCTGTCTGTCTGTAAAATCACTAAAACTCGAGAACTACCCAACCGATTGATTTCAAAGTTTACACATGTAATACTTATGGTCCTATTGAGTGTTTTGAGCAAAAAAATTCCAAATTTTCAATGCCCTAGGGACCGCGTTAGGCGATTTAACGATGTCTTTCTCTCTCTCTTAGTCTTTCTCTTTTTAGATAGATACAAAAATATTACGTTGCGCCCTTATAATATCTGCATTACGTCATTATGACGAGGTGTGTGTGTGTGTGTGTGTGTGTGTGTGTGTGTGTGTGTGTGTGTGTGTGTGTGTGTGTGTATATATAGTGTATATATATATATATATATATATATATATATATATATATATATATATATATATATATAGGGTGTAACGTTTTTCGAAATATTTACTTCTGCGTTCACAGATTTATTATTTTAGTTTCAGAAGATCCCGTTAAGGGTGAAAGCAGCGATTCTTTGTTTAAACTTTAATCTGTTATTTTAATATATATATATATATATATATATATATATATATATATATATATATATATATATATATATATATATATATATATATATATATATAAGTATGTATACGTACATACATATATGTCTACAGACGTACAGTAGTATGTATATATATATACATACATGCACATATATATGTACGTATGGATTCACCGAACATTTATTATAATGCTCGGTGTGTTTGTAAACAAACATCCCGTATTAAGCCGTAGTGTCTAGCAACCATCGTTGCTCTTTTGTTCAACACTGACAAAGGAACGCTGTACTAGTTTCAAGCTTATTAGCTATCGTCAGCAACGTATACCTTCCTGCCAGATGATTGAACGTCTGAAAGTATATACTTTCCTTATGCATATTAACGGCTGAGCAGTCTAATTTGCATATCGTGTGGGTTAATCGGCCGGGTGCACCGAAAACGATAAACGGAAAAAAATGAAACGAAATTTCATTTCCCACTCTTAGTACGGCTGTTACTTAAATATAAGTATGTATACGTACATACATATATGTATTCAGACGTACAGTAGTATGTATATATATATATACATACATGCACACATATATATATATGTACGTATGGATTCACCGAACATTTATTTTAATGCTCGGTGTGTTTGTAAACAAACATCCCGTATTAAGCCGTAGTGTCTAGCAACCATCGTTGCTCGTTTGTTCAACACCCTTTGTCAGTGTCAAAATATAAACAAACGTATTTACTTTACGAGGCTCGAGAAGGATAAATATATATAAAATATATAAGAACCCTAGAGCAAATCCCGAGCAACGCCGAGCCATTCTGCTAGTATTCCATTAAAGCTAAAACCAAATATATTTCATTCCTTGATTCATTGGTAATTTTTTCAGATTTAGAATTTAGTTTTTCGCTCTAACATAGCAGATACATAAATGCATTCGTGAGTTTTATATAGAGTAGCAATAATATTCGATTCGTTTACAAGCAAACAGTCTCATGTGTTTTTAGATGGCCATCACCATCCTTTTGTTCTAGCAGTCATTGCTAGAACAAAAGGATGGCGATGGTCATTAAAAAAAAAAAAAACTTAATGAGTCTGTTTGCTTACAAACGAATCGAATATCATCATTATTCGATATAAAACTTACGAATGCCTTTTCAGATTTGTTTTTCTAAAAGAGATCAAGGAAATTAGCTGATCTCATAAATGTGGATAGTCATATCTTAAAAGTTCAGTTATAGTTATAAAATACATTTTCATAAACAAAGATTCTAAAACAAAAAGGTGGAAGACAAAAGAAGAAATGTGGAAAAGGAAAGAGAGGATGGGTTTAGAAATGAAGGCCATTAATATGTACTATCGTCTTCACTTGTCTAGTCATTTAATCTATATTTGACCAGGAGACAATATAGCATGTCTGTACTTGCAAAAAGCATCAGATGGACTTAAAATAACTCCTATTGAAAGAATTGGTGTTGTTTTATACTCTAATCAAAACAGAGGACGAATGTAATATGTGATCAATCCAGACAGGACATTAAACATATAGGTTAACTCAATTCATATAAACACGATTCAGAGTTGCGAATTCCCCGATAAACACTTCAAATGCAGCTGCTTCAGATTTAGAAATATCCAAAGATGTATAAGCAATTAAATATGTCGTTCTAAGTCATGATGATTTTGAGTGGATGGGAGATAATATAATATCATGATATTGCATTCTGAGAGCTAATAAGTCTTTCGGGTCTTATGTTTTAATGGCTCTGTCCATCCAGCTAAAACCATTAAAGGTTTTATAACACGGTAGATAGTAAACACAAGTATGACCTCCAAGTATGTTGTAACTTTCTTCTTTTACTCCCACAACTTCATGTGAAGTTGTAGGGGTGCCGTAGTGACATATAGTGTTTCGTAGATATTTTACACCAGCCACAGCCCATCTCTTCTTCAGGTTTGAACACAATCTATTTCTTCCAGAAAAGGGAAGTGTCAGAAAGAAAGTAAGAAAGAGATATAGCGGAAGAATCGACCCTATATTGAACTGGTACTGTTTTATTCACCCCGAAAGGATGAAAAGCATATTTAACCTCGGTGGCATTTAGACTCATAGCCCAGTGAGCCGGAACGAATAACGCAAAGCATTCTGCCCCCCGATATACCAATGACTCTATTAATTCATTGCCTTCGCTGTTACTTTAGAAGTGCTTGAATATCCCTAGCTTTATTAAATAAACTAGCTATCCCTCATCTGAAATCATTAGAGCAAATCCTCCATTGATTATGACTACTAAATTTTGAGTAACAACCAGAAACGATTATTATTACTATAAAATTGTGTATCTATATGAATTGTTTTGTAAATGCTCTTGTTTGATTGTATTTGTCTGAGTATTTTTGAAAACACCATTCAAGGGAATTCTATCTCATTTCGGGTAGACCCATTGCTTGTTACGTTCTGACAGTGCACGTATTTGTATGCGATAAATCTGCATCATTCTAACGGTATTCAAATCGTACCTAGCTCGATTTTGTTTTGCTTGCTACATTCAGTATTATTCCGGTATGTTCACCTATTATAATAATATTTGGGTAGAATTGAGTTCATTTGCTGAAAGTGTATCAGGCTGAGCCACTGTGTTAATACCTAATTGTTCACATGTAAAATTGAAATATTTTGTTGGTCCTTTTTCATTATCTTCATGTGGTCCCAATTAATACTGATGTGACCAGCTTCCTTCTTTCTCAAACACTTTAATGAACCTTTTCAGGACCGACATGTTTAGAATGACAGACACAAATTCATAGAATAGAATAAATCTCCGTCGGTTACGATGATGAATATTCCAGCTGTTCTATCTACGGAACAATCTTCTCGTGAGATTCATGTGCAAGTGATTGAGAATTCTACAAATACACGTGCCAGTGCGTAATTCTCAGGGAGATTCTACATGACACTGTGTAACAAGTCTGGACCTTTGAATTACAGATACAGTCTATTCAACAAGAAGTAACACAGCTTCCATCTATTCGGTTTCACCCACAAAACTTAGGTCAACTCGAGGCTATGTTAAATGACACTTCTCCATGTTAGTTGGATCGAACCCCGCACTTTATGATTGAAAAGCAAACTTCTTAAACATTCGACAGACATGAATCCTCACCCACAAAAACTTGTGTTATTATCTTATTTAGACCTCATTCAACAATGAGCAACGATATTAAATCAATAACAACACCATATATATTTTCAAACATGCAATTAAATTTTTTAAGTTATTAATTTCTATCTAATGACGGGAGGTGATGCCTAATACATAGGTATGTCGGTATAACCGTTTTGGAATAGTTAATTTCCGTTATGTTATAATTTTATGATACATAGCAGTTATTCTCGATAATCCGTTTAAAATTTCCAAGAGAATTGTTCTTCATTATCTCAAAGACATTGATTTTAAAACTGATTAACAATATTGAAAATATCTATCTATCTATCTAAGGCGGGTAAAATTCACGATCCATGGACGAGTTCTCTCCAGCGGTTCTGTCCCTCATTATCGCTGCCATGTCCTGCGTCTCCAACAGACCAGAGTCTGTCCTTAGGGCATCAACATATGTTAACCTCGGTTTTCCTCTTCCAGTGTGTCCATGCAGGGGCTCCCGCAGGAGCACTGAGTGCAGTGTCAACTCTGGATGTCGGTGAGCATGTCCAGCTAACCTCAGTCTCCTCTGTGTTACTTTCGAGCTGACTTTTGGGAGGCTCCCGAAGGGCGGTAGATTGGCAGAATTGGTAGAGCATCGGAAAAAGTCCATTTCAGTATTGGTTCTAGCTATTTACTTTTTGAGTTCAGATCCTGCCGAAATCAATTTTGTCATTCATTCTTCCGGAGCCGATAAAATAAAGTACCCGTCAAAATGTGTTGGCCTTGTGTCTAAATAAGAAATGAATATAAGGGATTCGCTTTGAGTGGTACATTGGCAGTATCTTTAGGGCATTGGACAAAATGCTTTGCGGTATTTAGTTATGATCCTGTACGTTCTGAGTTCTAATACCGCTGAGATCAGCTTTGCCTTTCACACATCTAGAATTGTTATTTCTATGCTGGAAACAATATGTAATTCACTACAAAGTATTTACTCTGAAAGTACGGGATGGAGTATCAGTGGGTTTCTAGAAAAACGAAAAAAAGCGATTTCATTTGAAAATCGATACCATTTTGAATATCATTAGGAGTTTGGTGCTGGGCTATTTCAAGTCTCTACTAATCACATCGATCATCACTTCCGTTCTGGTTTGTATACTGTTTCTGGTTAATTGTTTCTACTTTTGGCACAAGGCCAGCAATTATCCTAGTGTATTACTGGTAGTTTATTTTATCGACCCCGTAAGGATGAAAGGCAAAGTTAACCTCGGCGGGATTTGAACTCAGGCCGTAAAGGGCCGTAACTCTTTGCTATAAAGCATGGCGTCAGACCCTCTACTGATACTGCCAATCCACCGCCTTTCTGATTAATGTTTCCACTGTTTGTGAATAATGAACACCAACCAGCCTACTGTTTAGGAGGAAATGGTTTGTAATAAAGGCATAAGGCCAGCAATTAGCGGGAAGGGGAAAGTGGATTATATTGACCTCAGTATTTGAATTATACTCCAAAATGATGAAAAACAAAGTTGTCCCCCGCGGAATTTCAACTCACAATGTAAAAAGCGGGAACAAACGTCGTAAATTATTATATCCGATGCTCTAACGATTCTGCTAATCTATCACCTTCGCTATTGTGTAGAGAACAAACATTATTGTATTAAACCGCAAAATCAAATATGTCAATGTTAGTTCTTATAATTTTCCTTTTACATACTTTCGTATACAGTGATATATCGAGATATAAACTACGAAACAAATTCATATGATCACAAATGTGGGTTTGAGGGCGAGAGAGAAGGAGTAATAGATAAATAAATAAATATATATATATATATATATATATACAATATTAAATAAATGGAAAACTATATTTATAAAACCATATCTATTTCATTATATATATTTCGGGGATATCATATTAACAATATGCTATGCCTTCATCAGACAAAATACAATATAAACAGTTTTATAGATAAATATATTCGACATACCGTAATAAACATCGACTTCATATTTAATATTGTAAATATACTCCAAATATTTGTCGAGTGCTTTTATATCAGTTATAAATATTTACTAGTTGTAACCCAACAATTTTTAAATATAACTTTACATGTATATATATATAGAGAGAGAGAGACCTTG
>OZ024740.1:403603191-403720691 GCA_964016885.1 Eledone cirrhosa | reverse complement strand
GTTCACCCTTTGAGAGTCGTACGGAAATTAAATACTAACCTGTCCACGGTCCTCCGAGGCCCACCAAACGGGGGTTGGTGAGGAGCAACACCTGATATTTGGGTAGGGTGGGAGTTGCAATGAAGCTTTGTAACGCCGCGAGAATCAGCCTTTGTACGGCAGATGGTGGGGAGTGTCCAGTGCACTGCAGTGAAGGTTAACCTACTTAGAAAGTACTCACGAAAGGGCAAAAAATAAAAAAATAAAAAAGTTATAAAATTAGGAATCGAGGTAATCCTATAAAACCTCCTTGTACACAATGTTTTTTGTTTTTCCTTGCGGAACGAACGCGAAATCATCACTCTTACTGCCGACAGGCGAGCAGCAAACGTAAAGCTGACCATGAGAGAAACATGGCTCCCCCAAATGTATTACCGCGACAGACAGTGTTTGCCCCTGCGCTTTATTAATTGACATTGCGAAGCATGGCCTGACCGGGAACTGGGACCTCCGAAATGTGAAAGGTAGGTCTGCTCCTGATGGGAAAAGATGCATCCTCGGTATGAGCACAACCTTGCCCCGACCGCACCCTGTGATTATCGTGGCCTCAATCAGATTGGGAGCTAAGGACTTAACGACCAAACGTGTGCCATTACATTGTTTCGGCGGAACCAAATTTCGAATGAGCATTATAGGCTCACCAACTTTAAGTTTCAAAATGTGTGGGGGTAATCCGGGGGGCTCAAAGGAATTTAGTACCTCTATTGGATAGTTGATGACGTCCTCGGGGTCAGGAGTTCTATCGATAGACTTATATACGTAGCCATCTCCAGGAATAAGTTTTAGCATTTGATCATTAATATGGTTAACAGTTTTATTCCTCGGGGCCAGAATAGCCCTTTGGGCAAGCCAATCCATATTCTGATAATTTGCTTGGAGATATGGGAACACTGCATCCCTGAGATCAGAAGGCGTACTAACAACGGTACAAAGTGAGTCGATGGCAATATTACCCTTTTCATCCCCGGGCAAAACGCCTTCGCCAAGTGCAAGGAGGGTGTGAGAAAATGCTGCTGATGCGATATCACCTCGCATATGTGCACGCATGTTAGTGTGAAGTTTCAGTGTCTTCACCAAGGGCCACAATGCGGATGACTTAAGACACGCACGTTCTGCATCAGATCTAGTCCCCTTGGAAATAACGTTGAAGGTAGGCCATACACCGCCAACGCACTACCGCCCATATCGAGAACAGTATCTTCGATTTCAAGCAGCGCCCTGTTGTAAATGAGGTCACTGTACCCGACCTCCATCGATGGGTTTAGCAACTGAGCGTGACGCAGGAAATATTCAGACATGTAATCTTTGTAGCTAAGCCATAAAGAGGCCGGATCACCCAAGTCGAGTTGAATAGTGAAAAGCGATCTTAGTCTTTTAGGAGATTTCTACAAAACGCCCTCTGCCATAGTGGCGCCCCATTGTGAATCATCCTCCAAAAGGCCATGCCTAAAGCAGGCTTCCCGGAAAGTATCACATAATTCACCGTCAACAGTTCTTATGTCTCGAAAGCTTTGTGGGCCAAAAACCTCATGGAGGAGAATGCGCAGGTGAAAACACTCATGCTGGTTGGGAGGTACAGTGTACACTCTTCCTATACAGCTGTCAAACTTGACACCAAGATGTCCTTCAACATCCTGACCTGACTTCCTACGCACCCAAGTGTTGTTTGACCACACGTAGTAGGACGGGACCTGAGGATATGAAAGTGTTTTTGCAAATATGTCAATTTGGCAAAGCGTAAAAAAAACAATCAAAGTTGTTTCTTTTGGATTGGCCGCCAAATGAGCAGCAGTCTGTTCAGTAAAGTAAGCCCGCGGGCCGTTTTCCAAATGAACCGCTAGTTGTATGATGGCGGGGTGCCTTTGGTGAACTGGAAACCCGAATATCCGCCAAAAAGATTCACCATTGCTGATATATCGACCTGCCAAGTACTCCGAGACTTCGTCCCTGCTATTGTCGTTTTGAAGGCCGAACATGGCATCGTCGGAACCCTTGTTAACATATTTACATATGTACTTTATCGACTTCACTGAATGACAGAACTCCACATTTATATGAGCGTTGAAAGTTTTCATCAGAAATGGACAGTACGGGACCACCCACCTATTATCAACTTGATGACCCTGTAACGTAATAGTGAATCCACCGTTCTCAGGCCGCCTTCGTCTGTACAGTGGGTATCCGTCGCCGCCGGTGTGGATCTCCTCAACTAACCTCTTTGGGTATCGTTTAGTGCACACATGGTCCTTGTGGCATGAAGAGAACTCCTGAAAACCGGGACCGTACGGACCGTGCACCATGTATGCATTCACAATGTCGTACAGCTGCCGGTCAACAACGGGGTCCGGTATTTCCGCTGCGATGACGTCATCTAGAACTGTAGGGTCTATTTTGATGACCAATCACACCAAAATGTGCGCGTGTAGCAACCCTCTCTTCTGCTACTCAACAGTATACATGTGGCACCTAACAAGCCCGAAAACCTTCCCTTTTTTATTAGATCAATTAGCTTAGCCAGCTTCTGCCTGAAAACCCTGGCAATAATATCATGCCGATGGCAGTACTGCTGCCCTGGGATAAGTTCCCGCGTAACCTCAACCCACTTGGGGTTACACGTAAACGTGATGAATAAAGGCCGAACGAACGTCATAGCGTCCTGTGTGCACTCGTGCATGTACAGCCCCCCCCCCCCCGTATAGATTGAGGGGAGAATGCACATTTTGCCGATGTTCCGGGGGTCAGTGTCATTCCTGATGCCGTCACGCAAATGGATGTAGGAGTCTGAGCGCAGCTGCTTCTGATTCAATTTTATGAAGCACAGTCTCTTCGTCTCCATCTTTGCAGCCATGTCAACTGCAAACTGGTGAAACAGTTCCCGTGACCTGTGTAGGGTGCTGAAATCGTTAGGCCTCGTCATGAAGCGGTATGAGTATAAAGCCATGCATGAAACAGTTTTAGATGTCGCAGCAGTGGGCTCGTTTGGTTTGCGCTGAGGAATGCCGAAATGGTACCCGTCTTCTCCGTATGCAAAAAGAAGGGGATACTGCAGGGCGTCGTATGAACGATGCGTCTCATTAATACGTCGAAGACCACTGTCACGACTTTGAAGAACTATGTCTTGCTTATTGTGCTGTTCACCATGGATAACTACGGCCACTTCATTGCACGATGGAGCGTTATAACGGCGTGCGTGCTCCCCAGATGGTCTTTTGTCAGCATCGATGACAATGGTGAAGTTTGGTGAAGGATTTGTTTCCAATGTGTATTTGAAACTGCGAATATAACTGTTGTGCTCATGAAGCAGGTTTTGAAGACCGAGCAGCACGTCCCTTTCAAAAGTGTCAGCGTCAGTGTTTGCAGGTGTTGGAATAACGCCGAACCGCGCATAAACTAGCCTACTGTAGTTAGAAATGAAGTAAATTTGAAGGAACGAAGGCTTGCAATTTTGTAGCGACCCAATAAGATAGTACACCTGCCCCTGAACCTTGAAAGTAGGCATCCAACCACTTTCTCCGACAACGTTAGCCCCGAAAGAAGTCATTTGAAACGCACAATTGTACTTCCTGATGAGTTGAAGGAATTGGATGACCTTGAGGTAGAACCAGTAAGTAATTCCTTCAAAGGCTCTGGTGGTTCCCCAAGAGGGGGCAAGCTGACCTTACCGTTTAAGCAGCACATTGCAGGTGGCTCCCCAGCCCACTTTTTAGCATTGCAGAATTTGCAATTGAATCGCATTTCCCCTATATTTATGTCGGCACGCATCGAGTAGTTAACGTTGGGCTCATACTTGAAAGCCCGTAGGTGTCAGTATGGGCTGTTGGGGCTCGTCACACCGCGGGCAGCTTCTTGTCGTCGACTGTTCCGCTCCAACGTAGAATGTTGCTCCTGTGGGTCGTGGGAAGCTCTCGCAGCAGTAGCAGAAGCCACCCTTGCAATCCTAATGGAGCGCCCGTCTGCATCTTCAGAAGCCATGAAGCAGTCATAGACGCAGCGTTCCTAGCAAGGCGATTCGTCCGCCGTTCCAAACCTTCCAAAGCCCTGGAAGCAGCAGTAGCTGCAGCGTTTCTAGTCAGTCGAGCCGCCCTTTGTTCCGGGCCCTCTGAAGCCCTGGAAACAGCAGTAGCAGCAGCGTTTCTATTCAGGCGAGTCGACCTTTTTTCCGGGCCCTCTGAAGCTCTGGAAGTAGCAGTAGAAGCGTTTTGGGGGGAATGGCGTATCGCCCGCTCTGAATCGCACATCGCAGCACGTCTCGAGGCGTCGTATGAAGCCATCTTGGCTAGGCGTGCAGTGCGTTGTTGAAAACTTTCAGCAGCTCTGCATTCCGCTGAACGTAAGGCGCTCTGTGAAAGTCTTAAAGCAGTTTCCTCGGGGGACTCGTTTGCTGTAATCGCCCTCTGCGCCGCCGCTGGCGCGGTATGGCGACCGAGGCGACTTCTCTTTTTAGGTGGCATTTTATATGAAAAAGAAAGGGTGAAAATTACTTCTACAGCAAAATTGCCTTTGAAAGTATAAGGCTGAAAACTGTCTGCGTTCCGCAGGGGGAAAAATGGGAGAACGAACGGCAAATAAATAACTCACAGTTTGTTGAAAGCGCGCTTGTCAGCAATTTCAAGTTGTTTGGCCAAAAATCCCTATGTGGTTTTTTTTTCCACTCAATAAACGTGTAAATATGTTATACACAAAATGTAATTGTGTGTGAGTTGAATGATAGATGTTTAAAAAAAAGATTTTAAGCGTATATAAGATATTGTTGAATAAATTTATCTGTTGCTTTTGAATAATTGTAGTTTGGTATAAAATGTAAGCGTCAGGTATTTAACGTTTGTCTCTGTCTCTCACTCTCTAGCTCACTCCTTTATTTTTTCTCTCTCTCTAAAGGAAATGATTAAGGAGTGGGTTTATAAGCGTCATGTATTTAACGTTTGTCTCTGTTTCTCACTCTCTAGCTCACTCCTTTATTTTTATCTCTCTCTCTAAAGGAAATTATTAAGGAGTGGGTTTATAAGCGTCATGTATTTAACGTTTGTCTCTGGCTCACTCCTTTATTTTTTTCTCTCTCTCTCTAAAGGAAATTAGTAAGGAGTGGGTAGGTTTCAGCATGTATTTTTTTTTTTCGATTTTTAAGGGAAGTTAGGAAGAGTAAATCAGAAGGTATTAGAGGGCTAAAGCGTCATGTATTTAGTTTTATCGATTATTTCCGTACCTTTGGGTGAGTTTGAATGAAATAAATAGTCATTGACCTAAGTTAGACCATTTACAACATTCTTACAGACTTTCAGTCGAATTGGTTTGAAATTGTGCAAATGTATAAACATGGAACATGCACACACACACACAACAACAACAACAATCTGCCTTTTATAGATAATGATTATTCAAAATATTAATAAATGAAAAATATTCTCATAATCAAAATATATATTTTATTATACATATTTCAAAGGTACAATGGTGTTTAAGTACGTTTTCATCAGACAACATTTAAGATTTAATATGCGGCATACTGCTACGGTTTTCATTATTCAATTCTAGTATTGATTATTCAATTATTCAAATTCAATTCCAATACTGGAATTGAATAATCAAAACCGTAGCAGTATGTCGCATATCAAATCTTATATTTTGTCTGATGAAAACGTACTTAAACACTATTGTACCTTTGAAATATGTATAATAAAATATCTATTTTGATTATCAGAGTATTTTTCATTTATTAATATTTTGAATAATATATATATATATATATTTATATATATATATATATTTATATATATATATATATATATATATATATATATATATATATATATATATATATATATATATATATATAATATATATTATATATATATATATATTATATATATAGATTCATCATATGGCCACCACTATATTTATTGCACCTTCAAACACTTGTGCATCATTTCAAAACTGTACAAATCATCTAATCAGTAGAGCTAAAGACATACAATTAGATTTATACGGTTAACCATATACTGTATAAGCATATTTATTTATCTGAAACATTTTAGGTTTAATATTTTGAAGTAGTTACTACAGAACAGAAATATTGTTTCAGAAGCTATTTTCATCTGTTGGTTTCTAATTGTCTTTAAGCAGAATATTTACATTTGTGTGGTCTTTATATGATACGCACATGACCAAAAGCTTAGAACTTTTGCTGGAAGGAAGCATATCCACTAACATCGGCTCACTTAAATAACTACATGCCAAAATGAAATCCATTGCCTTTATTAAAACTGGAGGAATGCTTTGTACACAGCCAAGAACAATGGCCTCTGACTGACAGCTGCATGTCCATTTAATCAAGTAGTTGGAACGCTTTGTACACATCCAAGAACAATGGCTTCTGACAGGCAGCTGTCAGAGGTTAAATGTCAATTTAAGCAAGTTGTTGAAGTTTCCATCGTACCGAAATTTATCATGCCAGATATGATCGCATCGGAATCAATGAGACAATTCATCATGCTGGAAGTTAAAGTGCTCTAAGAAAGCATTGAGATGGGTAACGGGAGAAAACACAGAAACTACCATCAACTGGGAGATACGTACCAGGACTGAAGCTGGAAAACATGTTATTAACCTTTTGAGATGTGTTGTAGAGGCTCTTTCAGGAAGGTCTTCAACTGATTGGGTTTTACACAAGTAGTGAAAGAAGAAACATTTGATCCACGAGCGAAGTCCCGGATAACCTGACAAGGCGGCTTTGGATAAAAAGGGCTGATCCATGGCTGGTTGCTGCTGGGATGCAAGTATGCTCAGGATCAAAACTTGTTGCATCAGCTAAGCAATGGTGTATGAAGTTGAAAACCCGAATCTCACAATGGACCCCAGTCACAACACAGACGGGTGTCCATGCAGTTTCCGTACATCAACCCGAGATTATATCACATAATCTACGTAGTAGAACAGAACCAAAAATGATGTAATTCGAAGCAATTTCCTTAAACACACAACCATGGCTGCACCTCATATAAAGATACTATCAGAAGTGAGAAGTGTCAATATTTTCATATTCCTGACTTTGATGTTCAATTATATTCAGCTTAGCTCACAAAGTTGCAGGGAATTCGATTATTTAATTCTGTCCCAAAGGGGAAACATAAGGAAGGAAAACAATCTAAGTATATGGATATTTGTATGTCAGTGTATCAAGATACAAACTCGTTACAAATGTAAATACACACACACACAACATACACGCACATATATGTATACTCACACACACACACACACACACACACACACACACACACACACACACACACACACACACACACACACACACGCACACGCACACACACACACACACACACACACACACACACAGAGAGAGAGAGAGAGAGAGAGAGAGAGTCGCCTGCTGAATGACCTTAGGTCACAAGATATGGATGTCATTGCCGTCAGCGGGACCAGGATTTCGACATGCGGACACTAGACCCAATTTTCGCATCTCTTAGTCGCCCAGGAATGGGAGGTGGGGTGGTAGCGAAAGCCCTGGATCTTTAGGCAAGTTTAATTTTCTGGACGGTAAGTTTGTGGTCTGGGCGTGAAAAATAGCGAAAGTGGTGCCTTCAGACAGGTGGCCATCTACGCCCCGACCCGGGGCCAGTCGGTGGGACATTTTTGGGCGCTGATAGGAAATCATCAAGTACCTGATCGACCAGTTCCAACTATCTGACGGGTACCGACAAAATTTTCCCAATGCGCCAGTGTGAATCTGGACCAAACGCAGGGCCATCTAGATCGCACATAGATAGGTTTTTCAGGATTGGTAGGGTACCTGAGTCGCTCCTGGGTGGTTATCCCTCCTATTGGGGAATTTTCATTGTTGAATCTTTCTTGTTATTTTGTTATTTATATTTTTTACCCGTTATATATGTAAAACATACGGTCCCTGTCTATTGTATTGTCTCCAATATGTAGCCCTTGTGACCAATAAAGAAATTATTATTATTGTTATTACGAGATTAACTTTGCCTTTCATCCTGGTGGGGTCGATAAAATAAAGTACCAGTAACGTACTGATGTCGATTTAATCGACTTTCCCCTCACCCCAAAATTGCTGGTCTTGTGCCTATATAAGAAACCATCATATCCCGCCGAGGTTAACTTTGCCTTTCATCCTTACGGGGTCGATAAATTAAAGTACTAGTAATGCACTAGCTAATTGCTGGCCTTGTGCCAAAAGTAGAAACAATTATTATTATTGTTCTTTGAGTCTCAGTCATTGACGTTATTTAACTGGAAAGTTTGTTGAAATGAATATCAAGCCGCTACTTGCAGCCTCAGATATTCAGGACGTATCGGAGGGTTCTTGCTGTTTCCAGCAAGCATGCTTTTTGAAGTGTTCCAAAAAGCGGGGCTGGACTAATCTTCTTTAACTATCCTTGGAAACTCTTTGAGATAGTACCTAGTGCGCCTATGACAATCGGGACGACCTTGATTTCAGTTCCAAATCCTTTTTAACTCCCACTTTAAATCCTGGTATCGGTTAATTTTCTCCTTCTCCTTTTCTTGCACTCTCGTGTCAAATCGGCAGGCTACATATACAATCAAGCACGATCTTTTTTCCTTGTCCAAAACCACCAGGTCAGGCCTATTGTGTTCTAATTTTTTGTCCGTCTGTATCCTAAAATCCCATAGCACCTTCACCTGATCGTTTTCTATCACCGACTCTGGCTTATGCTAATACCACTTCTCCGAATGTGGTAAATTGTTTACTTTGCCTAGACCCCAGTGGATCACCCTGCCCATCACATCATGTTTCCAGCCTTTATAGTGAGTCTGGGCTAGGTGTTTACACTCGGATACAATGTGAGTCACAGTCCCCTCTCTCTCTCCGCAGATCCTGCACAGTGGGCTAGCCTCCTCCTTGTCAATATGGTTTTTCGCCCACTTCGTTCTGAGGGCCTGCTCTTGTGCAGCCATTAGCATTCCTTCTGTAGCTTTTTTAAGGTCTCCTCTTTTTAACCAGTTCCATGTCTGTGGATCTCTAAATTCCGTTTTCTTAAAGAAGGCACTATGAAGGGATTTTTCATGAAGGTTACTCTTCCTCCTTGTTGTTATTTCCTCCTTGGACATCCCCTGGTATGTTGTCTTCTCCTTCAGTACAATTTTGAACATTGGCTCCCTACTGTCAGTCACATACTTGTGCAGGTTGTTTTTCTCCATCTGAACACAGTCCTCTATGCTGATAAGACCTCTTCCACCTTCAGATCTCTTTAAGTAGAGTCTATCGACATCACTCCTCTTGTGGAACATGCTGTAGATAGTCAATAGCTTCCTAGTCTTCCTATCCATTTCTTTTTGTTCAGCAACATTCCATATCAGAATTCCCGCACTGTACCTAATAATAGACACAGCTCGGGAATTCACTGCACTTATGACATTCCTACTATTTAGACGTGATTTTAATACGCTCCTTACTCTCCTTATGTACTTAGATCTTATCAATTCCTTCATTTTTTTTGTTCTTGATGTCATCTGCCTCCAGAACACCTAAATATTTGTATCCCTCCTCAGTGTCAATTTCCTTTATCATATCACCTGTTGGTACCTGGATTCCGTTGCTTCTGCTCAACTTACCCCTCTTCATCACTAGGACTCCAAACTTATTAATACCAAATTCCATATATATATCATTGCTGAAAATACGGACAGTGTCAACAAGTACATCCAACATATTTAGCTTTTTCCTCCTAGTTTTGTACTTTATTTCCAGTCTATTTTTAGTGTCTATGTTTGGTAGTGTCCCATTCAGTAGGGGCTCAAGCTTTCCAATGTCATTTCTCATTTCCCTGATTTGACCATTCAGTCGTTTCTTCCACCAAGGTTCTGATCTTTCTTGTTTGTTGTTTCCTCTCGTTTTTATGCCAAGTAATTTCCTCGCCGCATTTGCTGTTGCTTTGAGGATATTGTTGCATTGGTGAAGGTTCCTCGCCTCAGGGTATGGGATGACTTTGTTTACCTGACTTTGTTGTTTCTTTTAATTTTTTCTGTCTACAAATCTTAGGTTCATAGGTTTCCCACTATCATTGTTAATTTCATCTACCACTAAGTTTAGGATATCAACCAAATCTTGTCCTAGCCCGTCAGCATTCATTTCCTCAATGGCCGTATCTTTGTTCCAGATGTTATTTATTTCAGCATTCAGATCATTGTCTGCTTCGGATGCTTCCTCCGGTCTTTCAACCTCTTCACCTTCATTTCCCACTGGCTCATTTGCCTGGCACACTCCACTCTCCATTTCCAACCTAATCTCTCTGCTCAGTTCCTCCAGTTCCAACTCGATTATCCATCCATTAGTTCTTATTACCCGGGCCTGCCCGGCCAATTTTTGTTCATCTAATTTAAATAGACCAATCTCGTTCCAGATGTTATGCATCCGTTTCATATAGCCTTTTTACTTGGGGTTACTCTTCAGGTAACATTGCATAACAGTTCTATTCAATTCTTTCGTCCAGTTGGTTCTTGTCCCTTTCCTTCTTCTTCTTCCTCCAACACCAGCAGTATTTGGATGACAGCCAGGTCCCTGCTTCTGGGTCAGGGAGCACTTGCTGAGTGAGAGTCTGTCACATGCCGCTCCAGTCTCCTCTACACCGTTATTCGAACTGTTTAGGTTCGACATTTAAACACTCATATCGAGGATTGGTGAATGTATGGTTACATAACCACCGGTCATTTCATCACCCCCAGTGATTTCATCACCCCCGGTGATTTTAACGTGGCACCATCACGCTATAGACGAACATAAATAAATAAACAAATAAATAGATAAAAACTTAAAAAAATAAACATAAGTTTCATTGTAATGTTTGAATGTCTGACTTAGTTTTTTTTGTTTGTTTGTTTTTTTCCATTGCGTTTTCGTTTTACAAGGCCAGTAACATCGGTTACTATTGTTGCTGTTGCTGCTGCTGCTAAGGGAAGTAGGGGTTATTATTATTATTATTATTATTATTATTATTATTATTATTATTATTATTATTATTATTATTGGCGACCTACGTAGGAAATCGTATTATCGTGATCTCCGCAAAGGTTTGTTGTTTTCAGTTGTTTCAAATTGGTAGAAAATTTTTGTTGTTAAGTGTCTATAAGTTCACATATATTACTTTCTGAAAAGGACAGTAAATAATATTGGGGCCTTGAGCCCAAAATTTAAACTTTCATAATTATCAAACAAAAACGTTCTTTGAAAAAAAACATGGACGCCTCTCAGCCATACAAAGCTGACAGCCTTCCTCACAAACTAACACCTCACACCAACACCACCATTGTAAACATTACTACGGTTGCCAACACTAAAAATATAAGCAGTGGCAATAATTTAAATTTTTCACATGCATACATTCATTTCCCGCCATTACCAATAACTGCAGGTGTTAAAGCCGCCACCTCCACCACCACCACCACAGCGACAACGGAAACAAAAAAAAAATTATTATTTCGTGACATCGAAATGGATTCACCCAGAATCGACTCTTCCACACCGAGCACCACTGACACCATCATCACCACCACCACCACCACCACCACAACTGAAACTAAAAATAACAATAACAAAAATAACAATAACAACAACAGCAACAACAACAATGAGAATAACAACAACAACATCAACACCAGCGTAAAACAAAATGTGTCGTTTGCCAAAGCAGCCAAGAAAAGCGTAAACAATCGAAGTAAGCCAGGATGAATTAAATGAATCCAAGGGAATGGTAAAAAAAAGACGGCTACAAGGTAAGCCCCCCCCCCCCACACACACACACACACAGCTAATAAAATGGAGCATCGGCGCCTATGCACCCTGTCATATCGGACGATAAACACAAAATCACGCCGAGTGGAACGGACATTCGAGTCCTAGATACAAAAAGCTTTGGGACATGTGTGGGCGAAAAAATCCCACATCAGACGTGGGCAGAAATATGGAACCGTGAACGTGTTCTTTGGAACCCGACAGGAAGCCAGAGAGCACTCTATGGCCCAATTAAGAAGTGATAAGTTCACACTCGTCCCAAGCTGTTGTGGCCAGAGACTCGTGAAGGTCAGGGTGACCCACGATCCTCCGGCCATCGAAATTCCCTGGCTAATGGCTGTCTTCGCCGGAATCGAGGACAACACGAAAATAATTGAGGTAACAAACGAAAAGCAGGAGAACTGGTCCGGATCTGGGATGGAGCTCCTGATCCAAGCGGACCAAAAAAACATTGCGGAAATTCCAGAGGTGATAGACCTCAATGACGGCAACCACCTCACCGTAATCGTTGGGAGTAGAAGGCCTAGGTGTGTCGTTTGTGGCGAAGGAACCCACCTAAAGGCTTTCTGCCCTCAGGCTAAAAAGTTGAGGCCATCTCACCTACCCACCCCAGTGACTCAACCATCAAAACCACCAGCAGCAGAAATGGCAGCAACAACTATAGCAGCAACAACAGAAGCAACTGTAGCAGCAACAGTAGCAAAACCAACACCACCACCACCCACTGCGCCAGAATTAGCACCAGCGCTTCCACAATCCACCACGCCACAACTAAAACCAACGCATGTGGAGGATTTTCCACTCCCGACCTATCCCAACTGGAGACATATTGTGACGATGAGGAGGAGTGGGAAACGATATCAGTAAAAAAGAAAAAAAAAAGAACCCAAAAAAGAAAAAATTCTCTTCCTTCTCCCTCCAAAAACAAAATGCAGGGGGAATCAAATAAGCAAACAAACAAAAAAGTTAAGACAGCTATGCCACCACCCACACCAGCATCACCAGCCCCATCACCACAAACACCAACACCATCACCATCATTAACCCCAACACCACCAATACCACAAAAATCACCAAAAAGCGAAACAGAAACAAACGCACAACAAACTCAAACAAAACAAAACAACCAAAACGATACACACTACACAGCATTAAATTTGAACAACAACTAAAGTACCAGTAATGCACTGGGTAATTGCTGGCCTTCTGCCTAAAGTAGAAACAATTAAATTTGAACAACAACCAATTATTACACTACATCCAACACAACACCAGCATCACAGAAACACACTACACAACACCCCAAAAATTCACACCACCTCCACACATACAAATCACTCGCATCACACAGAAAACGTACACGACACTAAAACAAAAATTCCCCAAAGACATCAGAGACTTCCGACAAACACTCTCCAGGAGGATTTATAAGGACATCCTTCCGGAGGAGACCACAAGCAGTGAGAAGGATGAAGAAACCATCCTTCCTCTACGAGAAGTAAGGTAAGTGGTCTTTCCCATCTTTTCCACTCCTTTTCAACATGACCTCTCTCAGAATAGGCAGCATAAATGCGTGGGCCTGGGATCGTCTTGGAAGCAGAGCCACCTGCTCAACGACCTCAGAATCTCAGCGAGACTAGAATCTCCGAAACACGAGCCTTCGCACAGGTTTTCGGCGGCTACGATGTGTACGCATCTTCCAACTGTCCTGGATCGGGGGGAGGAGTTGCTGTGCTTTTTCGGAGACGTTTGGATCTCGCCATACGGGCCATCTTCCTGGACCCAGAAGGTAAGTTGGTGGTGCTGGACGTGACCAGCGGAGACGGGCAAGCTTTCAGGCTAGTGGCCGACTATGCCCCGACAGGAGCAAGGCGGCCTGATTTCTTTCGGCATCTGGAGACTTTTCTTGGAACGTCCCGCTCTTTAGTGTTAGTAGGCGACTTGAACGAAATCTTAGATGAACGCTGGGACAGTGTGGGATTAGCGGATAGGGGAGGAGGGTGTAAAAGCCTCGCAAACCTGCTCAAATGGTTTCAACTGTCTGACAGGTACCGTCTGGATTTCCCGAATGTGCCAATGTGGACATGGACAAACCGCGTCGGGTCATCCAGATCATATCTAGATAGGGTATTTTGTAGGGAAATAGATAGGTCTAGCATAGGCTGTCCACATTTCAAAATAGTCGACTACACGGACAACAAATTCGTGATCTGTGTGCTTGACTTAGATAGGTTTCATAGACAGGGACCTGGCTACTGGAAGCTAAACGCGTCATTAACAGCGCGCAAGGTCTACAGTGACCGGATTAGCGAATTAGTTAAGCGGGTGTTGACGGGCTCCATCGACAACAACAAATGGTTGTTTGCTCTAAAAAGAGCGATTAGAATAGAGTCAATTAGGTTTAGTAATGCTTTAGCAATAGAGAAAAATAGAGCAGAGGGAGAACTAGTTAGAAAATTAGACGAGGCACTTAGTAAAGGCATCGCGACCGACGTACTTGCGGCGAAATTGGCCCTTGACCAATTCTTCAATGCAAAGCACGAAGGCTGCGTTGTCAGAGCTAGGGTGCGTGCTCTCAGACACGAGGGGACGAAAGCTGTTCAATGGGCCCGAGTGGCGGAGGCGTGTCGTGGCAACAAAGCCACAATCCGGTCTTTGGTGGACCTCGACGGGTGAATGCTATTCGATCCAGGGCAAATGTGTGAAGCTTTTCAGCGACACTTCGCTCAGCTGTTGCGAAAAGCCGATAACAGCCGCTGAAGTACGAGAGGCAATGACTGGCTGCACAAGGGGTGTATCGCCTGGTTTGGATGGTCTGCCCTATGAACTTTATATACTGATTCCAGACTTGTTCGGAGGCCTTTGGCGGACGTCTACTGCAACTGGCAACAGAACGGGAGAATTCCTAGCTCTGTGAACCGAGGAGCGGTGGGGGTGCTGAGAAAGGATCCGAACAAGGGGCATAACAGATAATTTCAGGCCCATAACGCTGCTAAACACAGAGTTTAAGATTTTGGCAAGGTGCTAGCAAAGAGGTTAGTGCTTGTCGTTGGTGGTCTGGTGGGAGAGGCGCAGACATGCGCCATTCCAGACAGATCCATCCACGACAACCTCCACCTCATACGATACATCGTGGAGAGAGTAGCTAGGGAACCTGGCACGGGTGGGTCCTTGATCAATTTAGATCAGTCCAAAGCTTTCGATAGGGTCGACCATCATTATCTGGCGGCAGTCATGAGGGCGGCTGGCTTTGGTCTAGTCTTCAGAGGCTGGATCGCTGCCATGCACAGCGACATCTGCTCTGTGGTGAGAGTGAACGGTCACCTTTCGGAACCGTTCAACATCATGCGCACCGTCCGCCAAGGATGACTCCCTCTCGTTCCTGTTGTACGTATTGACTCTCGAGCTATTACTGCACAAACTGGAGACGTTGAGGGGGGGGGGACGCGAACTAGGATGCGGAAGATCTGTGTCAGTATATGCGGACGATGCCACCGTAGTGGTGTCGAACGCCAAACACATCGAGGCGATCGGCACTACACTAAGAGAATACGAAGCGGTGACAGGAGCAATGATCAACCAGGAAAGGTCGGTGGGCCTGCAGCTCAGCACCTGGAGAGACAGGTTATTGCCGTCCAACAGCGTCGTCGGGCGCTGGACGGACGGACCGGTTAAATTGCTAGGGGTCTGGTTCGGTCCGGACCTCCGGACGGACAAAAACTGGGACGAGGTGACGAGCAGGGTGGCTTCTCTCACCCAGAAATTGGCAGAGAGGAAGATATCCCTGAAAGGTCGTGCGGAGGTGGCGAATACGTACATCGCGTCCGTCATCTACTACCACCTGACTGTCGTGCCTTGTCCTAAGCCTCGCCTGACTGCGCTGGAGCGTTTGCTCTTTCGCTTTTTGTGGAAGGGACGCACTCCAATGGTCAGACGGTCCATCTGCTGTCAACACCCGCTACGTGGAGGGCTGGGCATGCCGTGGCTGATGATGCGCAGACACGCAGTAGGCTACGACATCTCCACCTCTTCGTCGACGGTGATCAGGTGTGGTCGCCGTTTGCTAGACGCGTCTTTCCCCAGCTTGTCTCCTTGACGGAGCTGCAGTCCTGGGTCAAGCGAAGACCGAGAAGGAGCGCTTGGAGACTGGAATGTCTTCAGGCTATCATAGCCTTCGACCAGTCGGGCAATGTGATCGTTGGAAACTTCACCTTGGCGTTCTATAGAGGATTAGTGTAGGGGAAGATCGACGACGTACTTGGGGAAACTCTAGGCGTCGACGAAAATCAACTAGCCTATCTCTTCGGAAGAACTTTCAGGCCGGGGTCTATGGACAACTTCCAGAAATCCCTGGCCTGGCAGTGCTACCGAGGAGCTTTGCCAGTTCGGGATAAAGTCTACAGGCATGGAGATGCCGTCAGCCGGGCATGTCCGAGATGCGCGCAGGGCGACGAAACCGTCCTGCACGCACTCGGCCAGTGTCCGAGCATTGCTGACTTGTGGGTTTATGTCGAACCTGCTGTCGCGTGTAGGACGGATCCGGTTATCAGCTGAGTCTATCGTGAGTATTTCCTTGCCCTCTTTCTTTAGCCAGGAAGGGCAGGCAGTTTTTATCTGTCAGGTGGCTATGGCGAAAGAGATAGTGTGGTGGTCGCGTTTGAAAGGGCTGAAGACGAGCACTTACCTCTTCGGTGATGCTCTGATTAACTTTTTCAAATTTCATTTGAAATTCAGGGTAGAGAGGGAAGTGCTCTCTTCCCAGCATTTTGTTGAAAGATGGGTGAGAGAGGCAAGCATGACCCGAGTGAATGGGCCTACTCTGAGTATGTGTCTGTAAATTGAAGGTGGAAAACTGTGAGATGGCACTTGCCCTGGTGGTCAGGGTCACCGTGGCTTTTTAATGGGCTTTCTCCACGAATGTCCCTCGGAAGTCTCCCCCCTATTGGGGAATTTTTCATTGTTTCTTTTTTGTTACATCCTCTGTTTTTTTTTTTTACACGCAGAAATGCCCATTTGTTCCATCCTGTATTGTCCTGTATTGTCCTTAATGTCTTACATTGTGTAAACACTTGTGGTCAATAAAGAAAGCATTATTATTACTAGCTGACGTACCCAGCTTCGCCCGGGTAAACAGATGATAAGAGAAGACAGGTAAAATAGAAAATGACTGTATTGATGTTTGTCTGTTTACAGTATGAGGCGAGTCCGTGGTATCTGTGTGATACAGAAAACAGTTTTAAAATTCTTCCAGATATACCAGATTCTTCGTTGTACCGTTTGTGCATAGTATATGAACAATTCTAGGTGCTCCCACCTAGAATAGTGACTTCTAGGAGATGGTTCATCTTCTTCCTGACTGCAAAACGTGTATCATTGCATAGACGTAGCTGTTCCACGTTTCTCAAAAGGATGATGGAAGTTCCAATCTTTTATATTATATGTTGATATAGATATAGATAATTAATATAAAAGATGATGCTCAGCCAGTTCGTGTTCAACTTACACACACTTCCACACTCACACATGTTGATAGTTTTTACTTTCTGTGGAACGCTGCACGCTCGCACACACACATAAACATACGCGCACGTATACACACGCACACATGGTAATAGTTACAGCGTTTACTTTGCCTCTCTGTTTCTTACTCTCCCCTCTCACTCCCTCATTGGCATTATGCATATTAATTTCTGTTTGGCATCGTTGAGGTGGGCGGAGTCGTTTGAAACCTATGAACCAATGATAATCGAGAATTATGACACACGGAATACTGACGTTCTTGAAATTAATAAATAGATTATCATTATTACTATTGGGAATTTTCATTGTTTCCTTTTGTCACGCTCTGTTTTTGTTTTTTTACACGCAGAAATGCCCATTTGTATTGTCCTGTGTTGTCCTTAATGTTGTACTTTGTGTCAACCCTTGTGGTTAATAAAGTAAGCATTATTATTATTATTATTATTATTATTATTATTATTATTATTATTATTATTAGGGCGGTAAATTGGCAGTATCGGTGGAGGGTCGGACGCTATGATTTGCATCATAGAGTTACGGTCCTTTACGGTCTGAGTTCAAATCCCGCCGAGGTTAACTTTGCCTTTCATCCCCACGGGGTCAATAAAATAAAGTATCAGTCACGCACTGGGGTCGATTTGGTCCACTCCCCCTCTCCCCAAATTGCTGGCCTTGTGCCTAAATAAGAAACCATTATTATTATTATTATTATTATTATTATTATTATTATTATTATTATTATTATTATTATTATTATTATTATGGTAGAATCGGTAGAGCGTCAGATAACATGCTTTGCAGCATAGAGTTATGGCTCTTTGCCTTCTGAGTTCAAATCCCGACAAGGTTAACTTTGCCTTTCATCTTTACGGGTTCGATAAAATAAAGCACCAGTAATGCACTGGGGTAAATTTAATCAACTTTCTCCTCCTCCAAAATTGCTGGCCTTGTGCCTAAATCAAAAACCATTACTATTATTATTTATCTTTTATCCTTTATTATTTTTTAGTTTTTTTCGTATTTTACTATCTCTGTATAATAATTGTATATAAAAGGATCCCGGGGTATCTGTCAACAGTTTAGATGTCTTTGCACATATAAACTCGCATATCTGAGGAGATGTCGAAAATGAGTCGGGCCACGTCATTATGACCTGAGCTGATCGATATCGAAACAATTGTAAAATGCTATTAAATTTTATATATATGTTGCAACACTGACTTCGATTCTACTTACTCTCTCTCTCTCTCTCTCTCTCTCTCTCTCTCTCTCTCTCTCTCTCTCTCTCTCTCTCTCTCTCCCCCTCTCTCTCTCTCTCTTTCAGTCTCTCTCTCTCCCTCTCTCTCTATCTCTATCTCTTTACATATATATATATATATATATGTGTAAATTAAAAAAAATTTTGAACATTAATAATAATATTCTCAGTTTTTTATTAATAATAATATTCTGAAATGCAATCTGAGTTTTTCGAATATTAATAATAATATTCGATTCGTTTGCAATTATGAGGGGCTCATTCTGCTGACATGTCTTTAAAAGTGAGGCTTGTTAGCATAATTGCAAACGAATCGAATATTATTAATATTCGAAAAACTCAGATTACATTTATATATATATATATATATAAGTATTCATATAAATACGTATATGATATTTTTCATAGAAAATCTTCAAAAAGAGAGATTTTTACCTATTTGCTGTTGATAATGTTTTATAGTAGAATAATGATATTTTTTTCTCATGTTTGGAAACTTACCGTGAAAACACACTTGATCTTATTGCTTTCTTATAATATCAAACTACCATACTAAGGCACTCCAACCCGAATAATATAAGTAATATGTAAGCAAATAAATACCCTTAGATACGTGTGTATGTGTATGTATGTGTGTATGCATGTATGTATGTTAAACCACTGGGAGTGAAGAGGACCCCTAGCCTTTGTCAGGGCATTCTTCTAGGAGAAGGCAACTCAGGAAACTGGGATAACTCCCGATATAAAACCTGCGGCTCAGTAGTCAGCGATGATGTTGATCTTTTCTTCTTTTCGGGTTATAGCTACTCTCGCTCAGAGAGTGGGATTGACTCAGTGCACAGTTTTTCCCTCACTTTAAAATATATCTTCACACACAGGCATTGCACGACAGAATTGATTAATAATTATTAATAATGGTATATCGTGCAATGGCCATAACGATAACGAGGGGGCAGCCATCATGTATGTATGTATGTAAGTATGTATGTATGTATGTATGTATGTATGTATGTATGTATGTATGTATTATCTCTTTCTCTTAATTTCGAGTATATTTTTTTGACCGGCACCTTCCTGGTGGCAAGGTTGTAAAAGAAATGAAATGTATGTATGTATGTTACGTATGTATGTACGTATGTATGTACGTATGTATGTACGTATGTATGTACGTATGTATGTACGTATGTATGTACGTATGTATGTACGTATGTATGTACGTAAGTATGTACGTATGTATGTATATATTTATACGGGAGAGATGACCCCTTAGCCTTTGTCAAGGCAGAATTCTAGGAGAAGGAAAACTCTGATATAACACCTGCAACCCTGATGGTATCCAATGATGTTGACTTGTTCTTCTTTTTGGTAAATATCATCTTGGTTAAGAGAGTGGGACTGGCTTTGTGCAGTGCCTTTGCTCACTATAAAAGCTTCACGGTACAGGCAGTGCTTTATATCTGGAGATCTCTCTGCACTTGTCGTCACATGGTACCATGAGCCCAGCATTATGTGTCAATAATTGTCACAAGTGTAGTGTTTGTACCAGAGTATTCAAGTCGCTGGCTGGACTAAAAAGTCACACTCGTTCACCACTTCGGTAGGGGTTCTCCTACATGGATATAGAGTAGTGGCCGTACTCGAAAACGAGTTGGCAGCCACCATATATTTATGTATGTATGTATCTATGCATTCATGTACGCATACATCACACCAATACTACTACTAAATGCAATATGCCTAGTATAACTTAGCAACAGATGTGAAATGATGCATCTGAGAGACGTAGCCATATGTGAATCAAGCAGTCTGTATAGCACTTACAGAATCGCATCTAACATGCGGGAAATCCACACATAAATGTATATATATATGTATAAAAATATGCACCCGCCCCAATCATATATATATATATATATATATACATAACGAAGGAAATGTGGTAAGGAACCAGGTGGACCATAACGCACAGGAACAAGTAAGACCCCGACGGCTGAGCTCAAGCCGTTTCGACGGCTAATTCTGGACTGAATGAAAATTTATTCTGGTATTTAAATAGCCGAGCTTATCAAGGGGTAATTCCATATATGGTCAAAGAGATAATCACCAGGATTGGTCACATCACAAGTTAGTAATAAATCTGTGATGGCAAATTGGTGGGGAAAATATCCTACTGTCCAGCTCCCATTAGCGGGAGGAAATATCCTACTGTCCAGCTCCCATTAGCGGAACCAGCAGGCGACACCGCCGCTCACGCAATGTAACATGGTTCAATCCTCCCCACAACGCCGAGGTGACAACTCCCATCGGGAAAATTTTCTTTAGGCTCATTGAAAAACAGTTCCCACCTCAACACCGCTACCACGACATAATTAACAAAAATACCATCAAACTCTCTTACAGCACTACACCTAACTTCGCACAAAACATCGTCTCCTCCAACAACAAAAAACTCAACCCCGATGGAAGAAACAACCTAAATAGCAGTGGAGAGCCGACCAGGAGGTGCAACTGTCCTGATAGATCCAGTTGCCCCCTCGACAACAGATGCAGATACCGTAATGTGATCTACCAGTGCAACGTGAGCACTGACACCTCCAACAAAGCTTATATAGGATTAACCGCATGTGACTTCAAGACCCGGCTATACCAACACAGACATACCTTCCGATACCCGGCCCGGCGTCACGCCACTACACTTTCGGGCCACATATGGGACCTCAAAGACAACAACATCAACTATGATCTCACTTGGAAATTACTGTCCAGAGCCAACTCTTACACGGGAGGACGCCGTCCGTGCAATTTATGCTCGGAGGAAACTTTACAAATGCTGTTTTCGACGGACCAACTCCTAAACAAGAAAGATGAACTGGTTACTGCATGTAAACACCGATTACGTAAGACTTACCTCGCCCTCAAACCCCATAATGACCCGGGGAGGTAGACTAGGGCTATAACACCCCACTTGCCTATTTTGTAAGGGGTAACCCCTGCTTGCCAATGGAGACGTAAGATCTTCTTTTACATTCTTTTATCGCTTCCTCTATATTTCCTTCTTCCCCATCCCTCCCTAGTCCTTCTACCCCAGTTCCCTTTCTTTGTCGTCGTCTTTTTCTCGCCCACCCGAGGTAGCCCCTCGGTCCCTTGTAGCTTCAGCACCACCACCCCTCCCCTATTCTATGATAGATTTGGCTGACTCCGCTTTTTATAGCAGAGGTGTTAGACTTCGGATACTTGCCCCCTTCTCCGACCGCTGTCCCTTTTTTCCGTGCCTTCTATATTTCTTAGTGGCATCTTTGCTTTAATTTCTCGTTTATCCAGTATTTCTTTCCTCTTTTTCCCTTTTTTTGGGGGGGGGGGGGGGGGGGGGGGGTTCTGTATTAATTTTCCGTTCTTTACTTTTACTTCGTACGATCTTTCATGTAGCTTGTATAAGACTTTTTGTTTCGTGGCGGTACCCTTAGAGTTAGCACGAGTATTTTTTTGCGGGACCCTGAATTATATTCTCGTACTAGTTTACTTTCTTGCTCTGGGTGGTTGCTGGCCCTGTGATTGGGGTAGGAACCTTTATTATTTCGTGGTAGTTTCTTTAGTATTTTGCCCCCCCCCCCCCTTTGTTGACCCGTCACCGTACGATACACGCATTTATACCTCGTATAAGTGTCCCTTTAATTCCGTCCCACCTAGTTTATTTTTATTTATTTTTTATTCTTCATTATATATATATATATATATTTTTTTTTTTTTTTAATTTATTTATCTATTCTTTTATTCACTTATTTGTTTATTTATTTATGTATTTCTTTAGCCTAGCAATAGCGAGAGACTTAAGTCTTAGTAATCAGACTGCTTATTTTTTTTCTCTCTCAGTACTTTTTATAGTTTTACCTTTCATTGTTCTACTTACCGTTTCGACTTCCTCCCCCTCCCCCTCCCCAGTATCCTCTTTGACCTCACACCCAGCTGTAGCCGGCACTACCAACGCACGAATGGGTCTACTCCACCCCCTCTCCCTTTTTCTCCTACCGGCAGGTTCAGCTACCCCTTCCCCCACCAATTTGCCATCACAGATTTACTACTAACTTGTGATGTGACCAATCCTGGTGATTATCTCTTTGACCATATATGGAATTACCCCTTGATAAGCTCGGCTATTTAAATACCAGAATAAATTTTCATTCAGTCCAGAATTAGCCGTCGAAACGGCTTGAGCTCAGCCGTCGGGGTCTTACTTGTTCCTATATATATACATATATATATTAATAAATAACCTAACGAAAATTATAAATATACATATATATATATATATACATATAAATATATATGTATATATATATATATATATATATATATATATATATATAACGCTATTTTTTCTCTCTCTGCTCAATAGCCTTCGTTCGTGTTGGTACTATTCTCTAAGCGCTCATATATTCACCTAGCTTATGCTAAACATAATAATTTTTGAAGCTTGTTTCTCCCCTACGGTATGCTATATTTTCTGTTGTTCTCCTGTCTCACTCGCTTTACGCGTTTTAATTGTCCTAATAACTTATTTTGGTTATTATTGCACCGAAGTGAGATATATGATTTTTAATGCAATGAAATATCTATGATCTTCGGCAAATCACTGATGAGGGACTTATTTTATTACATGTTACCATGTGCTACCTGCAGTATTTTTCTCTATATTTTAATATATATATATATATATATATATATATATATATATATATATATATATATATATGTGTGTGTGTGTGTGTGTGTGTGTGTGTGTCTGTGTGTGTGTGTGTGTGTGTGTGTGTGTGTGTGTGTGTGTGTGTGTGTGTGTGTTTATATATATATATATATATATTAATAAGAGGAATTCCAACTTTGTCTGATTTACTCGTTTTATTTACAATCCTTTAACATTTATAATGGTATTATAATGAAATAGTATGATAGAATATTAAATTCTAAGTGTTAATTGAACAAGTACTTTCATGCTTTCGCAATCTTCAGGTTCATAATATGTGGTGACAGTCAAGTTTGCAATTTTCAACTGTCGAAAATTGCAAACTTGACTGTCACCACATATTATGAACCTGAAGATTGCGAAAGCATGAAAGTACTTGTTCAATTAACACTTAGAATTTAATATTCTATCATACTATTTCATTATAATACCATTATAAATGTTAAAGGATTGTAAATAAAACGAGTAAATCAGACAAAGTTGGAATTCCTCTTATTAATATAATCTTCTATACACAATCATACACACCGTGTATATTTATCTATTTATGACCTCAGGTCACAATCTATAAATGTGATGGTTATCTGCGAGGCCCGGATCAGCAGCATGCGACAGTTAGCCCCCACCTTTGACGACTTTGAGATGCACGCATCTCTCTGTCAGCCCGGAGGTGGGGTGGGATTGTCGTTCTGCTGCAAAAACATATGGGCCTTGCAACACAGATAGCTCACTTGGACCCAGGGGGTCGACTGGTGGTGCTGGACCTTGGCAGTGGTGAAGGTAGAGCCTTTAGGCTGATAGCCGCATATGCCCCTTTTAGGACAGAGCGGCCCGACTTTTTCCAGCGTCTGGAGTCTTTTCTAGGGACGTCCCGTTCCCTGCTTTTAGTGGGGGATTGGAATGGTATCCTGGATGCACGTGGGGACTATGCAGGGCATGTCCCGATAGAGAGGGGTGCAACAGCCTCAAGGGGTTACTCGGCCGATTTGACCTGGCCGATAGATTTCGACTAGATTTTCCGACGGTGCCAACCTGGTCTTGGTCAAATCTCAGCGGATCATCTAGGTCGTACCTAGATAGATTTTTAGTTAGAAATAAGGACAGGGACTTTTTAAGTTGTCCAGAAATGCTCATGGTTGGCTATTCAGACCACAAGTTGGTGACCTGCATGGTCAACCTTAATAGAACGCATAGACAGGGCCCCGGTTACTGGAAGCTCAACTTGTCCTTGCCGGCAAGTAGAGCCTACAGGGATCGGATTAGTACGTTAGTTAAGGAACGGTTGACTGGAGCGATCGTCAACAGCAGGTGGTGGGTATCTCTAAAGAGAGAGATTAGAGTAGTCTCGATAGAATTTAGTAAGGTTCTAGCTGCGGATAGGAATAGGAAAAAAAGGGAGCTAATAGATAGAGTAGAAGAGGCAATTAGAAGCGGCGACGTGGCCAGAGTGCTAGCGTCGAGAACGGCTTTGAGCCAGTTTTTCGACGCGAAGCACGAAGGCTGCGTTGTCCGAAGTAAAATACGTGCTCTAGGGAACGAGGGGACCAAAGCTGTTAGCTGGGCCCGCGTGACAGAGGCCAACAGTGGAACTAAATCCACCATCCGGTCTTTGCGAGACCTGGATGGACGGGCGATTCTTGAGCCTAAGCAGATGTGTGAGGCCTTTCAAAGGCACTTTGCCCGACTGTTCGGGAGGGGCGGGGAGCCGGTTGGGAACGTGGACTTCGGTCCATACCTCGACGGCCTGCCGCGCCTCTCGGACAGGGAGGCGAAGTCCTGCGAGGGGCCGATTTCGGCCGCTGAGATAGAGGACGTGCTGAGCCAATGCGGCAAACGCAAATCCCCGGGTCTCGATGGTTTTCCTTACGAATTATATCTAGTTATGCCGGACTTGTTCCCCGATCTCCTCGAGGCGGTCTACTGCAACTGGCAACAGAACGGGAGAATTCCCTGTACTGTGACCAAGGGCGTAGTCACGCTAGGGAGGAAGGACGAGAACAAGGGGGACGAAATAAGTAACTTCAGGCCCATAACTCTGCTAAATACAGAGTTACAGATTTTGGCCAAGGTGCTAGCAAAGAGGTTGGCGCTTGTCGTGGGCAACCTGGTGGGAGATGCGCAGACATGCGCTATCCCGTCTAGGTCCATCCATTACAACCTCCACCTCATGCGATACATCATAGAGAGGGTTGGGAACGAACCCGGCTTTGGTGGGGCTCTGATCAACTTGGATCAATCTAAGGCGTTCGATAGGGTCGACCATGGTTACCTGGATGCGGTGCTAGCGGCGGCAGGCTTCGGACCCGTTTTCAGGGGCTGGATCACTGCTATGCACAGCAGCCGCATCTGCTCTAGGGTCAAGGTGAACGGCTACTTCTCGGAGCCGTTCAAAATCGCGCGGTCCATCCGACAAGGGTGCCCTCTCTCCTCCCTTCTGTATGTGTTGACTCTCGAGCCACTACTGCGGAAGTTGGAGTTGTTGCAGGGCATCCCTTTGGAACCGGGATTGCGGAAAGCGGTGTCGGCCTACGCCGATGATGTGACAGTAATGGTGTCGACGGCCTCGGAAATCGAGGCGGTTGGCACCTTACTGGAGGAGTACGAAAGGTTCACAGGGGCTAAGCTGAACCGGGACAAGTCGATCGGTTTGCAACTCGGCACGTGGAGGGGCAGACCGATGCCCTCCAATGGCGTCGTCGGACGCTGGACGGAGGGCCCGGTGAAGTTGCTCGGGGTCTGGTTCGGACCGGGCCTCCCGGTGGAGAAAAACTGGGCGGAGGTTACGAACAGGGTGTTTGCACTGACCCAGAAGTGGGCCAGTTGCAAACTATCCCTGAAAGGTCGGGCGGAGGTGGCGAACACCTACATAGCGTCCGTCATCTACTACCGCCTGACCGTAGTGCCCTGCCGAAGGGAAACCCTCACCAAGATGGAGCGCGCACTCTTCCAATTCCTTTGGAAGAGGCGGGCTCCTATGGTGAGGAGATCCATCTGCTGTCAACACCCTTCGAAAGGAGGGCTGGGGATGCCGTGGCTAATGATGCGTAAACACGCATTAAGGCTACGGCACCTCTACGTATTCCTCACCGGTCAACCGGTGTGGGCCTCGTTTGTGAGACGAACCTTTCCCAGACTCGTCTCACTCACCGAGCTGCAATCCTGGGTCAAGCAAAGACCGAGAAAACTGGGCGCCTGGCACACTGAGTGTGCCCGGGCGCTCACCGCCCTCTGGCAGGCGGATCCGGTTATCAGTGGAGACTCCACCGCAACATTCTATAGAGGGCTGGTACGCAGCAGGTGCGACGACACCCTCGGAGAAGCCCTAGACATGGAGGAAGACGAACTGGCCAGCCTGTTCGGTAGGACATTCAGCCCGGGACCTATGGACAACTTCCAGAAGTCCCTGGCCTGGCAGTGCTACCGAGGGGCTTTACCCGTTCGAGAAAGGCTCTACAGACACGGGCGCCCGGGTAGGGACCCCGCCAAAAAGATCTGTCCCAGATGCGTGTGCGACGAGGAAACCGTTGCACACGCATTGGTACACTGCTCGGGCGTAGCCGATCTGTGGGGCTATGTCGAACAACTGCCGTCAAGGGTGGGACCGATCCGGTTGACCACCGAGTCTATTGTAATGATCAAGCCGCCTCCCCCCTTCAAAGATGAAGCAGAGGCGGTGTTTCTGTGCGTAATAGCCATGGCGAAAGAGGTTGTATGGTGGACGCGTCTGAAAGGACTGAGGTCAGGCACCTTTCTCGCTGGCCAACAACTGGTCCGTTTCTTCCGATATCATTTCGGAAGAAGGATCAGGATGGAGAGAGAGGTGCTCCACCCCAGTCGTTTTTATGAAAGGTGGGTGAAAGTGGCGAGAATGACCCGTGTGAATGGGCCTTCTCTTTACATAAGCCTGTAGGTGGAAAAGAGGAAGGAACGAGGGAGCACCCCCTCTCTGTGCTCCTGAGGAAAAGGGTTGCACACTTTTTTCGGGGGTGTGTGCGATCCCCCAAGGCGCCTCCTCTCTATTGAGGATTTTGTTATAAATTTTATTTTTTGTTATATTTTATTTTATTTTAATATTTTGTTATTGCCTCCTCCTTATTGAGGACGCCTTTTTGTGTAAACTCCCCCCTTTGTACTTGTCCCACTTTTGATGCCCTGGTGGCAAATAAAAGAAACATATCTATATAGAAAAAAGAAAACACACCTCAGACACACAAATGAAAACAACCCTCCCCAAAACATAACACTGACACCAACACAAAAGAGTTCACAACAACAGCAAACAAAAAACACCACACAAAAACAAAAACATGCATACACATACATAAACACAAGAAACAAAAAACTGTTAAACATTGTGTACAACAACAATCTAATAAAAACCCAAGGGCCTAACTTCACCCAGGCAGGGGATTTCCCCCACCTCAAAATGATTAAGGCCCCACAGGACACCTATAAAACTTTAAAAAACAACTTTAAAGAGGACGTGGGTCCCCCCTGCGTCGGGCCCATTAACCGCGTCCTCCTAAAAAACTACCCACCCCCTCCCCAAATACCCACACAATTCCAAACTCCCCAACCACACAACACACTGATACCCCTACACTTCCACAAACCACCACCCCACCCAACAACCCATCCCCCACCCTAATGGAAATTGTGCAGCCCGATACCCGGGATGCAGAGAGGTAAGTGCCTTTTCTCTTCACCACAAAAATGGCTATGCTAAGAGTAGGCTGTTTAAATGCGCGTGGCCTGGGCTCAACTTGGAAGCAAGCAATGCTTCTAAATGACCTCAGGTCACAACGCATAGATGTGATGGTTATTTGCGAGGCCCGGATCAGCAACGTGCGACAGCTGGCCCCCACCTTTGATGACTTTGAGATGCACGCATCTCTCTGTCAGCCCGGAGGTGGGGGTGGGGTTGTCGTTCTTCTGCAAAAACATCTGGGTCTCGCAACACAGACAGTACATTTGGACCCGGAGGGTCAACTAGTGGTTCTGGACCTTGGCAGTGGTAAAGGCGGAGCGTTTAGGTTGGTAGCCGCCTACGGCCCTTTCGGGTCAATGCGGCCGGACTTCTTCCATCGTCTGGAGACTTTTCTAGGGACGTCCCGCTCCTTGCTATTAGTGGGGACTAGAATGGTATCCTAGATGCACGCTGGGACTACGTAGGGGCCTGTCCCGATAGAGAGGGGTATAATAGCCTCAAAGGGTTAATCGGTCGATTTGACCTGGCCGATAGATATCGACTAGATTTTCCGACTGCGCCAACCTGGACTTGGGCAAATCGTAGCGGATCATCTAGGTCGTACCTAGATAGGTTCTTAGTTAGAATTAAGTATAATGACTTTTTAAGTTGTCCAAAAATGCGCATGGTTGGCTATTCAGACCACAAATTAGTGACCTGCATGGTCAACCTTGACAGAACTCATAGACAAGGACCCGGTTACTGGAAGCTCAACTTGTCCTTACCGGCAAGTAAGGCTTACAGGGACCGGATTAACACTTTAGTTAAAGAGCGGTTGACGGGCGCCATCGTCAACAGCAGGTGGTGGGATCTCTCAAAAGAGAGATTAGAGTAGTCTCTATAGAATTTAGTAAGGAGTTAGCCTCAAATAGAAATAGGAATGAAAGGGAGTTGGTAGATAGTGTAGAAGAGGCAATTAGGAACGGTGACGTGGCCAGAGTGGTAGCGTTGAGAACGGCCCTGGGCCAGTTCTTCGACGCGAAACACGAAGGCTGCATCGTCCGAAGCAAAATACGTGCTCTGGGAAACGAGGGGACCAAAGCTGTTAGCTGGGCCCGCGTGACAGAAGCCAAAAGAGGGAGCAGATCCACTATCCGGTCTTTGCGAGACCAGGATGGACGGGTGATCCTTGAACCTAAGCAGATGTGCGAGGCTTTTCAAAAGCACTTTGCCCGATTGTTCGGAAGGGGCGGGGAGCCGGTTGGGGATGTAGACTTCGGTCCATACCTCGACGGCCTGCCGCGTCTCTCGGACAGGAAGGCGAAGTCCTGCGAGGGGCCGATTTCAGCCGCTGAGATAGAGGACGTGCTGAGCCAATGCGGCAAACGCAAATCCCCGGGTCTCGATGGTCTTCCATACGAACTATATCTAGCTATGCCGGACTTGTTCCCCGATCTCCTCGAGGCGGTCTACTACAACTGGCAACAGAACGGGAGAATTCCCTGTGCTGTAGCCAAGGGCGTAGTCACGCTAGTGAGGAAGGACGAGAACAAGGGGTACGATATAAATAATTTCAGGCCCATAACTCTGCTAAATACAGAGTTACAGATTTTGGCCAAGGTGCTAGCAAAGAGGTTGGCGCTTGTCGTGGGCAACCTGGTGGGAGATGCGCAGACATGTGCTATCCCGTCCAGGTCCATCCACGACAACCTCCACCTCATGCGATACATCATAGAGAGGGTTGGGAACGAACCCGGCTTTGGTGTGGCCCTGATCAACTTGGATCAATCTAAGGCATTCGATAGGGTCGACCATGGTTACCTGGATGCGGTGCTAGCGGCGGCAGGCTTCGGACCCGTTTCCAGGGGCTGGATCAATGCCATGCACAGCAGCCGTATCTGCTCTAGGGTCAAGGTGAACGGCTACCTCTCGGAGCCGTTCGAAATCGCGCGGTCCATCCGACAGTGGTGCCCTCTCTCCTCCCTTCTGTATGTAGTGACTCTAGATCCACTGCTGCGGAAGTTGGAGTTGTTGCAGGGCATCCCGTTGGAACCGGGATTGCGGAAAGCGGTGTCAGCCTACGCCGATGATGTAACAGTAATGGTGTCGACGGCCTCGGAAATCGGGGCGATCGGCAAATTACTGGAGGAGTACGAAGGTTTACAGGGGCTAAGCTGAACCGGGACAAGTCGATCGGTCTCTAACTCGGCACATGGAGGGGCAGATCGATGCCCTCCGATGGCGTCGTCGGGCGCTGGACGGAGGGCCCGGTGAAGTTGCTCGGGGTCTGGTTCGGACCAGACCTCCAGGTGGAGAAGAACTGGGGTGAGGTAACGAACAGGGTGTTTGCACTGACCCAGAAGTGGGCCGAGTGCAAACTGTCCCGGAAAGGTCGGGCGGAGGTGGCGAACACTTATATAGCGTCCGTCATCTACTACCGCCTGACCGTTGTGCCTTGCCCAAGGGAAACGCTCGCCAAAATGGAGCGCGCACTCTTCCAATTCCTTTGGAAGAAGCGGGCTCCTATGGTAGGAGATCCATCTGCTGTCAACACCCTTCGAAAGGAGGGCTGGGGATGCCGTGGCTAATGATACGTAAACACGCATTAAGGCTACGGCACCTTCAGGTATTCCTCTCCGGTCAACCGGTGTGGGCCCCGTTTGTGAGGCGAGCCTTTCCCAGACTCCTCTCACTCACCGAGCTGCAATCCTGGGTCAAGCAAAGACCGAGAAAACTGGGCGCCTGGCACACCGAATGTGCCCAGGCGCTCACGGCTCTCTGGCAGGCGGACCCGGCTGTCAGTGGAGAATCCACCTCGTCATTCTATAGAGGGCTGGTGGTTAGCAGGTGCGACGACGCCCTCAGAGAAGCCCTAGGCATGGAGGAAGACGAACTGGCCAACCTGTTCGGTAAGACATTCATCCCGGGACCCATGGATAACTTCCAGAGGTCCCTGACCTGGCAATGCTACAGAAGGGCTCTGCCCGTTCGAGAAAAGCTCTACAGACACGGGCGCCCGGGTAGGGACCCCTCGAAAAAGATCTGTCCCAGATGCGTGTGCGACGAGGAAACCGTTGCACACGCATTGGTACACTGCTCGGGCATTGATACCTTTCTCTCTGGCCAACAACTGGTCCGTTTCTTCCGATATCATTTCGGAAGAAGGATCAGGATGGAGAGAGAGGTGCTGCACCCCAGCCGTTTTTATGAAAGATGGGTGAAAGTGGCGAGAATGGCCCGTGTGAATGGGCCTTCACTCTACATCAGACTATAGGTGAGGAAGATGAAAGACCAAGGGAGCACCCCTTCTCTGTCCTCCCGAGGAAAGGGGTTGCACACTTTTTTTGGGGGGTGCGTGCGACCCCCCAAGGCGCCTCCTATCTATTGAGGACTTTGTTATAAATCTTATTTTTTGTTATATTTTATTTTTATATATTGTTATTGCCTCCTCCTTATTGAGGACGCCTTGTTTTGTAAACTCCCCCCATTGTACTTGTCCCACTTTTGATGCCCTGGTGGCAAATAAAAGAAACATATCTATATATATATATATATACATATATATATATATATATATATATATATATATATATATATATATATATATATATATATATATATATATATATATGTATATATATATAGTAATAATAATAAATTTGAAGACTAAAATCCAAAGAGGGCACGATAAGGATAAATATATAAGAATCGTAGAGTAAATATTTATTAAAATAACAGATTAAAGTTTAAGCAAAGAATCGCTGCTTTCACCCTTAACGGGATCTTCAGAAGATCCCGTTAAGGGTGAAAGCAGCGATTCTTTGCTTAAACTTTAATATGTTATTTTAATAAATATATATATATATATATATATATATATATATAGGAACCAGTAAGACCCCGACAGCCGAGCTCAAGCCGTTTCGACGGCTAATTAGCCGTCGAAACGGCTTGAGCTCGGCTGTCGGGGTCTTACTGGTTCCTATTACCCACTCTACTACCTCAAGTATTGAGTACTTTGGTGCGTTATGGTCCACCTGGTTCCTTACCACATTTCCTTCGTTATATATATATATATATATATATATATATATATATATATATATATATATATATATATATACATATATATATATATGTGTGTGTGTGTGTGTGTGTGTGTGTGTGTGTGTGTGTGTGTGTGTGTGTGTGTGTATTATTTATTATAAGAATAGATCAAAGTTTAAGCAAAGAATCACTGCTTTCCCCCGTCAATGGTGAAAGCAGTGGTTTTTCGAAATATTTACTTCTGCGTTCACAGATACATTTTTTTTAGTCTCAGAAGATCCCGTTAAAGGTGAAAGCAACTATTCTTTGATTAAACTTTAATCTGTTATTTTAATAAATATTTGCTCTATGGTTCTTATATATTCGATATATATTTATCCTTATCGAGCCCTCTTTGGATTTTACTCTTCACATTTATTATTATTACTATTTGGCTCACTCGGTTGAGCACTCTATTAATTTATAATCAATATGCAGAAACAATACCTGAATATTTCTACAAAGAACATACCCGTGCCTAGTATTTAAAGCTACTCATACAAAAAAAAAAAAACAGATTCTTTCTTTAAAAGGTTGAGTTGGCGCACCTTTTATTTTGTTAACCAGGATAAAGCGGACAATAAACAGGATAAATTAGGATTTAACACTTATAATGAGTAATCCAGCTTTGTTACTTTTCTAAAACGATGTCCTGGAACTCATACGGACTATCAAATTTCGGAACAGGAGCAACTCCTTCCAACAGGACCTGAAGAATAGAACTCGTTCTATTAAGGATTCTAATGCCGTGCACGTCCACTATGACAAAACTGGTAATCTATATCAAGTGGAGCGCAGTACATCCCATCAACTGCTACATAATGCTGTGACCAAGGATTACCGGAAAACTGATCGGAGTGTTATTAATGACATCAACGATGCTGGGTTTAAAATCACTTCAGAACTCAACATCCAGGACCGGACCGAACATCTGGACCCTATTTTCCCCACTTTACCCTGAAGGATCACAAACCCAATTTCGCTAACAACCCTTCTATTCGGCTAATTAACCCTACGAAGTCTGATTTAGGTAGACTTAGTAAAAGAATTTTAAATAGAATTATACCTGAAATTAGGCGCTAGGCCCCTCTTGCACTGTAGAATAATTCTTTCGCGGCGATTGATTAGTTCAATGGCATATGCAACAAGGAACATTGCCGTTTTATCCAATTCGACATCAACAACTACTACTCCTCCATCACTTTACCACTTCTTAGAGCTATCAATTTCGCTAAAACGCTCACGGTGATTAAGAATTTCGAAGTTGAGGTCATCCTAAATCCCCGTAAGTCGGTGATTAATTTCGACGACTCTATTTGGATAAAAAATCTAATAGTACCCTATTCGACGTGAGTATGGGCGCCAGCGATTCGGCGGAGGTTACTGATCTTATCGGATCTTATCCTTCTTTTCTGTATCAAGGAAGAATTCCCTAATGAAGGTGGAGGCCTGTACCGCAATGACGATCTTTTGACCATGACCAAGTGCGGTCCCCGCGCTTGCAACAGGTTTAGAAAAGAACTCACAACTTTCTTTAAAGACTTCAACCTCTCCATACAAGTTGAGGCCAACCTTTCTGTCGTAAACTATCTCAATGTTACCCTCAATTTGTCGAATGGCTTGCACTACCCGCAAAGAAAGCCGAATGATACGCTTAATTACATCAGTAAGCATTCTAACCATCCTACCAGCATAACCAAGAACCTGGTAAGAAACGTTCCATTGCGGCTTTCTCGTCTATCTACAATGCTCGGAGTGGATTTGTCGATAAGGTAGCATATACTAAGTATGAGCATAAACCTAGGAAAAATAGATCCCGACGCATTGTATGGTATAACCCACCATATAATATGGAGGCGGCCACACCATTAGCTAACATCTTTCTCTCCCTAGTTAAGAAGCATTTCCCCTCAGCACATAAATATAATAACATTTTAATAGAAATACCATTAAAATATCTTACTCTACGACTCCTAACTTTGCACACGACATCACTGCATCAAATTTAGATAAATTACTTAGCCGTAGTAACACGAGCAACTCTGTAGATAGTAAAAACTGTAATTTTAGGTATCGGGAAGACTGCCCTCTATCCGGGAAATGCCTCTCCAGTAATATTGTCTACAAATGTTACCTCTTTCGCCATAGCCGCCAGGCAAAGGAAAACCACCTCTCCTTCATTCTTAAATGAAGGCGGCAGAGTGATCCTCACAATGGACTCGGCTGACAACTGGATGCGTACCCACGCGTGACAGTAGCTGTTCGACATACTGCCACAGGTCGGTCACTCCAGGGCATTGAACAATTGCGTGCAGGGCGGTTTCAATGTCCTGCTCGCATCTTGGACAGGTCATTTTGGCAGGATCTCTGCCAGGGCGTCCGTGCCTCTAGATTTTGTCTCGAACTTGTAGAGCTCCTCGGTAGCACTGCCAGGCCAGATACCTCTGGAAGTTAGCCATAGCCAGATACCTCTGGAAGTTAACCAAAGTCCTCCCGAACAGACTGGCCAGTTCGTCCTCTTCGAATCTCTCCGAGAGCGTCGTCGCACTTATGCTCCACTAATCCCCTATAGAATGTCTTTACGCTTGTTAGAGGGCTGTGAGCGTCCGAAGGCACTCGAGGTAGATAAATAGATAGATAGGTTGATAGATAGGTTTGCAGTCGAGCCTCTAGCAATGGAGACTTCTGGTGCCCTTGGCCCTAGGGCCACCTCCTTATTCACTACCATAGAATCAGAGCTGATAGCCACAGGTGTGAACCTCGCGAGCTGAAAATGCTCTTCCTGTGCATCTTCCTCACCATCCTCCGGGAAACGCCTTCTATATTCTGTCCGTCGGGGTCGTGGGGCGGCCAGTGCGTGGGACCCCATTTGCGCATAATAGTGATAGATGGGGAGGGTGGGAGAGACGGAGGCGATGACAGTGGGAGATTGGTTCCTCTGTGTTCGGACTTGGTATTGTTATTGTTGTTACAGCTCACACCTATGCAGGTTTAGCTGGCATCCTCCAAAGTATATCTCGTTGCAGGTGTCTTGGGTGATTTAATGATAGGGACCCCAGTCCTATCATCTCATTTCTACAGCTGAATAAACTGGAGCAACGTGAAATAAAGTGTCTTGCTCAAGGAAACAACACATCACCCGGTCCGAGAATTGAGCTCACAACCTTTCGATTGCAAGCCCAATGCTCTAACCACTAAGCCATGCGCCTTCACGACCTGGTGTACATGTGTGTATATGCTATTTGTCCATTAAGTGGGAAATCGAGTAATGAATCCATCATCTTTCCCTATATTCTGGCCCTACCTCATCAATAACTTATATAAACAAAGAATCTGCTCTCTGACAAATTCGTATTTATAGTCTTGTTTTAGTTATTTTTACCTTCACTACTAATGTATTGGATAACTTATTTCAGCTGGACATCAACCAGCTATCTTTATATTTACCCCACAACAATTCCCACATTACTACTAAACTTCAAAGGCCGCCCTTTCCTTTTACCTTACCACATTCTTCATCCAAAATACTGACCACCATAGCACCACTCTTTTCCCCCTTCTTAATTATCATCATCATCATCATCAACATCCTCTTCCCCCTCCTCCTTCTCCTCCTCCTCCTCACCCTCCTCATCACTTCTTCATTTCTTCTTCCACTTCTTCTTGCATATATATACATGCCCCTCTCTCTCTCTCATATATGTATGTATATATATATATATATATATATAGTTTTGCGAGGTTTTTGATATGAAATCGTGTGTCGAAACAAATATTGTTATACTTGGGGAGGGTCATATTTGTGTAATAATATTGCCAGAATTAATAACGGAATTAATGACAGATTAATAAATAAAGATGGCGTAGGCATATAATGCAAAGGGAGGAAACATAATAGCACCACTGACGATGTTGCAGATGTGCAACGAAAGAACTTTGTTAGACTATATATATGTGTTTGTGTCTATATTGTATCTGTATGTTTGACCGTTGGTCAGTCAATGGTAACATTGAGGACCGAATAAATTAAATTAACCGATATAAAAGACACAAGCGAAAACCAACCAAACAGAGAGTGTGTTCCGTTATTAATTCTGGCAATATTATTACACAAATATGACCCTCCCCAAGTATAACAATATATATATATATATATATATATGTGTGTGTGTGTGTGTGTGTGTGTGTGTGTGTGTGTGTGTGTACATATAATTAATAATTGTTTCTACTTTTGGCACAAGGCCAGCAATTACCCAGTACATTACTGGTACTTTATTTTATCGACCCCATAAGGATGAAAGGCAAAGTTAACCCCGACAGGATTTGAACTCAGACCGTAAAGGGACGTAACTATGCTAGAAAGCATGACGTCCAGCCGTCTACCGATACTGGTGTCAAATGTTCATTAAGTTTATTCAAGTGTGACGCGCGTTTCACGATTGATCGACTCAAGGTCCGTCTCCATCGATCGGGCTCGGCTCTGGAACAAAAAGCTCATCTGACCTCTGTTTTAACTTGATGTTTCAGTCCCTATATATATATGTGGTAAGGAAATGTGGTAAGGAACCAGATGGACCATAACGCACCAAAGTAATCAATACTTAGGGTAGTAGAGTGGGTAATATGAACGAGTAGGACCCCGACGGCTGAGATCAAGCCGTTTCGACGGTTAATTCTGGACAGAATTAGCCGACAGAATTAGCCGTCGAAACGGCTTGAGCTCAGCCGTCGGGGTCCTACTCGTTCCTATATATATATATATATATATATATATATATATATATATATATATATATATATATATATATATTTATATATAATAATAATAATAATAATAATAATAATAATAATAATAATAGGGAAGAAGACGCACGAGGTGACGGAGGTCATGAAATCGCTCCCGTAAGTTTTGAATTTTTAACATATTTAAACCATTTGTGAAATAACAACTCTTAGTACAAATGCTACGTAAAGCAACCGGCTTGAGCCCCCAAAAATTCGGACCCAAAATATATTGTTATAAGGCTCAAATATTCAAATATTCAACTTTGTATTGTACACTGTATATCCAAAAAAAAAAAAGTGGCTATAAATGGAAGAAGAACCCCCCCCCCCCTCCTCTCCTCTGGCTACACTATATAGGACAGCTAAACTCACCAACACCAGAAACTAGATACACCACCCACCCCATCATCTGTGTACACTAAACACAACAGCCAGATAACGACACATTTTCACCTTCACCGCCACCGCTCACTACGGCCATCATTACCACCACTATCCCATCACCGCCGCCACCACCCCTTGACTCCGCTACAGCACCATCACTACAGTAATACGGTCACATCACCGCCACCACTGCCTCGGTATCGACATCACCACCACCACTGTCTCAGTATCGCTAACGCCGCCAGTCTCCCACTTCCCCCTGCTGGCTGCTACTTCCACATTATAGAATTCCTACTACTAACAAAGAGGAAGGCATCAAAATATATAGATAGACTCAAAAGAAAAAAGAAAAAACAAACAACAAAACCAAAGCAGCACAGCAACAACAGCAAAAAACGAGAAAAACAAACAGAGAAAAACAAAAACAAAAAAAAAAGAAACCCCAAAAACGTAAAGAAAATAAGAATGAAGAGAGAAGCAGGCGGACGGACAGAGAAGAGGGGGGAAAAAGTAAAACTTAAAAAACTAAAACTAAGTCAGACATTCGAACACTACATTACAATGAAACTTATGCTTATTCATTTTTGGGGGCCTTTCTGCCTGTGTGTTTGTTTGTTTATGTGTGTTCGTATACAGCGTGGTGATAATGCCACACAAGGGCCAAGTGGGATGGCGGATCCACAGATGGCTATGTAAACATACATTCGCCAATCCTCGATAAGAGTGTTTAAATATCGAACATAAACAGTTCGAATAACGGTGAAATGGAGACTAGAACGTCATGTGACAGACTCTCACCCAACAGGTGCCCCCTGGCTCAGCAGCAGGAACCTGACTGTCAACCAAATACTGCTGATGTTGGAGGAAGGAGAAGAAGGAAAGGGGCCAGAACCAACTGGACGAAAGAATTGAATAGAACTGTTATGCAATGCTACCTGAAAAGTAACCCCAAGGAGAGGGGCTACAGGAGACGGATGCATAACATCTGGAACGAGATTGGTTTATTTAAATTAGATGAACAAAAATTGGCCGGGCAGGCTCGGGTAATAAGAACTAATGGGTGGATAAGCGAGCTGGAACTGGAGGAACTGAGCAGAGAGAATGGCTTGGAGATGGCGGGTGTAGTATGCCAGACAAGCGAGCCGGTGGGAAATGAAGGTGAGGAGGTCCTGAGAACGGAGGAACCACCCGAAGCAGACAATGATCTGAGTACTGAGATAAATAATACCTGGAACAGAGATACGGCCACTGAGGAGTTGAATGCTGACGGGCTAGGACAAGATTCGGTTGACATCCTAAATTTAGTAGTAGATGAATTGAACAATGATAGTGGGAGACCTATGAACCTAAGATTTGTAGACAGGAAAAAGTTAAAAGAAACAACAGCTAAGGTAAACAAAGTCATCCCATACCTTGAGGCGAGGAGCCTTCACCAGTGCAACAATATCCTCAGAGCAACAGCAAATACGGTGAGGAAACTACTTGGTATAAAAGCGAGAGGAAACAACAGACAAGAAAGAGCAGAGCCGTGGTGGAAGAAGCGACTGAGTGGGCAAATCGGGGAAATGAGAAATGACATAGGAAAGCTTGAGTCACTACTGAATGGGACACTAAAAAACATAGGCACTAAAAATAGACTGGAAATAAAATACAAAACTAGGAGTAAAAAGCTAAATATTATCATAGAGGAATTGAAGCAACGCATTGTAGCAAAGAGTGCAAAAATCAGGCGATACGAGAACAGAGTCAGTCAGTATAAACAGAACCGCATGTTCGACAACAACCAGAAGATGCTGTTTGGACAGCTTGAGAGCAAAGAAAGAGGCAATGACTTGATCCCTGGGGCGGAACAAACTAAAACATTCTGGAGAGGAATATGGGAGCAGGATGTTAGACACAATGCCCAGGCAGGGTGGATTGAGACAGTACAGAGGGAGATCGGTGAGCAAGCACAGCAACAGACTGATTTGAGTATCACAGTTGAAACTCTAAAGGGGCAAGCCAAAAAACTAACCAACTGGAAATCACCAGATGGTGTGCAGGGGTATTGGATTAAACATCTAACATCCCTCCACCCGAAGCTGACGGCCATGTTCAATGACTGCTTGGTGTCGGGTGAGGTGCCAGAGTGGTTGACAAAAGGTACCACAGTTCTGATAATGAAAGACCGAATCAAGGGTAATGATGCTACCAACTATAGACCTATCACATGTCTGCCCGTAATGTGGAAACTGTTGACGAGCATTGTGTCTGAGGAAATCTACCATCACCTCCACACAAACAACTTGTTCCCGGACGAACAGAAAGGATGCCGAAAGAAGTCACGTGGTACAAAGGACCAGTTGCTTATTGATAAGATGGTAATGGGGAATTGCAGGAGGAGACACACTGATCTTGCCATGGGATGGATAGACTACAGAAAGGCATTTGACATGGTGCCTCATTCCTGGATCACCAAAACCCTGGAGATCTTCAGGGTGGCGGATAACATCAGACAGTTGCTAGGCAGGAGTATGGGGTCCTGGGAGACAGAGTTGACATCAACTGGAGTATCCTTGGGAAGCGTGAAGATCAAGAGAGGTATCTTCCAGGGAGATAGCCTGTCCCCTCTGTTGTTTGTCCTTGCCCTGATGCCCTTGACCATTATGCTGCGAAAAGTGAGAGCAGGATACAAGTTGGGAAGGGGAGAGCTTACCATCAATCACCTCCTCTTCATGGACGATCTTAAGCTCTTCGGGAAAAGTGAGAAGGAGTTGGATGTGCTTGTTGACACTGTCCGTATTTTCAGCAGTGATATGTGTATGCAGTTTGGTATTGGTAAATGTGGAGTCATTGTGATGAAGAGGGGTAGGTTGAGCAGAAGTAACGGGATCCAGATACCAACAGGTGAGATGATAAAGGAAATTGACTCTGAGGAAGGATACAAGTATTTGGGCGTTCTGGAGGCTGATGGCATAAAGAACAAAAAAATGAAGGAATTGTTAAGAACTGAATACATTCGGAGAGTAAGGAGCGTATTGAAGTCACATCTGAACAGCAGAAATGCCATAAGCGCAGTAAATTCCCGAGCTGTGTCTATTATTAGGTACAGCGCGGGAATTCTGAGATGGAATGTTGCTGAACAAAAAGAAATGGATAGGAAGACTAGGAAGCTATTGACTATCTACAACATGTTCCACAAGAGGAGTGATGTCGATAGACTCTACCTAAGGAGATCTGAGGGTGGAAGAGGTCTTATCAGCATAGAGGACTGTGTTCAGATGGAGAAAAACAACCTATACAAATACGTGACCTATAGTAAGGAGCCAATGCTCAGAACTGTACTGAAGGAGGGGACAGTAGGCCAGGGGATGTCCAGGGAGGAAATAACATCAAGGAGGAAGAGCAGCCTTAAGGGAAAATCCCTTCATAGTACCTTCTTTGAGAAAACTGAATTTAGAGATCCACAGACATGGAACTGGTTGAGAAGAGGAGACCTCAAAAAGGCTACAGAAGGAATGCTAATGGCTGCGCAGGAGCAGGCCCTCAAAACGAAGTGGTTGAAGCACCATATCTACAAGGAGGAGGCTAGCCCACTGTGCAGGATCTGTGGAGAGAGAGAGGAGACTGTGGCTCACATTGTGTCCGAGTGTAAACACCTAGCCCAGACCCACTATAAGGGCTGGAGACACGATGTGATGGGCAGGGTGATCCACTGGCACCTGTGCAAAGTAAACAATCTACCACATTCTGAGAAATGGTATGAGCATAGGCCAGAGGCGGTGATGGAGAACAATCAGGTGAAGGTGCTGTGGGATTTTAGGATACAGACGGACAAAAAACTGGAACACAATAGACCTGACCTGGTGGTTGTGGACAAAGAAAAAAGATCGTGCCTGATTGTGGATGTGGCCTGCCCGTTCGACACGAGAGTGCAAGAGAAGGAGAGGGAGAAAATTAACCGATACCAGGACCTAAAGTGGGAGATGAAAAGGATTTGGAACTGCCATGAAGTCAAAGTGATCCCGATTGTCATAGGCGCACTGGGGACTATCTCCAAAAGTTTCCAGGGATGGTTAAAGAAAATCGGCCCCTTCACGCTTTTTGGAACGCTTCAAAAGGCATGCTTGCTTGGAACAGCAAGTACCCTCCGATACGTCCTGAATATCTGAGGCTGCAGGTAGTGGCTTGATATTCAATCCAACGGACTTTCCAGTTAACCAACATCAATGACTGAGATTCAAGGAATAACAATAACAATAATAATAATAATAATAATGATTTCTTTATTAACCACAAGGGTTTACATAAAGTAGACATTAAGGACAGTGCAGGACAATACAGTACGGTACAAATGGGCATTTCTGCGTGTAAAAAAACAAAAACAGAGGATGTAACAAAAAAATAACAATGAAAAATTCCCCAATAGGGGGGAGACTTCGGAGGGACATTTGTGGAGAAAGCCCAGTAAAAGGCCACAGTGACCCTGACCACCAAGGCAAGTGCCCTCTCCCAGTTTTCCACCTTTAATTTACAGATATATACTCAGAGTAGGCCCAATCACTCGGGCCATTCTTGCTTCTCTCACCCATCTTTCAACAAAATGCTGGGAAGAGAGCACTTCCCTCTCTACTCTGATTTTCCTTTTCAAATGAAATTTGAAAAAGTCAATCAGAGCATCACCGAAGAGGTAAGTGCTCGTCTTCAGCCCTTTCAAACGTGTCCACCATACTATCTCTTTCGCCATGGCCACCAGACAGATAAAAACTGCCTGCCCTTCCCGGCTAAAGGAGGAGGGCGGGGCAATCCTCATGATGGACTCAGATGATAGCCGGATCCGTCCTAAACGCGACAGCAGGTGTTCGACATAAACCCACAAGTCAGCAATTTTCGGACACTGGACGAGTGCGTGCAGGACGGTTTCGTCGCCCTGCGCGCATCTCGGACATGCCCGGCTGACTGCACCTCCATGCCTGTAGAGTTTATCCCGAACTGGCAAGGCTCCTCGGTAGCACTGCCAGGCCAGAGATTTCTGGAAGTTGTCCATAGGCCCTGGCCCGAAAGTTCTTCCGAAGAGATTGGCTAGTTGATTTTCGTCGACGCCTAGAGTTTCCCCAAGTACGTCGTCGCTCTTCCCCTCCACTAATCCTCTATAGAACGCCGAGGTGGAGTTTCCACCGATCACATTGCCCGATTGGTCGAGGGCTGTGAGCGCCTGAAGACATTCCAGTCTCCAGGCGCTCCCTCTCGGTCTTCGCTTGACCCAGGACCGCAGCACCGTCAAGGAAACGAGCTGGGGAAATAGGTGTCTAGCAAACGGCGACCACACCTGATCACCGACGAGGAAGAGGTGGAAATAACATAGCCTGAGCGCGTGCCTGCGCATTATCAGCCACGGCATGCCCAGCCCTCCACGTAGCGGGTGTTGACAACAGATGGACCACCTGACCATCGGAGCGCGTCCCTTCCACAAAAAGCGAAAGAGCAAACGCTCCAGCGCAGTCAGGCGAGGCGTAGGACAAGGTACGACGGTCAGGCGGTAGCAGATGACAGACGCGATGTACGCGTTAGCCACCTCCGCTCGACCTTTCAGGGATAGCTTCCTCTCCGCCCATTTCTGGGTGAGAGAAGCCACCCTGCTCGTCACCTCGTCCCAGTTTTTGTCCGTCTGGAGGTCCGGACCGAACCAGACCCCTAGCAATTTAACCGGTCCGTCCGTCCAGCGTCCGACGACGCTGTTGGACGGCATGGACCTGCCTCTCCAGCTGCCGAGCTGCAGGCCCACTGACTTTTCCTGGTTGATCATTGCTCCTGTCACCGCTTCGTATTCTCTTAGTGTAGTGCCGATCGCCTCGATGTGTTTGGCGTTCGACACCACTACGGTGACATCGTCCGCATATGCTGACACGGATCTTCCGCATCCTAGTTCGCGCGGGTCGCCCCTCAACGTCTCCAGTTTGTGAAGTAATGGCTCGAGAGTCAATACGCACAAGAGGGACGAGAGGGACATCCTTGGCGGACCGAGCGCATGATGTTGAACGGTTCCGACAGGTGACCGTTCACTCTCACCACAGAGCAGATGTCGCTGTGCATGGCAGCGATCCAGCCTCTGAAGACGGGCCCAAAGCCAGCCGCCCTCAGGACTGCCGCCAGGTAACGATGGTCGACCCTATCGAAAGCTTTCGACTGATCTAAATTGATCAAGGACCCACCCGTGCCAGGTTCCTTAGCTACCCTCTCTACGATGTATCGCATGAGGTGGAGGTTGTCGTGGATGGATCTGTCGGGAATGGCGCATGTCTGCGCCTCTCCCACCAGACCACCAACGACAAGCGCCAACCTCTTTGCTAGCACCTTGGCCAAAATATGGAACTCTGTGTTTAGTAGAGTTATGGGCCGGAAATTATCTATGTTATCCCCCTTGTTCGGATCCTTTCTCAGCAGTGCCACCGCTCCTCGGCTCACAGAACTGGGAATTCTCCCGTTCTGTTGCCAGTTGCAGTAGACGTCCGCCAAGAGGCCTCCGAACAAGTCTGGCATCTGTACGTAAAGTTCATAGGGCAGACCATCCAAACCAGGCGATTTACTCCTTGTGCAGCCAGTCATTGCCTCCCTTACTTCAGCGGCTGTTATCGGCTTTTCGCAACACTTCGCCTCAGTGGCCGAGAGCCGCGGCAGTCCGTCGAGGTAGGCACTAAAGTCCATCCCTCGACCCGGCCCACCGCTGCCCCCGAACAGCTGAGCGAAGTGTCGCTGAAAAGCTTCACACATTTGCCCGGGATCGAGTAGCGTGCGCCCATCGTGGTCCACCAAAGACCGGATCGTGTTGGCTTTGTTGCCACGACGCGCCTCCGCCACTCGGGCCCATTGAACGGCTTTCGTCCCCTCGTGTCTAAGAGCACCCACCCTTGCTCTGACAACGCAGCCTTCGTGCTTTGCATTGAAGAATTGGTCAAGGGCCAATTTCGCCGCAAGCACGTCGGTCGCAATGCCTTTGCTAAGCGCCTCGTCTAATTTTCTAACTAGTTCTCCCTCTGCTCTATTTTTCTCTATTGCTAAAGCTTTACTAAACCTAATGGATTCTATTCTAATCGCTCTTTTCAGAGCAAACCACCACTTGTTGTTGACGATGGCCCCCGTCAACGCCCGCTTAACTAGTTCGCTAATCCGGTCTCTGTAGGCTTTGCGCGCTGGTAAGGACGCGTTTAGCTTCCAGTAGCCGGGTCCTCGTCTATGAAGCCTATCTAAGTCAAGCACACAGATCACGAATTTGTGGTCCGTGTAGCTGACTATCTTGAATTGTGGACAGCCTATGCTAGACCTATCTATTTCCCTACAAAATACTCTATCTAGATATGATCTGGATGACCCTATGCGATTTGTCCAAGTCCACATTGGCACATTCGGGAAATCCAATCGGTACCTGTCAGACAGTTCAAAACGCCTGAGCAGGTTGGTGAGGCTCTTGCACCCTCCACCCCTATCCGCTAATCCCACACAGTCCCAGCGTGCATCTAAGATCCCGTTCCAGTCGCCCACTAACACTAAAGAGCGGGACGTTCCAAGAAAGTTCTCCAGACGTCGGAAGAAATCAGGCCGCCCTGCTCCTGTCGGGGCATAGACGGCCACTAGCCTGAAAGCTTTCCCGTCTCCGCTGGTCACGTCCAGCACCACCAGCTTACCCTCTGGGTCCAGGAAGATGGCCCGTATGGCAAGATCCAAACCTCTCCGAAAAAGCACAGCAACTCGTCCCCCCGATCCAGGACGGCTGGGAGATGCGTACACATCGTAGCCGCCGAAGATCGGTGCGAAGGCCCCTGCTTCGGAGATTGTGGTCTCGCTGATGGCCACTACATCTATGTCTAGTGACCTGAGGTCGTTGAGCAGGTGACCCTGCTTCCATGACGACCCCAAGCCACGCGCATTTATGCTGCCTATTCTGAGTGAGGTCATGTTTAAAATAGAGTGGAAAAGATGGGAAAGACCACTTACCGTGTTTTTCGTAGAGGAGGGATGGTTTTTACATCCCTTTTCACTTGATCGTCTGGCGTTTTGATTGGTGCTGGTATTATTTAGTCGTGTTGTGAAATGTCTGTGTGTTCAATTATGTAAGTCATTAGTTTCTTGTGTGTATTTATTGCCGTGCATTTGTTTTTCTGGGGTGGGGTGTGGTTCTGCTATTTTCTTGTCGTTGTTGCTGGGTGTGTGTGTTTTGTTGTTGTGTTTGCGATGTTGGTGCTTGTGGTGGTGGTGTTGAAGGTGTTGTTGGCGGTGGGGTTGTCGCCGGTGGTGATGGTGGTGCTAGTGTGGGTGGTGATGGTGTTGGTGGTGTTGCTGCTGTGGGTCTCTTTGCAGTAGACTTTACCCTTTTCTCATTTCTTTCCTCCCTTTTCAAAGGCGACGATGCGCTGCTTCTGCGTTTGTGCCTTCTTACGACCTTTTGCCATCTCTCTCCCACCTCACACTCCATGTCTGATTCTGTGAGGTCGGGGAGGGGTACCAGCTCCACTCTTTCACTTGTTGTTGTTGGTGATGTTTGCACTGGAGTCTCTGTTGCAGCTGCATTTGGTATTGCTGTTGTTGTTGTTAATATTTCCACTGCTGCTGCTGTTTTTGATTTCCGTGGCGTGGGTATGGGTGCCACGGACCCATCGTTCCTGGTTGCCGCTTGTCCTGTTGCTGGTAGCCGTGGAGCCGGTTTCGGAAGGAGGGGGGTTTTCTCCTTTCTCAGGGTCTTCTCGTTGCAGAAGGCCCTGAGGAGAGTCTTCGATCCACAGCGAAAGAATTTCGGGCGTTTGCCCTCAACACTTATGGGCAGTTGAGTGCCGTTATCGAAGTCTATCACATCCGGGATAGCTTCGATGCACTCCTGGTTGGTTTGGATTAACATCTCAATGGAGGTGCCGACCCAATCTTCTCTTACTTTTTTCTGTACTTGCAGTACAGTTGTTTTGTCCTCGATTCCGACAAGGACAGACGCGGCCATCCAAGAAGGGGCCATCCCGGGGGGGACGTGGGTCAGTTTGACCCTCACAATTTTTTGCCCGCAGTAGGAGGGCACCAACACCATTTCCTCGCTCCTTAGGGTCACTAAGGAGTGAGCCTTTGCCTCCTGCGGTGTGGCAAAAAGTACGTCTACGGTGGTATATTTCTTGCCTCGGGTGATGTGCGTTTTCCGCTGCCACACAGACCCCAAGGCTTTTTGTATTTGAGCCTCTGTGGCTCTTTCAACCCTACGGGATTTTGTACTTACTGTACGGTACGTGACCGTACAGTGCTGTTGGGTTTCGAAAGATTTTTCCGCTGCCTTGCAGATTGCTCGGTGTCCGGTTTTTGTCACCATCTTCTTCGCTTCCTCTAATTCCTCATTTGTTATGAGGATGGTTTCCAGGTTCTTTGCGATACCTGCAAACGAGATTGGTTTTTCTTTGCTGCTGTTGTTGTTGTTGTTGTCGTCAGAGCTGCTGTTACTTTTGTTGTTGCTGCAGGTACTACGACTACTGCCGCCGTCAGAGCTGCTGTGGTTGTTGTTGTTGCTGCTGCTGCTGCTGTTGTTGTTGCTGCTAATGCTGTTGTTGTTTATGCTGCTGCTGATGCTGTTGCGGCTGCTACTGTTGTTGTCCTTGTCACTGTTGCTGCTGTTATTACGGCTGCTACTGCTATTATTCCTGACGTCAGACGAACGAAATGGGTTTTCGTATTTCCCGCACACCTTTTTCGTCGTTGTCGTCGTCGTCGTGGAGAAATCTTGCTCGCTTTGCACGTGATTTTTCTTTTCTGGCGTCGCTTGCGAAAGAGAAGGGAGGGAAAGAGACACATTTAGAGAAGGGAGGGAGAGAGACAATCTTCTCTCTGCTGTAGTGACGATTGAGGAAGAAGAAGACGGAATGAGTGGGAGTGACCTATAAAAATTCCTTTTCGTAGCCATGTTGTTTTTTTGTTTAAAATAAATATTGGGCACAAAACCCCAATAAACGGTTATTTAACCCCGAAGGGCCAAATAACGGGCAGAAAGACCCCTCTCACGAGGAGGAGGGTGTTTTTGTCTACAAGTTGGTTAAAGTTTTAAACAATTTACAATTGTTATAGCGGTCAAAATTTACAATACCTTACAGAGCCGAGCCTCCGTCAACCATAGCATTCAATAATAATAATAATAAAAATAATGATTTCTTAATTGGCCACAAGGGCTGACATCAAGAAAAACATTACAGACGGCACAGGACGGTACGATGTGGGTTTTGTGCGTGTAAATATTTTTTTTATATAAGAAAAGAATAAAAAAGGACATAGAAACATATATATATATATAAACAATAAAAATGAAAATTGAAACAATGAAAAATTCCCAAATAGGGGGGAAGCCTCCGCGGGTTACTCGTGGCGAAAACCACACAAAAGACGACGGCCACCCTGACCACCAGGGAAAGCGCCCTCTCTCAATTTTTCTATTTCTCAAACTAGAGACGTATATTCAGAGCTGTCCCGTTCACTCAGACCATTCTCGCTACATTCACCCACCTTTCAACAAACTTGCTAGAAGGCAGCACTTGCCTCTCCACCCTGATTTTCCTCTTCAAGTGAAACTTGAAAAAGTTAATTAGGGATTCGCCGAAGAGGAAAGTGTCTGTCTTTAATCCTTTTAACCTTGTCCACCACACAATCTCTTTCGCCATGGCCACCAGGCAGATGAAAACCGCCTGCCCTTCCTCCTCGAAGGAAGGCGGTGAGACCATCTGCACAATGGACTCAGTCGATAACCGGATCAGTCCTACACGCGACAGCAACTGTTCGACATAGCTCCACAAGTCAGCAATGCACGGGCACTGAACGAGTGCGTGCACGACGGTTTCGTCGCTCTGCGCGCATCTCGGACAGGCTCGGCTGACAGCACTTCCGTGCCTGTAGAACTTATTTCGAAGCGGCAGCGCTCCCCGGTAACACTACCAGGCCAGGGATTTTTGGAAGTTATCCATAGGCCCTGGGCTGAAAGTTCTCCGGAAGAGAGCAAACAGCTGATCTTCTTCGACGCCCAGGATCTCTCCGAGAATGTCGTCGCTCTTCCCCTCCACTAGTCCTCTATAGAACACCGAGGTGGATGTTCCACCGATACTGGCGCCTAGCTGGCAGAGGGCAGTGAGCGCCTGGAGACATTCCAGTTTCCAAGCGCTATCCCTCGGTCTTTTTCTGACCCAGGACTGCAGCTCCGTCAAGGAGACGAGCTGTGGGAAAACGTGCCTGGCGAACGGCGACCACACCTGTTCATCGTCAAGGAAGCACCAGGGATGTCGCAGCCTCAGCGCATGTTTGCGCATCATCAGCCATGGCATGCCCAGTCCTCCACGCATCGGGTCTTGACAGCAGATGGATCGTCTGACCATGGGAGCGCGTCCCTTCCACAAAAAGCGGAAGAGGAGGCGCTCCATTTTGGTGAGAGTTGGGCTGGAGCAAGGGACGACGGTGAGGCGGTAGCAGATGACGGATGCGATGTACGCATTCGCCACCTCCGTCCGGCCTTTCAGGGACAGCTTCCTCTCGGCACATTTCTGGGTGAGGGAGGCCCCCATGCTCGTCACCTCGTTCCAGTTTTTCTCCATCTGATGGTCCGGTCCGAACCAGACCCCGAGCAATTTAACCGGTCCGTCCGTCCAACGCCCCACGACGCTGTCGGACGACATGGACTTGCCTCTCCAGGTGCCGAGCTGCAAGCCCACCGACTTTTCCTGGTTTATCTTTGCTCCTGTCACCGCTTCGTATTCCTTGAGAGCGGTGCCGAGCATTTGGACGTGTCTGGTGCGCGACACCACCATGGTGACATCGTCGGCGTAAGCCGACTCGGATTTCCCGCATCCTAGTTCGCGTGGGACGCCCCTCATCGCCCCCAGTTTGTGCAGTAACGGCTCGAGAGCCAATACGTACAAGAGGGACGAGAGGGGACAACCCTGGCGGACTGAGCGCATGATGCTGAACGGCTGCGACAGGTGACCGTTCACCCTCACAACTGAGCAGATGTCGCTGTACATCGCTGCGATCCAACCCCTGAAAACGGGCCCGAAACCGGCTGCCTCAACGACCGCCGCCAAGTGCCGATGGTCGACCCTATCGAATTCTTTGGATTGTTCCAAGTTGATCAGGGCCCCACCCGTGCAAGGTTCCTTAACCACCCTCTCTATGATGTATCGCATGAGGTGGAGATTGTCGTGTATGGATCTGTCCGGAATGGCGCATGTCTGCGCCTCTCCCACCAGACCCTTGACGACAAGCGCCAACCTCGTTGCTAACAGGGCAGCCCATCCAAACCAGGAGATTTACCCCTCGTGCAGTTAGCCATCGCTTCCCGTATTTCACCGGCTGTTATTGGCTTTTCGCAACACTGTGCTGCGGTCGTCGAGAGCCGAGGCAGTCCGTCGAGGTATGCACTGAAGTCCATGCCCCGATCCGGGCCGCTACTGCTCCCAAACAGTTCAGCAAAGTGCTGCTGAAAAGCTTCACACATCCGCTCGGGTTCGAGCATCACGCACCCATTTTGGTGAGACAAAGACCGAATTGTGGCTTTGTTGCCACGTCGCGCCTCTGCCACCCGGGCCCATTGGACGGCTTTTGTCCCCTCATGTTTCAGAGTACGCGCTCTAGCTCTGACAACGCCGCCTTCGTGTTTTGCGTTGAAGAATTGCTCGAGTGCCAATCTCGCCGCAAGCACGTTGGTTGCGATGCCTGTCCTAAACGCCTCTTCTAGCTTTCTGACTAGCTCTCCCTCTACACTATTTTCCTCTATCACTACTCCTTTGCTAAACCTAATCGACTCTACTTTAATTGCCCTTTTCAGGGCGAACCACCACCTGTTGTTGACGACCGCTCCTGTCAACGCCCACTTAACTAATACGCTAATCCGGTCTCTGTAGGCTTTGCGCGCCGGTAAAGACGCGTTCAGCTTCCAGTAACCAGGCCCTTGTCTATGAAGTCTTTCTATGTCGATCTCACAGATCATAAATTTGTGATCTGTGTAGTCGACTATTTTAAATTGGGAACAACTTATACTAGCCTTATCTAGTTCTCTGCAGAATACCCTATCGAGATACGATCTGGATGACCCGATGCGGTTTGTCCATGTCCACATTGGCACATTCGGGTGATCCAGTCGATACCTGTCAGACAGTTCAAAACCTCTGAGCAGGTTGGTGAGGCTCTTGCACCCTCCTCCCCTATCCACTAGCCCCACACAATCCCAGCGTGCATCCAAGATACCGTTCCAGTCGCCCACTAACACTAAAGAGCGGGACGTTCCAAGAAAGGTCTCTAGACGTCTGAAGAAATCTGGCCGTCCTGCCCCTGTCGGGGCGTAGACGGCTACCAGCCTTAAAGCATTGCCTTCGCTGCCGGTCACGTCCAGCACCACCGACTTACCTTCTGGGTCTAGGAAGATGGCCCGTATGGCGAGATCCAAGCCTCTCCGAAAAAGGACGGCAACCCCTCCCCCCGATCCTGGACGGCTGGGAGATGCGTATACATCGTAGCCGCCGAAGATCGGTGCGAAGGCTTGTGCTTCGGAGATTCTGGTCTCACTGATGGCCACCACATCTATGTTTAGTGACCTGAGGTCGTTGAGCAGGTGACCCTGCTTGCAAGATGACCCCAGGCCACGTGCATTTATACTGCCTATTCTAAGTACGGCCATATTGGATGAGAAACGGGGCAAGTGAAAAAGGGTCACTTACCTTGATCGTGTGGTGAAGGGATAGTAGAACCGTCCCTTTCGCTGGTCATGGGTGTTTTCAAGAGGATGTCAGTGTATATCCTCTTGGTAACCGACCCTCTGAAGTCTCCAACTGCGTTGGGGAATTTTTGTTTTAAAGGTTTGTACTGTTCTATTGGAGATTTCAATGATGCTTATGTTTGTCGGGAGAGTTCTTGGTGTTGGTGGGGTGTAGTAGTTTTTTTCTGTGATGTCTGTGTGCTGCTTTATATATTGTATGAGTTCTTTTTTTGCCATGTTTATGGCTGTGTACTTTTTGGGGGGAGGGGTGATTTTGTTGCTGTTTTCTTCTTGTTGCTGTTTAGTGTGTCTTGTCTTGTTTTGTTTGCGTTGTTGGTGTTTTAGGTGATGCTGGTGGTGGTGCGGTTGTTGTTGTCAGTGGTGCTTGTGGTGGTGATGGTGGTGGTGTTGCTGCAAGTTTCCTTGCTGCCTTTACCCCTCTTTGTATGCCTTCGCTCTTGGAGGGTGAATCTAAGGGTTTTTTTCTTTTTTGTTTTTTTGTGGCAGACAGTTTGCCACTTCACTCCCGCCTCAAACTCCATGTCGGATTCTGTAACGTCTGGGAGGGGTATGTGCTCCACGGCTGTTGGTGGTGGTAGTGGAGCCCTCTTCGGCAATGTTGTACTGGTGTAGCTACTTCAAATGTAGCTATTGGTGTTGCCGCCACTGATGATGCTGCTTTAGTTGTCCGTGGCCTTGGTACGGGTGCTACGGACGTTGCCCTCCTACTCACCGTGGAAGGGGCTTCTGCGTTTGTTGCCTGCCCTGCTCTTGGTAGCAGCGGACCAGGTATTGGAAGGAGAGAGCCCTTCTTCTTCGCTGTCTTCTGCGGGCAAAAGGCCCTGAGGTGACCCTTCGACCCACAGAGATAACATTTTGGCCGTCTTCCTTCTACGCTTATAGGGAGTTAGAGTCCTTCCTCGGTGTCTATGATATCGGGGATAGCGTCGATACATTCCTGGTCAGTTTGTATAAGCATTTGCATGCTTATATCTGACCAGTCCTCTCTCCCTATTTTCTCTACTTGCAGCATGGTCGTCCTGTTCTCGATTCCAGCAAGGACAGACACGGCCAGCCAAAGTATGGGCACGTCGGGTGGGACCTAGTTCACATTGACCCTCACAATTTTCTGCCCGCAGTAGGAGGGCGCCAAGACTATCTCCTCACTCTTTAGGGTATAATAATAATAATAATAATAATAATAATAATAATAATAATAATAATATCCACCATAGTTACGTCCCTTTACGATCTGTGTTCAAATCCCGCCGAGGTTGACTTTGCCTTTCATCCTTACGGGGTCGATAAAATAAAGTACCAGTAGCGCACTAGGTAATTGCTGGCCTTGTGCCTAAAGTAGAAACAATTATTATTATTATTATAAGAGCAAGGGTGATGGATTGTCAGTATCGGTAGAGGGTCGGACGCCATGCTTTGACACATAGAGTTACGGCCCTTGCCATTCTGAGTTCAAATCCCGCCGAGGTTAACGTTGCCTTTCATCCTTACGGGGTCGATAAAATAAAGTATCAGTAATGCACTACTGGGATAATTGCTGGCCTTGTGCCAAAAGTAGAAAAAATTATTATTATAAGAGCAGACTAAAGTTTAAGCAAAGAATCGCTGCTTTCATCCTTAACGGGATCTTTTGAAACTAAAAAAATATCAATATATATATAGGAAAAGAGTCAGGACCCTGACGGCTGAGCTCCGGCTGAGCTCCTATTACCCACTCTACTATCCTAAGTATCGAGTACTCTGGTGCGTTATGGTCCACCTGGTTTCTTACCACACTTTCTTTGTTATACACACACACACACACACACACATATATATATATATATATATATATATATATATATATATATATATATATACATATTTATTAAAATAACAGATTAAAGTTTAAGCAAAGAATCGCTGCTTTAACCCTTAATGGGATCTTCTGAAACTCTTTAGATTTTAGTCTTCACTTTTATTATTATTACTACACACACACACACACACACACATATATATATATATACACACACACACACACACACACACACACACACACACACACACACACACACACACATATATATATATATATATATATATATATATATATATATATATATATATATATATATATATATATATATAATTAATACAAAAACAGAGATAGTTTAAAGCTAATCTCTGACTGGTAACCATCTCACTCAACAAACATTAGGTTATATTTTAATATAAACCCAATTTAAGTGTTTGGGGTGCTAACAATATGTATTATGTGGAAAAGCCAGTTGTATTATTTTATGAGATATAATTAAAGTTAAAATATATCTCTCTTTCCAAACAATTGTTTCATTATAAGTTATCTACAAATTCGGAGAATATTTCCAGTTTATGTAGAAGCCTAATATACATTCATGTAAGAATATATTTAGGTGGGTGGTTATAAATCATCAGTGGAAGCCCATTAAACTTTGATATAAGAAAAAAAATTTTCCTACCGCAGTTAAAATTCGTGTCTGTTAAGTTGCTCCTTCCCGCATCGAATGACCGGCAAATTTGAAATTCCAGCAGTTTTTGACTGAGGAAGTATTATAGCGTCACTAAGCGGGAAGGGGAGACAACTACGATCCACGAGAGGAGGAAAAAAAATAATATACACGCGGGTTAATCAGTTTTTTCGAAAACATTATCAATCCAACGTGTTAAGAACTCAATTGAAAATGAAAAAAATAGATATATGCGTGTATAAATTACACACGCACATAGATATTTTCTTTGGCTAAAATCAGAGGTTGTACCTGAATAAGAAACCGCATCTCGTAACCGTAGTAAATACGGAAAGTTATGCTTTAAAGGGCAAATGGGAATGTAAATCTCCGGCCGAATTAAGAGTAAAATATAAAACACACGCGGGTTAATTAGGTATTTCAAAACTAATATCAATTCCTCGTGTAAAGAACTCAATTAATTTAAAAAAATAAATGTATGCATGTAATTATATACATAGGCATATATATATTTTCTTAGGCTAAAAAACAGAGAAGTTACAACCAATAAAACCACAATATCGCACAACAGTAATAAATACGGAAAGTCAAATTATATATATATATATATATATATATATATATATATATATATATATATATATATATATATATATATATATATACACACATCTCTCTATCTCTCTTTCTCTGTGCCCTACCTCCTCTACATCATATATATATATTAATATGTGTGTGTGTGTATATATATATATATATATATATATATATATACACACACACACATTAATATATATATATGTATTTTTAAAAAAAAATAGATTTGCTTGTTTTCGATGAATGGATTTTCTTTTCTTTTTTTTTTCAAGTATTCTATTGTTCTCTTTTTATTGGAGAGGGGGGTAGGGCACAGAGAAAGAGAGATAGAGAGAGAGAGGAGGTGGCAGAGGGAAAGAGAGATAGATAGACAGAGCGAAAGAGAGAGATATGAATATATAGATAAATAAATAGATACATAGTTAGGTTGGCACACAGATAGATCGATATATAGATAACTTTCGTTTTATTTGCCACCAGGGCGTCAAAGAGTGGGACAAGTACAATGGGGGGAGTTTACATAAAAAGGCGTCCTCAATAAGGAGGAGGCAATAACAAGATATAAAAATATAAAATATAAAATATAACAAAAATAAATTGAATAACAAAATCCTCAATAGGGAGGAGGCGCCTTTGGGGGTCGCACAGACCCCCGAAAAAGTGTGCAACCCTCTCCTCAGGAGCACAGACAGAGGGTGCTCCCTTGATCTTTCATCTTACTCACCTACAGTGTGATGTAGAGTGAAGGCCCATTCACACGGGCCATTATAGATAGATAGATAGATAGATAGATAGATAGATAGATAGATAGATAGATAGATAGATAGATATCTTTCTTTATTTGCCACAGGGGCGTACAAAAATGGGACATTACAAGACGTGACGGCGGGGGTTTTACATAAAAATAACTTTAACATTAATAAATAACAATAAACTATATATAATAAAATAACAATTGAAATCCACAATAGGGGGGAACGTTACTGCAGGGTTGTTTTACACCCCGTGGATAGAACAACCCTCAACACTAGGAACACCTTTTGTAGGTGTTCCTGTCTTCCCTCTGTTTATCTTCCTCAACCTACATATAAATAGATAATTTTCTTTTTATTTGCCACCAGGGCATCAAAAAGTGGGACAAGTACAATGGGGGGAGTTTACACAAAAAGGCGTCCTCAATAAGGAAGAGGCAATAACAAGATATAAAAGTATAAAAATAAAATAAAATATAAAGTGTGCAACCCTTCTCCACAGGAGCACAGAGAGGGGGTGCTCCCTTGATTTTTCATCTTCCTCACCTATAGTCTGATGTAGAGTGAAGGCCCATTCACACGGGCCATTCTCGCCAAATAGATAGGTAGATAGATAGATGAACAAATTTCGGAGAAAGTGCAACTCAACGTAAAGGCTGCTTAATCACGCTGCGGTGTTGTACTGTAATAGAGGCAGAGAAGGGGGAAAGACTCACTTCACGTACCAAGTGAATCGTGCATGTATCGCGTTACTACTACTTTTCTGAAAAATATCCATCCACCTTCTGCTTATAATAGAACATCGCCCCTCCTCTCTTTTTCATGGTAAAAAAAGATGCTGCCGGTATGTGTGGTAATGGTGATGTGAGGAGGGGATGAGGCAGATTTCCACTGTATCGAAATGGGCCGTTTACTTACAATACAAATAAACTTGTTTAAGAAAATTCCAGAATTAATCCAGTTATTCTATTTACTACACAGGGAAGTGCTTTTTGTATTAATTTTATGTACTTCACTTATTTCTCTTTTTAACCCTTATAGAAATGTAAACATGCATTCCTTCATCTAACTCAATATTAATTGTATTATATTTTATATTTATGTTTTCTTTGTTTATGTATAATCAACAAGCTGTCGGCTAGTGGGCGGGTCAAAGTTTTTAGTCACTTCAGCAGAGTACACTCCCACATCTACGCGCTAAGTATTTGTTTATCTATCTATCCATCCAAATGTATGTATGTATGTATGTATGTATGTATGTATATTGGTGTGTATGTTGGTATGTGCGTGTGTATAAGCATATATGCAAATATGTATTGGTTGTTTGTTTGTATGTATATATGTATGTATGTATGTATGTATGTAAGCATATGTGTGCGTGTATTTATTGTGGGTGTGTGTTTGTGTTTGTGTGTGCGTGATTGTAAACATATACGTACGTAAATGTAAACATGCATACACACGAACGTACACCACCGTATATATATAAAGTTGCGTATGATCGTTTGTTATGTATACAAACGGAAAGAGGCGCTCTGCTACTAAACTGCCTTTATAGCCGCAGACTTCATTACCAGCTAAGATCTAACAATGAATCGAATGAATCACGTAACGTTGATATGCCTTGCCTTAGTTGGAGCAGTCACAGCTGCAGGTAAGTTTGAAAAAATACATTTTTTTTTATTTCCTAAATTCATTCAGCTTATTTAAAGTAAAATAAAATAAATGTAAAAGAAAAAAATGCACAGACTATATCTAATTATACCTCCGCTAGAGAACGTCGTTAATAATTACCAGATCGTAGAAATCATAGTATATCCTTCGTGTCGAAGAAAAACAAATGTTTTATTTGATCTTAATCTAAACAAAGAGCATTTGTTTTACTTTACTGACCATTATACATGTCTATATATGGCGGCGAATTGGCAGAGTGGTTAAGACGTCGGATGGAATGCTTTACAGTATTCGTCCCACCTCATTGCGTGCTCTGAGTTCAAATCCCGCCGTGGTCCACTTTGCCTTTCATCCTTTCGAGGTCGATAAAAAGAGTACCAGTCTAGTACTGGGATCGATTCTTCCTCTATAGAAAAAAAATCGGTTGGGCTCCGTCAAGTGTAAAAGTGCCCTACACGTGCCGTATAACGGTGTCTCTACGACTCTACAAGGAGTTATGGGATCTTTACCTTTTATACATGCCTATAATGTATATTCCGCTCTTTGCAATACTACTTACATATTTATTCTTTTTTTTTTGCTTATTTTTCTTTATTAAATGCTTCACCTTAGAATCGGTGATGTATTGATCGTTTTTTGATTGCTCAATATGTCATTTGTTTAAATAAATATATTTTTCAGATTATTGTGGTTATCTTCGCATTGTTTCTAAGATGGTAATCATGTAATTATTGACTGGCTACACAACTTGCATTTCTAATTTCTAAGTTCAAATATTGAAGTTATTTTATGAATTATCAAAATATTAAAATGAAAAATGGGGAAACTTTTTTCTTTTAAAACTCTCTATACTAATCAGTTATATATGTATATCATCCCATATAAACAGGGTATGCATATTTCAAGGGCCCTCTATTCATTCTTTCACCATAACATCAGCTGTTATGAAGCTGCATGTACTTAAAACATAACATGAAGGTGCATGTATTTAAAACTGAAACCACTGAGCTTATATTTCAAGTACTTTCTTCAATGTTAAATGAAATTTGATTAAATTAGAATTCTTGTAACTCAAGCTTATTGTTAGATTATAAAATAGAAGCAGATAAAAAACTTTCAAATAAGTTATATTTATTTTGTTTTAATTATTTCAATAAAAAATCTCATTTAGCTTGGTCTACGATAATCATCTTTTAAAGCAAATTACCTAATTTGAGAAGATTTGTTGAAAATTTTAATTAGTTATTGAATTACTATTCTTACGAAGATTTTGGAGTTATCGTTTCTTTGTATGGCTCACTAAATAATATCACTTCTAGAATATAAATGCATCACCTTTTACGGGATCTTCTGAAACTAAGAAAAATCAATCAGTAGACGAAGAAGTAAATGTTTCAAAAAACGTTACAACCGAAGGAAAATAGGAAGACGTTAAATTGGTTCAAGAAAAAATTCTCCGGCGATGGACGAAAAATATGCAAGGATAATTACGTCATTATGTGGAGCGAAAAGAACAATTTCTTGCTATGTATGAAAAAACTATGAAAAAAATCATTAGACAAATATTCTTTCCTCCACTCGCTTTTCTGTCGCCACAGTGCCGGCCGCATTCCACGCCATACTGCCCTCAACGAGGTCATTAAGCATGGCTTGGACGCTGCAGGCTTCCCTTCCCAGCTCGAGCCGGTGGGGCTGGATCGAGGGGACGGCAAAAGGCCAGATGGCATGACCATCTTCTCGTTCCGCGGTGGCAAACCCCTCGTCTGGGATGCCACTTGCACCGATACATTCTGCAGCCGCAACCTGGTGCAGTCTGCAACTGACCCAAGTTCTGCTGCACGTCGGGCTGAGGGGGCCAAATTCCTCAAATACCGGTCGCTCTCCGACAGGTTTGCGGTCGTTCCCCTGGCAGTGGAAACTTCTGGTGTCCTCGGCCCCAGAGCTACCTCCTTACTCACCACCATAGGCGCTGAGCTAGCCAGCCGTAGGTGTGAGCCCCGCGAGTTGGAGTGGCTTTTCCAGCGCGTCTCCGTTGCCGTCCTCCGGGGAAACGCCTTCTCCATTCTGTCCGCCGGGGCTGTGGGTGGGCCCCATCGCGTACCAATACATTAGTTAAATACCATTCTTTCATCGTTACAACTTATATCCACATTAATGACGTATTATAATGACGTATTCCTTACGGGGTCGATAAAATAAAGTACCAGTAATGCACTGGTGAATTGCTGGCCTTGTGCCTAAAGTAGAAACAATTATAATGACGTATTATATTCGTATTTTCCCGTTCTTTGCCAGGGAATGTTTCCACGAACCAAAGTATCGTCTTCCTGTCTTCCTCCGGTTGCAACGTTTTTTGAAATATTCACTTTTTAGAATAGTCGAATGATTTCCAGCTGCCTATATATTGAAAATGATGTAGATAAAAGTAAAATGATTAAAATCTGAAGACATTAATAATAGTAAAAATAATAATAGTATTGAGAACATTAAAAGTAGTGATCCCGTAATAATCTGAGTAGATACTCTTTGCTTTAACTTTAATCTGTACTAATGATAAATATTTGGTCTACGGGTTTATATATATATATATATATATACATATATATATATACATATATATATATATATATATATAGGAACAAGTAAGACCCCGACGGCTTGAGCTCAGCCGTCGGGGTCTTACTTGTTCCTATTACCCACTCTACTACCCTAAGTATTGAGTACTTTGGTGCGTTATGGTCCACCTGGTTCCGTACCACATTTCCTTCGTTATATATATATATATATATATATATATATTTATATATATATATATATACAGTTCTTATCGAGCCCTCTTCGGATTTTGGTCTTCGTGATTATTATTACGATATATATATATATATATATATTTATTTATATATATATATATATATATATATATATATATATATATATATATATATATATATATATATATATATATAAGTATGTTCACGTACATACATATATGTATACAGACGTACAGTGGTATGCACACATATATATATGTACGTATGGATTCACCGAACATTTATTATAATGCTCGGTGTGTTTGTAAACAAACATCCCGTATTAAGCCGTAGTGTCTAGCAACCATCGTTGCTCGTACGTCTGTATACATATATGTATGTACGTGTACATACTTATATTTAAGTAACAGCCGTACTAAGAGAGGGAAATGAAATTTCATTTCATTTTTCCGTTTATCGTTTTCGGTGCACCCGGCCGATTAACCCACTCGATATGCAAATTGGGCTACTCAGCCGTTAATATGCATAAGGTAAGTATATACATTCAACAATCTGGCAGGAAGGTATACGTTGCTGACGATAGCTAATAAGCTTGAAACTAGTACAGCGTTCCTTTGTCAGTGTTGAACAAACGAGCAACGATGGTTGCTAGACACTACGGCTTAATACAGGATATTTGTTTACAAACACAACGAGCATTATAATAAATGTTCGGTGAATCCATACGTACATATATATATATGTGTGCATGTATGTATATATATATACATACTACTGTACGTCTGTATACATATATGTATGTACGTGTACATACTTATATTTAAGTAACAGCCGTACTAAGAGTGGGAAATGAAATTTCGTTTCATTTTTTCCGTTTATATATATATATATATATATATATATAATAAAAGTATGTGTCCTATATGTAATTAATACATACAGGGATACAAGTATAGTCCGTATGCCAGTGTGGTTCAATAGCAAGTTAATAAATTAACAAGCCAGAACATATAAAATCAAGGGAGTGTAAACACAGAAAATATCTTTAAAAATAATAATTATTATTATTTTTTAAGATATTATTTTTAAAGATATTTTCTGTGTTTACACTACCTTGATTTATATATATATATATATATATATAAACTTAAGAAAATTAACAAAGAAAGGACAAGACAACGAGCGAAAACAAAACAAAAGGAAAACAAATTTTTTAAGGGGAAACCTTAACAGATTATTAAAAAAATATATACAAACGAAGGACACAGTACAATCATTATTGTAGAGATTAATGTTTCCCATAGTCTTCGTACATATTGTTTTACGTGATATATTAAAGCAAGATTTCCTTTGCATGTACATATGAAGCATCTTCTAAGGTACATGAAATCATACTCTAATTTGATATTTCGCCTCTTCTGGATTATCGCTTCCCTGATCATCTGTTCAGCAACTAAAACAGTTAAGAATCTTTGCTACTTTAAACCTATATAATTTCACTAATGAAATATATGCTTGTTAAAATATTCATCCTGTCTTTCATATGTAAATCGGTAATGGATCTGTATTTCAGGTGTATCTTTTAATATAACAATTCTTGGAAGAGTATAAGTTTACATTAAAAACTCAAAATATACACCAAGAAAACATTTCCAATATTATTCTATATCATAACTTCCTACTGATAGCTTTTGCGTTCTGCTCAAGGTTACTCTGCTATGAATCTACTAATGCAGAACTTCTCTCTTGAAGTACTGGAAATGGTGGGGTTGTACATATTTGCGGTTATCAATTACTCCCATAATCACTAGAACGTCGGACAGAGTGCATTGTAGTATTTATTTTGTTATAGATGTTTATGTTTTGAGTTCAAATCTCGCTGCGGTCAGCCCTGCAAAGGTTGATAAGATAAATCACCAGACAGCTGCTAAAATAAATACAATTCACTATTTCCCCCATTGCATAGAAACCAATTATTCTCATTGTGTTGAAAAAGGAATAAGGAAAACAAATCTGTTAACTTTGTGTAGCAAACATATTTGAAATATTCTTCATCATTAATTGTTGTTGTGGATTGGCAGTATCGGTAGAGAGTCGGATACCATGCTTTGAAGCCTAGAGTTACGTCCCTTTATGATCTGAGTTCAAATCCCGCCGAGGTTAACTTTGCCTTTACGGGGTCGATAAAATAAGTACCAGTAATGTACTGGGTAATTGCTGGCCTTGTGCCAAAAGTAGAAACAATTAATTATTGTTTTCATTAAGAACAAATGAAATATTTTAAACTTTGAACTTAAAATTTGTTACAAAATTTAGAGATTCATTAAGCTAATTATTTTGCAATGTATTTATTTATTGATTAGTTAATATTTTGTTTTATTAATTAGTTAATACATTTTTTATTAATTAGTTAATAAATTTTTTATTAATTATTTATCATTACATAATAAATTCAAATTTCTTTTCTTCATTTTTATCTTTCAAGATTGGAACTATACAGGTAAGAACATTTTTTTTTAATTTAAAGCAATTTAATTGGTAAAACCTAAGATTAGCTTTTGATTTTAATTATATATATATATATATATATATATATATATATATATATATATATAGAGAGAGAGAGAGAGAGAGAGAGAGAGAGAGAGAGAGAGTGGTGAATTGGCGGAATTGTGAAAGCATGACAACATGCCAAGTCAATTCCTGCTCTTTATCTTCTGAGTTCGTTTGCGATATTACTGGTATCAAGCTATATATCAGCCCATGTCTTTTCCTGCACACAAGAGAGGAACTTGCCAAATGCAGACAAACTTATATTTAGAGATACTTATATTTTAAAATCGTTATATATAAATGTTTTCTATTCCCCTTTAAAACCATTATATATAGGCGCACGGGTGGCTGTATGATTAAGAAGTTTACTTCTCAGTCACATAGTATCGAATCCATTCTCACTATATTGCACCACGGGCATGTCTCTTCTACTATAGCATCAAGTTGACCAATGCCTTGAGAGTGAAATTTGTTAGATATAAAACCTGCGACTTCGTTTGCATCCAATGATATAGACCAGTTCTTCTTTTTAGGTAAATACATTTGATGTTCAGAGAGTGGGATTGGCCTCGCGCAAAGCCTTTCCTTACTTAAAAAAACTTCAGGCGCGGGCATCGCTAGATATGTGACATTTTTTGCGATGCATGGTATTGCTGCCCATAGGCAAGTCCCTAGCAGACTAAAATACCACGTCCGTGATACTCATGCTTAAGTATCAAGCGATGGCATTACTTGAAATCGAGTTCCAGTCATCATCATCATGTATGTATGTATCTATGTATGTATGTTTGTGTCTGCATGTGCATTATTCTACTGTTTACGTTTGTGTCTCTACACTTACTGCTTATTTATTCTCTGTAACCTTAGTAGACTTGAGAAAAAATAGGTACTGGGGATCGACATAATCGATTAAAACCGTATCAATGCTATGCCCCAGCTTAGCCGCAGCCTTTTGACTAAATCCAGTATGAGAATAAAACAATGAATATTTTTAGAATATTTTTTTATTATGAAGAACTCTCTTTACAGATATTAGTTCATGGTCCAATCACTATAAGAGTTGTAGTAAAACCTCCCAGTCTCCAATTAACATTAAAAGCGTTACAGCAAAAGTTATCGGATTTCCTGATTTTGATTTCTCTAAGTTTGGAAGTTCGGGAAACAGCAATTTGACGAATAATGGGCATACAGGTAAGTTGTCAGCTGCCATAACTATTTGTCATTTTTATACTTACTGTTTATGAAAAATAAATGTTTTGTGATTAGAAACACCCCTGAGTCAAACTAATACCTTAGAATATTTAGTTTCAGATCTCTAATTCCATGTGAAGACGCATTGGTTTAGGGCTAGAGTGTTTGTCTCACGTCCGGCGCGTTTTGTCTTGAACATAAAACTTTATTTCATGCTGCCGCTATCTGTTCAGTTGCAAGCAAGGCCGGTCTTATCATGCACGTTGTCACACTGACTATACCTGAGAACTACATTGAAGGTAAACGTGTGAGTGGAATGCTTAGCCATTTGCACTTTAATTTTATGTTCAGACTTTCGTTTATAGAATTAAATGGAATACTCTTCGTCAGAATCAACGGAAGTTCAACCACAAATAATTCCGATCTAATATTCAGTTTGGGGCGTCTTTACCCCCTCCATAGCTGGAATGAACTTTGGTTTGCATCTATTTATAGTGGACGGAGTTGATGAAATGTTAGGGATTTCTGGAGTCAATTTAATGGATTATATACTTTCCTAAAACTGTCGTTGCCGCACCCGTGAACAATAAATTCAAGTTGTGATGAGAAACCGGCAGTAACTAGACTTCACTTAATGATGTCGTACAAAGCAGCATACTCCGGAAAACGCCCAGTACTAAGACAAAAAAGCCAGTGTAGTCCGAAGTAGCATTTATGATGCTGGTTGACGAAAAGATCACAGAATTCTATCAAGTGCCACTGTCTAACGCATAAGCAATTCACTAACTTCTCGTGCATCTGAATTACATTTGATATTTTCTCTGTCGTGTTGATAAGCTGCGTTCTGAACCACAAAGAGGCTATATTTAACACAGTCAACAAGCACTGACTCGAGTTCACGGTCAACATTAGGTTCGGGTGTCTTAGAAAGAAACTCGTAGATGAGCGTCTGGCTGGAGATGTGGAGGGAAGACGGGCCGATAATGATAAGATATATGATTGGCTTAGGCCGAGGTGCCGAAACCTCACGGACAGTGTCACTTGCTGCCAGCTTATGTCATCAAAACTGACTTTACAAGTGCATTTTGCACAGGAGTGAACGTCAAGTTTGTAGAGATATTCTTCGCGGGGATAGCAGAGTGCGCTACGCAGCAAAAAGAGGATTTCTGGAAGTGGCAAGCAGATATTTCACTGAACAAGTGCTAGATAAGAATTTACGAGGTGCATTTTCTATAGGAAATTTATACTAAATCATTTAGCCTCTTTGCTCTACGTCATTTCGCACACTATTGGGGAAATATTTCAGGTAATAATTTTTTTGATATTACAAATGCGGAATTTTTTCAACATAAAACGTTGAAACGGAATGTTAATGCTACACATTTGAACTCGAAAACATTATAACTCGAAATAAATAATAAGAAATGTAATTTCTATATAATTTAGATGAAACTTGAGTTGACCATTACTTCGTAACTGGAGGTTGTGGGTATTCGATATTTATCTGGAGACCCAACGAAACCCCTAGAGTGAATGGAAACAATTGTTAGCAGCATTAAATTAATATCATTTTCACAGCCAAATCTAAACAAATTTGCCACATCATCTGTCACATAGGCTCTTATTTCCTGATTCACCACCACCCTACTCACCACTATCGGTACAGAGCTGGTTACCTGCTGGTGTGAGCCTCGCGAGCTAGAATGGCTCTTCAACGCGTCTCTCTCACCATCCTCCCGGGAAACACCTTTTCTGTTCTGTCTGCCGGGGCCACAGGGTGACCAGTTGCTCATAATAGTGAGAGGTGGGGAAAGTGGGAGAGACGGAGGCGATGCCAGTGGAAGTTTGGTTCCATTGTGTTCAGACCTGGTGTATAAGTATATATTTATTTTCCAAACTACGTTTTATAAACCTGAAATACTCTGTCATATACAATCATTTGTACATCAAATTTTGTTGGTACTAGTAAGAGTGATCCAAACGAAATTTGAATTTAATTTGAAAATGTTTTGAAAATTTATATGCTGATTTTGTTTTTCTTTCTACAGAATGTTTACATTAGTAACATGCTTGTTTTATTTCCAGTGCAACTGACAGTTAATGGTGGTACATTAAACGGAGGCAAACTAAACAATATTTATAAAGTTCTCCAACTTCATTTCCATTGGGCTGAAAATTCTATAGATCGTGGATCGGAACACAGCTTAAATGATAAGTTTTACCCATTAGAAGTAAGTTAAAAGTATTCTTTCTTACACTAAAACATACGAATAGTTCTTTCCAAAAAGACTTTCTTTTTTACTTAATCTTTGTTCTTTGATCTGTTTATGTGTAAAAATTAAGTTATGTAATAAACAGAAAAAATCTAAGATACGTATGAAAGTTAGGCAAGAAAATGAAGCAATGAAAGTAGATTAGAATTTGTTTTTCTTTCAATATTGTTACATGAAACTAATATATTCTTCATAAATCTATAATTATTTCGTCAAATAATTCTTATCGCTCAAAAGCACTTTGTTGGCAGTAACTTGTCAATATATCAGTTACTATATGCCAAAACTCACTCAGGAATTCAAACGGTTTTTATGGCTTTTAGCAAGCTAGAAAATTGGGGGTGTGGTTAGATCATGTTGTCACTATTTGAACTGAAGTCAATGTCAATAAAAAGCATGTTCGGACCGTCCTCCGGCATTCTTCTGAAACATGGACAACCTACAAGTTGCTTGAAAGATTTCACTAAAAATGTTTGAGATGCTTATTCAATATCAAATAGGAAGCTCTGACACCAGACAACAAAGTACTTCAAAGAACTGATTGTCTCACTATGTTTGCATCACAATCATCAAAACTCATGTTCAGACCAGATAATGTTGCGTGGATGGACAATTAAGATTCCCACAAACAGTTTTTCTACGACGAATTTAAAATTGGAAAGCTTCTGTAAAAGAAGCGTATGATACAAGTACGGCCACGCCCCCCCCCCCCCTACAATCGTCACACTATAATGATGTAGCGGAATTTGATATTCTAATAATAAATTATTTTATTTTCATATATATAGATGCATATTGTACACATGAATACGAAATACCCGGACGTACAGGAAGCACTCAAACATTCTGATGGTTTAGCTGTCCTCGGTTTCTTTTACAAGGTAATACCTAACACTCTCTAATAAAGGTGCTTCCAATTTTTATATCAATTTTATTATCAATTATAATTATAAGAAACACATTAATCTAAGTATGTTTTTTGTTTCAGGTCGACGATAATAGCAACCAATATTTAGAGAAAATCACACCAAACGTGGACAAGGTTTCTGGTGCGTAATTAACATTATTATAAATGTTAGTGTGAATGAGTTGACGTAAGTGCATATATTCTCTGTTGCGGAATATGGGCCCATGGTATTACGGAATTTGAGATGTAAAACGTTTTCAATAGAAAATTGTTACGAAGAACTGAAATCGCATTCTAACCGCGTTTGTATGCCTGTTGCTGAATCCGATTGATCGTGTCCGCATATATACGTTTTTGTTGTGTTGTTCATAATCAGAGGAAGGTGTGGTGTAGAATATATCATTAATATAAGCTCTGCTTTTATGTTGCTCAATAAAGTATTTAAAGATATTGTGATGGACCCTTTTCATAAACAGGAGTATAGGTTGCATGTGGGGGGATGCTTCTGCACTTCTGTACACATGCATATATTATCTACGTAAATGAGTGTGTAGAAGCACCAGTCCGAACATCGTTAATAAATACAAAAGGCGGTGGGAGGAGCATAAGCTAGTTATTTACGAGTTAATTAAAAAAATAAATAAACATATAAAAAATTCCCTCAGATTTGAAAAAGTTGTTACATATAGAACTACTCTCACAATGTTTTTATGATTTTATTAGGATAGCAATACATTATATCTACCATTCTAATATGCTGAAAAAGTTTTGTTCAAGTGTTTATTTGCTTCTATGCTATAAAAGTAGTAGAGTATGAAATATGTTAGGAAATGTAAATATATCATGCATCTTTATTTAGTTGAATACATTAAACTTCTTTAAAATGTTACATAAACGACATCAACTATTGATTTCATGAATCGGATTATACTTCTACTTCTTTAGCTTCTGGTATGACTATAAAGGATTTCGATTTGAAAGGATTGATTTCCGCCACAGACCTCACTCGCTTTTATCGATACAATGGAAGTCTCACAACTCCTCCATGTTCTGAAGCAGTCATATGGACCGTTTTTGCTGAACCACTGATGATATCTAAGGCTCAGGTAAGGAAACTAAAATTATAAACAATTTCACTAATAGGTTTTGTACATAATCTAATATTTTAGATGAAATATCGATGTTGTTAGAGAACAAATCAATTTAGTGTGTTACCTTATACGAACTTTTAAAAAATCATTTGCAATCTCAAAAAGCCAAATAAATTGCAGTAATGCGTAATAATCTGTCTAAGAAAATTATAAAAATTACTTTCGTTTCCCTCAGTTCTTTTTTAACATTCCTTTCTAGTCGTCTTTGCCATTAATCTAACCACAGTTATAAAAATTCTCCCAGTGAGTAAATCAAAGTATAATTATCTATCGAGTTACAAGAAAAACAAGACTACAATGACAAATATAAACGAATGTTCATATACATACATTTAAATATCAATTGTAGAAAACGTTTCAGTACACATCGTTTGGCATAAGCGTACATTTAACACCCACTGGATTGCAATAAAATGATTGGCTTATATGTAATATAAAGTTTAAGGCGACGGGTGGCAGAATCATTAAAACGTCTGATAGTATACTTCACTGCATTCGTTTCGGTTCTCTGCTGTCTGAGTTCAAACCCTGTCGAGGACAATTTTGCCTTTCATCTCTTTCTCATTCTCTCTCTTTCAAGAAATCAGCTGCATTCAGACATGGAGAAGGGATGGGCTTGGCTAAGTATTAATGCCCCAAACTCTCCGTAAATGGAGGATTAGATTCGAAAATCATCTGTTGTGACAATAATATTAATCTAATGCTACAAACAATGTTTTTACACCCACTCTAGCGGTTTCGCTGTGTCACAAAAAAACATATCAAATCATCATAGCATTGGAAATCACTATCTTATATCGTCTTGTCTATATTACTTATAAATTTATTTTTCTTTTTTTTTTTTAGTATGACCATGATCTTTACAGACGTTTCCAATCTTTTGCAAGTGCAAGACCGTTGCTCTATAATCAAATGCATTACAACCGTTACTATACTGTAATTTTTCAATATAACTAGGACGATATAATCCTTTCTAATATTAAGGCAGTGGCGTATGATTTGACAGAAATAGCTGCCACATATCTATGTGGCAGCTATTTCTTGGAGGTCAAGCGAACTCATAGTGTTCCACATTTAGCTCGCCAAAAGAAGTGTACCAGAGATACGCTGAATGTTTGTGTTGAGTTATTTGACATGGGTAACAAATAATGCTGACTTACACGGCGGCTGCTAATACCCTATTAAAGAACAAATGAAAGCAAGCTGTATTTTATTATATTTTATTATAAATATAGTTTCATGGTCAAGGTTATCTTTATGGTTAGGGTTAGAGAATATGTCGCTAAGAAAACAATATCACATTTTGAAGCAATCGGGGAAGTGAATAGTGGAGTGTTTTGAAACAAAATATTATTATATCAAATAGCTTGATAAAATTGACAACCATTGTACGTTACAAAAGCCTCACATAGTCATTATCATTGTCAAAACACAGTTGATAGAAAATGCGTTTAGTCAAAGGATTCGATTTTAGCTTGTTCACTAAGCCTACCGTGGATATTTTTTGCCACTAAATGTTGCCGGTGAGTCATACAGTGAACTGTTAAAACACTTCGAGTTTTAAAGGAGAAGGGTAACATCTGTATCTACCTATCACAGCAGGCGCTCCATCAGATGCATAGGCAATATTATTGTTTAAGTGGTATGTTATGGTCATTAGAAAAATAGCTTCAGTTAATCTAAAATAGGCGTACCTTTTGAGCCAACCAACAATTGATCAGTCAATAGCATTTCACACGGTTAAATATTTTCATGAAGCAAACGAACACAGACCATTATCATGCATTGATTTCCTACAATTGTTGATTCGTCAACTTGTATGGAAAATTCATAATTCCGTAGAATATGGATGAGTTGATATTTGACGTCGGTGGCCATTTTAGGTCGAGAAGTTGTGTTATTACTAAGTCTAAGTGGAGTCATCTTCATAATTGTGTCAGCCTTTTTATGCATTACAGTCGAGAGAAGTTATTTAATAAGAGGTCGAAGTAATTTTTGTTCTGTTGTGTGGGACGTTACTGGCTTTTCTGACCAGTAATGCGATGTTGTACGACGCAATCATTCCGTTATATTGCTGCGTGGTAACTATCTAAAATTCTGGGATCAACGTTTTCCGCTTTTCCAATGAGGTCTTAAGTTGTAAGACATATGACAAAGGTTTCTTAGATGACTAAAACTTTACGTTAAAAATGAAGTAAAAGACAAATTAAAAAATACATTGAAATGCAGCACTAGAAAAATATAGTGGTTTATATATATACGTAGGTAAAAGGAAAACACAAATAACAAAAATAACAAAACAAACGTCACAAACAATGGAAGAAATAATATTAGTTTAAGGCTTATATATATATATTAGTTTAAGACATATATATATATATATATATATATATATATATATATATATATATATATATATAGTATATTTCAAATACCATACAATTAACATGTATGCGTGGTCTTATGTTTCGGGGTCCAGTTATGGTCACCACTGTACAGTGGAGGAGCCATTTGAAAACTGGCCTTTCATCAGGCACCGGAATTTTGCTCTAGCTACTAATTAGGTGCCTTAATAAAATGAATATTTAAACTCTACTTCGGTATTGAGTACTTTTTTAAATTTTAAAAGGAAGCACATAATCAACGTCTATATCCCCACTTTGAATTATATTAGTCGTTTGCTGACGCTTAGAAGCAAACACTCGATAAGGAGCAGTTAAGAACAAACCATATTATAATGTTTCAGCATAACTAGCAACGAAAGCTATCAATAAATACCGATCATTCACTGGAGGCTAAATGTTATCGTTTTAATTTTAGTCTGTAACAAGATACATTCCTTTGGTACAATAAATATATAAGGGTGGGGAATTGGCAGTATCGGTAGAGGGTTGGACACCATGTTTCTAGCACAGTTACGTCCCTTTACGGTTTGAGTTCAAATCCCGTCGAGGATAACTTTTCCTTACATCCTTACGGGGTCGATAAAATAAAGTACCAGTAATCTATTGGGTAATTGCCGGCCTTGTGCCAGAAGTAGAAACAATAAATATATACTGAATCCATTAATTACTTAATTACATGATATTTTCCACAATTCTTAAAACTATTTCCAATTACTCTAACACTAATATATATATACATTTCCTTTTGTAATTTTTGCAGCTTAAGAAGTTTTGGGGAGCTAAAGATTCCCATAACCATGGTCTCAAAAACTTTCGACCTATTCAAAAAATGAATGGAAGAACCATATATGCAAGTTTCCAACCTAAATCAAGTTCTGGTATGACTAACGCATTCTCAGTATTAATCATATTTTCCCTTTATGTAACTAATTTTAGTTAATTGGCACTTGAATATTATCTATATTAATTTCTACATCTAGAATGTTTCCGAAAAGAATGTGTGTGTGTGTGTGTGTGTGTGTGTGTGTGTGTGTGTGTGTGTGTGTGTGTGTGTGTGTGTGTGTGTGTGTGTGTGTGTGTGTGTGTGTAACAAGTTAATAAAAATAGTGTCACATATAAAAATACGTTATTAGTTTCAAAATGATTTTTTTCCACCGATCAATAAAGAAATATATATAATTTATTATGTTCTTTTCAAATGATCCTAATGATTGAATTAGATATGGATCAGCGTGATCTTTTTATGAAATCAAAGGACACACATCCGTTTGGCAAATTGCAGAGCAAATATGAATCCTATTCAAACAGTAACGAATTGATCTTAATTTACCCCTCTACATGATGTATAAAATAAATAATATTGAAAAGTAAATTTCGAGCGATTATTGCCTGCAAACATTCGATGTTACTTCAAAAGCCATTTCCAAATGATTTAGCAATTGAATAGATTGTGGGAATATTTAGGAAAGCTATCAACTAAATATTCATAGATTCAATGATCTCTACATCTAGCATTTACATAGATAATTCACTAGACAGAGCGGTTCTAAACATTTGCCCCACCGAGATCTCTATGTTCATTGTTCAACCTTTTGTTAATCCCTTGAAAACAATTTAAAATGTTAGTATGTTCTTTTCATTGATGCAATATCTGTTTAAAGATTCAATTTGAAACGTTAGATTTAACAACAGGGAAAACTAGAATTGTTATACTAACATTTATTCCTTAAAAGAAATCTATACAATTTTATACATTATATACAACATTATCATCTTTATTTTTTATTTTTCAATTCTAAAGTATTTTTACGTATTTTTGAACTTGAAAATAAATTTTTTAATAAAAATTGATGCTATTTGTATTTTTAATATAATCTTGGAATGGTGTAATATGTTGGTATGTTCTTCAGTTTCCGTTATCCATCTTGTCAAAGGTCATGCGGAAGCACCGCCTTCATATTGTACATTGATATTGTAGAAATCATTTTGATCTAACATCTCTCTCTTGTGAAATACTTCATATATGTCACATTATATAAAACTGAACAGAGATGAAAACGATCAAAATGCTTTTTCATACTTGTGTCTTTTATATAATTAATAATGATTGTCCTCTGCTTTTTCATTAAGGTTAAGCTTATCCTCCTAAATGTAAGTATTTCTGCATGACATTAGTATTTATTGAAGAGGTTTACAAGGTCTTCACAGAATGTTTATCAATATTTTGGGTTCAATTCTTTTTTTCTCTTGTCCTTCCCATTTCTCTTTTTCTGTCTTGCTTTGGTAAAATGTGATACAAACATTATCATTGTTTTATAGAATAAAACACAATTGTTCATATGTGAGTTCAATTAACTACTGATTACATAAATAAAATTTATTTAGGGTACGTTTCTTCATTTAGAATGATGTTTGTATCAGGGAAACGTTTATCTTCTGTCCCTGTAACAACATGAAAACGAGACTTTTAATTAGTAATTTCAGTTTCCCGTGAAAACTATTCATATTGCAAGAGGCGTTGAATTTGCTAGTCTTTAGATTAAAACTAAAATTGTCAAGTGAAAAGACCATGGATTTAAATACAATGTGAATATTGTATTATATTCTTGCGCAGGGCACTTTTTTATACAAGCCTTAGTTCAAAGAGATATCGAGAATATATGAGATATTTAAAGCATGTATGAATAGAATATCTGCCCATGAAAGGCCAATTGTTTTTATAGCACAAGATGGTGATATTTAATGTACCACACGACTAGCCAACACAATAACACTATAAGTTATAGATATACGTAAACAACTGGTTATAGCACAAGATGGTGATATTTAATGTACCACACGACTAGCCAACACAATAACACTATAAGTTATAGATATACGTAAACAACTGGTTATAGCACAAGATGGTGATATTTAATGTACCACACGACTAGCCAACACAATAACACTATAAGTTATAGATATACGTAAACAACTTGTTTCTTCGCGCACAGAAAAAGACTGATGCACCAGACTAGTTCCATTTCTGTTTTGGAATTTCATCAGCGGCCAAGTACCCTATTTAACTGACTGCCCCCGACCCCGAACACAATGCTTATAAACACAATTACTAATATTATTGGTTAATCTAGGGCGGTGAATTGGCAGTATCGGTAGAGGGTCGGACGCCATGCTTTGACGCATAGAGTTACGGCCCTTGCAATTCTGAGTTCAAATCCCGCCGAGGTTAACTTTGCCTTTCATCCTTACGGGGTCGATAAAATAAAGTACCAGTAATGTACTGGGTAATTGCTGGCCTTGTGCCAATAGTAGAAACAATTATTGGTTAATCTATTTTAGAGATTAGTCAGCGATTTAATCGCCCCTGAATCAAATTAGTAGTTGAGCAACCGAACCAGAATGAAAATAAATTTATTTATATGAGTATAAAACGGGTAGAAAAATAAGAATTTGTCTCGTTCATATTGTAGAATAAAGTAGTTCATACTTAAATTTAGAAGTGGGTGCATTTCAATATTTGAAACAATGAACATTTTCAGGAATAATTTCCAGTTTAGAAATCATTATCGCACTGACGTGTGTCATACCTTAGAGGAGGTAATGTATGACTTTGATGAAATGGACGTTAACTTTTTACATTTGAAATTGAAATCTATGAATCTTCCTTCAAATCCATTACCTTAATGTTTCATTGTAGCATTGCGTTCACTCAAATGTCTAGGATGGAATGAAAATAATTCGGAATAAAACTAATTGGTTTAAAAAGTGCAATTTTTCTGTTTAATTATCTCATATTAAGTTTTATTGACTTCAAATGTCGGGTTACATTCTTTTCCTTATATTTTTCTAATTTGGTAATCCTCTTTGGTATGCGCACACATTTGCAATAAACTTGTCACGTGTAATTTCAAAAATTCTCTACCTTTCTCTCTCTTTCGACTCACGCAAAACTCTTTCTATCGGCTTCTAGTAACTTAAAAGGTGAAAGTAAAATTGAGATGTTTATTATACCAAAGTTTCGTCGCACACCTTTATGGTCTTTAAATTCTAAACTCTGTGTAAAATGGTTGAATCTGTTGAGGCAGTAGAGAGACATATACACTGTCTATTGTATTTAGTTCCTGCATTTTACTTTTAAATTCTAAAGTCAATAGATAAGTACAAGTCGAGTAATGCACTCGATAAATCAACTACAATATGTCGCCTTATGCCTATCTAAGTAATCGATTTGCTTAACTATGAAAAATTTCAAAATAGATACACTTTTAATGTTAATTAATACGTGGAAGGTGAGTATATTAGTGTATGGGGTAATCTCCTGGTCAGTCATCTCCAAGAGCTTGCTTTGATCTTCAGCAGAAACTGTTTAACGACGTCTATACCATCAATGCACAACAGACAAAACTACTTTCTATTTTTCCTAAACATGTAGCCTGTTATCAATCCAAAGAAATCAATACTAATTACCGTGCTTTGAACTTAGGAAGGGACTAAGTACTTAAAAATTCTAAAGTTACTGTCAATCAGCAGGCTTTTACATTAGATATTAAAGTCAGAGAAAATCAACGATCTAAATCGACATGTTTCCGGTTACTGGCGAAACTATCTGGTACTGGTTCATATCCCATCACCACTATTGTATTGTACTTCACGTAACGCTCAATAGTTCAGTCGACACAAAGGTGACACTATGTTACTATGAAACTAATTCCTATAAACTCCCGCTTCTCCTCAGCTCTCCCACCCACGGGAGGTCGATCAGTGCCACCCGCACACCACAAACAACAGGCGCAAGAAAGGAAGGAACTGCTCCAACTGTAACAGTTTTATCTACCTGTCTTGCGTCAAACAAGCCCGGCGTGCGCCAGAATACCTGCACCGGTAGCACTGCCCGTCATGCTTATCCACATCGAGGTTACAGGCTGTGACAGGCGCCCGGATAAACTAGAAGCCGATTATGCTTGACTCGGACGAAGTTCTGGTGGTGATCTCCCGGTTCAGGCAGTAGCGGAGAGTCATCACCAGAACCCCCAAAGAGTTGCAGGAAGAAGCAATATTGCTTTTGAGCCTCGAAGTCTGGGAGGGGCTCTCTCTCTCTCTCTCTCTCTCACCGTCGAGATCCTTTTGGTAGGGAACTCGACGGTGAGAGAGAGATCGGGCCCTTCCCTGACTTCAAGGCTCAAGGGCAATATCGCTTCTTTCTGCGACCCTTCTGCGCGTCTCTCGGTCCTCTCATGCTTGCCACCAGTTCTGGCACATCACCCGCGGTCCACTTCCGACAGTAAGAAACATCTCCAGGACAGAGTCAACCTCAAACTAATTGAGAGCAGCGTTTCGACGTTGGTAAGTGTGCTGACCTCTAGCGACACTGTATCCCGGCCCACACCGGATATTTTATCCGCGCTTCGTCATAAACATCCGGATAATTTGCCCGGCTATGCCCGTGATATTTTCTTGTCAACCAGTTTGACCACTCTGAGGAAGAATGACGGAGGCGTCTGCCCAACATGGTGGGCAACGTCTTCCGACGACTTGCACCCAAGATAGCTTGCAAGTCAATAAAACACGACCTGAGTGAAGAGCTAATCCCTGTCCAGCTTGGAGTGGAATCAAGTGCTCATGCAGCCAGACATTTCGTAGAGCACGCGCCTCCTTCGTCACCCCACGTCCTTCTGGGGTTGGATATGGCAAACGCCTTCAACAGTGTTAAGCGGGATCACGTTCTAGAGACGTGTCTCAGACGAGCCCCCTTCATTTACCCTCTCTCTCACCCCTCGTACAGAAGACCCAGCTTACTCATAGGCTCTGACAATATGGTTGCTTCAGCCACGGGTATCCAGCAAGGAGACCCACTCGGCCCGCTCCTCTTTGCGTTGGCAGTCAACGACCTTGCCTGCTCGGTCCGTTCTCCCCTCAACGTTTAGTACCTGGACGACCCGACCCTGGTTGGCTCGGCTGACACAGTAGTTGAGGACCTTCAGCAAATCATCCCAGCTCTCAAGCTCCTTGGACTCGAGATCGACCCATCCAAATGCGAGGGGATAAACGTTAGCTACAGAGAGTCCGAATTCGACGACACCGTCTTGTCCCAGACTCGGCTAACGCCCAAAGACGCCGGCTCTCCAATTCTCTCGAAAGCCATAAGCATAAGAGAGTGCTTCGAGACCAAGCACGCAGACTTGTCCCGAATGGCAGAGAGGTTGCGTCTCATTGTGGCTCACCCTCCCCAGGTATATATATATATATATATTTAGCTCTGGTACTTACATAGAGCACTCTTCACTCCTATGACTTTTTCAATTTTCAACGGAAACTTTAATATATATATATATATAGAAGTGATTACACAGCAGTTAGTTCACCATACCGAGAACAATTGTTTCACGTTAGCGGATCCTCAGCTCGTAATGGGCATGGTTATACGGAACAGGAAGGACAACCGTACGAACGCACATGCGCAGAAACCCGTCACTTCACACAGGCAATACTAAAATGCGTGCGAGAGGTGTAAGGGAGATAACTGCGAAAGTCCGAAAAGTTTTTAGTTGATAAGAAAAAATATTGATGTTGTTACAATAATTCATTCAATCCGGAGCCTTGTAGTTATGCAATAGGTGTTTCGAGACGTGTGGACAACGTGTGAAAAATTCATTTCTCGTGTTTAGGCAATCACTATTGCATAAGAGATTATGATATTACCTTCCAGGGTTCTACCACTATATATATATATATATATATATAGTAGTGAAAGAGGGAAGAATAAAATGGTCGGCTGTACAAAAAGGGTTTTATTTACAGTATTAACAATTGTTTCATTGATCAAGTGAGTGTAGAGGCCGCTAATCACTCGAAGTTACGTCACTCGACCTTAAATACAGTGTGTGTCTCTGATCAAATCATCGGAATACTGGAGGGTGTAACACATGTCATTGGTATTTATCATGGCATTGGTATTTATTGATACATCGGAGAATGAAAAGGATAAAGATGTAAAAGATAAGCAAGAGATAAGTACAGAATACGATTGCTGATAGTGGTGGTGGTGGTGGTAGTTGTGCACCTTGCCACTCCCATGCAAATATTACTGGTAAACTCGACGCCACTATTCGACGCAGTGCAGAACTCCTCTGCAATGTCAATTTCGACAGCGCCGGCTGGCAACTGGCGAAGCTCTCAACGAGGTTCGGTGGCTTCGGCCTCCGATTGGCTCCGGATCTGGCTCTACCGGCCTACCTTTTCTCAATCTCCTTCAGTCGTGCTCTTGTCAGTAAGGTCCTCAGCAAGACAACCGAACCTGACGTAGCCCCAGAGCACGGGCAGGCTCTGGCCAACTGGACAGGCGAAGGCCTCTCTGTTTCCCAGTATACAAATGTCCAACGTAACTGGGAGGACATCAAATGCGGGTCTTCCTTCAGGCGGATCGGGTCTGGCATGGACCAACATTACCTCGCCTCCATCTGCTTCTCTTCACAGTTAAACAACGGTCCGTGGCTCAATTGGGTGCCCTCCTCATCAACAGGTACTTTCTTGATGACGAGTGCACTCGCATTGCAGAGGTCCAACGCCTGGGTCTCCGCCTGTGTGCGCCACATTAATACTTACACCCACTGTCTTGCCGTTTGAGCGCAGGATCCCGCAAGATCAAAACGTCAGCAGCCCGTATGAGGAAGGAACCCCACCAGATGGGGTGGTTGTATCAGTGGGTGTCGCTGGCCATTGTCCGCGGAAATGCTTTTGCGGTCTTGTTCGTCTTGTTCGCGGGGCGCAACCCCAACATTGCAGCGCGCTAGGCCTAGAGCCCATCACCCTCCCCTTCCTCCTCCCATATTTCTGTGGTCCTAGAGCCCTTGCTTTTCCCTTTCTTTTCTGTTTTTAAATATTTGTAGTGTTTTTCTTATTTTATAGTTAGTTACTCACTGAAAGAATATCGTTGATGAATATTTAATGATTCAGGTTGTTGTCAAGTTAAACATCAACAATAACAACAACAACTATATAAAAAACATATCTATAAAACAAACAGCTTCCTTGGGAAATTAAAACCTTTTATGTGTAACTTTTTCTAGTCAGCCTAGTCAGCCTAGACTAAACTGTTTTCTCCTATCAACATAAAACATTCAGTGAGCTTCTATTATACAAGATATAGAAATAATATAAATGGCAATAAGTAAGTGAAAAAGAACTAGAAAAAGTAGAAAGAAATTAAGCAACGAAAGAAAAGAGGGGGCGACACGTTATCTGAGCGATATGTTTCTGCTGCGCCCGTGGACAAAATGGTAAAGACGTTGCCGCATAGAATGGCTAGCGACACCCGCTGCAAAAGCTATCCTACCTCATGGGCCTCCATCCACAGCGGGTTGTTGCCTTGGATTTTGCGGAGGAAAACAGTAGTTGGGAGATCGAGGACACCTGAGGTTTCGACTGCGACTGCCATGAAAAGGAAGCGATCGGTGAAGCCCCGGTATTTGGTTGTCTTCATCTCCTCTGTATTGTGGGTGGAGGTGCCCGGGTTTGTGAGCGTTGGAGATGGAGAACGTGTCACAGCACGTGATATCAGATTTACCTCCTTCTAATGGAAAGAGGGCTATCTCTTTTGGGCGCTCTTGTAGCGCTCAGATCCGCTCCTTCGATAGTGTTAAAGATCCAGAAAAGACGATTGAGAACCATTTTATAAAACGAAGTCACAATTTGTATCCCAACGATTCAATCAGTTACTAGAAAGAAATATATATAAAGCTTCTAAACATACAAATATTTTCTTATTCTTATTTCGTATCCAGTCACACATTTTATTTTCTGTATTTTTACATTTAAAGGTTCAAGGCCAAAGAAAATATATAAAGAATACATGTCTTATTTTCTTACTATTTCATTTTTAAGGCGAGAATTGCTTTATGGATTAATGGCAGAAATGGCAATGGGAAGAAACCAGAATTGGAAAGAGTGATATATTAAATAAAATCCTCATAAAACATTTTAAGCGTTTTTTTTTTCTTTTCCATCAAAGGCTAATAATTAATGAATTGTTTGACTTCTGTGAACCATTAAAACAATATTCGAGTTTTAGTTTCATGAAATATTATATATTTTAAAATTTGATTTTAAAATAATATCTCACCATTATAAAATTCAAGGGCGGTGAATTGGCAGTATCGCTAGAGGGCCGGTCACCATGCTTTGTATCATAGAGTTACGTCCCTTTACAGTCTGAGTTCAAATCCCGCTGAGGTTAACTTTGTCCTTCATCCTTACGAGGTTCGATAAAATAAAGTATCAGTAATGCACGGGGATAATTGCTGGCCTTGTGCCAAAAGTAGAAACAATTATAAAATTCAGCTTAATTTTTTAAAAATCAGAAGCAAGCTAAAGGAAAAATGATTTGTTTTAAAATAACTGTGTCCGAGTCCTCAAAAAATATAAGCTCTTATTAACTTTTTAATGAACTTTCTTTTAGTAAATATCACTAGTTTTCCTTTGTGTTTCTCTGTGCATTTTCTTAGCACATCCGCACTGGAATTCCGAATTTATAGATAAGGAATTCATGGTGCAATGATTTACATGTAAGTAAGTATTTTGTGTATTTGGTTTCCATGTCTACACTAAGTAATTGCTCCAATGATTATTTGTGCAAGAAGTGTTACAAATCATACAATCTAATATACATAATCTTAAAATGTAACCAGTCACAAAATATATACGCCCCCCCCCCCCCCCCCAAAAAAAAACTCCTATCATATTCTTTAAGTGATTATTCATAAAAATCACATTTATACTCCTTTTCATTTGGGTCCGCTTTCATTTATATAAATGTGTAGAAATGCTCAACTTAAGGGATGTATCTCAAATGCTTTATATTTTTATATCTAAATGTATTTCTATTTAAAGGTTTCTATCTCTGGATTGCGAGCTTGCTGAAGTCCTACATTCAAGGGGCTTTTCAATCGACGCTAGTACTTATCTAAGTTTAATACTTAATCTATATCGATCTCTAATTATCAAACCAGGATGTTCCAACTTCATTAATTGAGGATTGATTTCGTTCTGAAATTTCCGACGCTGCTTTCTTTTAGTTGCAAGATTCATTCGAGGCATTCCTTCTTTCTTTGTTTCTGAAGATAGACGTGTGGCTCGAGTGTCGGATCTTACATTTACTCTCGTATTTGCTAAGGCATGATCCAATTTTATCGTTGACTGGTGTTCATTTTTAACTCCCGGTCGACCCTGATTGTACAGACAAATGGTAAAAGACATTCAAGCTCTTACGATATCAGCTTTCGGTTGGGGGGGGGGGGAGCTATATCTCTTAATATATGCCATCCCGTTTTTATGATGGCATAATGCGATATGAAGATTTAGTTGCGATTTTTAACAAATCGAGCAATCATCTAAAAGTCTACTCGTTAGTGCTGCTTGTTATATCACCTTGATGTATTATGATTTAGGACAAACATTCTTTCAAGAATATATTCTTTACTTCGGCAGTTAGAGTTGTCTCCCCTAGGGTTGTTCATGTTTCTATTGTTTTTTTTTTTATTACATCACCAATATTCGTGCTGTAGATAAAACTGTCTTTAACACAGTTTGCTGACTAGTTCGCTAAACCTGTGCTATTGATAAATATGTATTTGTGTGTATGTGTACGTTTGTAAATACGAGTAAATATAGTTTTAAATCATAAGTCTTACTATAAGAGAAAAAAAACACATAACAAATTGTCTTTATAAGTTTCACGGCAAACTGGTTATTTATCAAAAGTAAAGTACCTTAACCTCCCGCCTACGAAGAGAACATATCGCCTACGAAGAGAACATATTGCATCTTTTGAATTACTACACCCAAAAGACTTAAAACTTAGACCTATTATAGCTGGTCCAACATGCCCCACCCACCGTCTAAGCAATTTTGTTGACATTATTTTGAAACCACTATGTATTCACATACCCTGTTTCATCCAGGATGATATCGACTTCCTGTCCCATCTTCCCAAAACCACGGAAACGAATTCACTTCTACTTAGTTTTGATGTGGTAAGCCTTTACACCAACATTACACATGATTTAGGAATAAAGGCGGTTAAATACTGGGTGGAAAAACATAGAGAAGTGATTCCCATCAGATTCACAGCGCCATTTATATTAGACGCAGTTAAACTTATTCTGGAAAACAACACATTCTTCTTCAATGGAAAGAATTACATCCAAATTAGAGGCACAGCGATGGGAACGAAGTTTGCTCCCGTTTACGCGAACTCTGTAATGGGATACTTAGAACAGCAACTCTACCAAGAAATAGAGGAAAAATATAGTACTGACTTTAGAAAGTACATTGAAAAATCTTGGAAGAGATACCTTGACGACTGTTTCATCATCTGGACAGAATCTCTAGATACTCTGGATGAGTTCAATATCCTCCTGAATAACCTACACCCATCTCTCCAATTCACAAAAGAGATGAGTAGGACCAAATTACCATTCCTAGATATAATGATAATAAAAAACAACACCACCATTACCACGGATATATATTATAAACACACAGACACCCATCAATATCTGAATTTTAAATCGTGTCATCCACCTCATACAAAACGCAACGTCCCATACTGCCTAGCCAGAAGAATTTGTACCATTGTAGAAGATACGAATACCAGGTACAAACGCCTTACAGAACTAAGAGAATTTTTGCTCAAAAACAAAAATACCCATCTCTACTTATAGAAAATGGCATACAGCGGGCTATAAAAATACCTATACAACAACTTAGGACAACCCAAGGAAGAAGAAACCAAGAACTGGTCATACCATTTATAATGACACACAACCCATGTCACCAGAATATCTTCAACACTACCAAAGTAAACCTAGCGATCATTGCTCAAAGTAATGAATTAAAAGGCTTAATCACAGATCGATCTTTGACTCTTAGTAAAAGACAGCCGAAAAATTTGAAGCAATTACTAACAAAAGCAAAGTTTGACCTTAACAACAAAGACCAATCATTCACTGTATCTAAATGCAATGATAGTCGATGTGGCACATGTCAATCCATACACGCCGGTCAATATATGAAAACAAAAACTGGAAAAATATTCCCAAATGCAAATATGAACTGCAAAAGCAGAAATCTAATTTACTGCATTAAATGCCCGAATTGTGAAGAACTATATGTCGGTCAAACTGGAAATGCAATATCGGAACGTGCGCGGGTACATCGACAGCAAATCAGAGACCCAAATGTCCGTCAGATACCCCTAATTAACCATCTAGCAACATGTAGTCAGGGAATATTTATAATATTCCCATTCTACAAATTACACAGCCCAAGTGAAATCAAGAGAAAAATCAAAGAAAAGAATTTTATTGATAAATTCAAACCCAAGCTAAATGAACAATAATACTGGGGGATTACTCCTACTATGACTATGACTACGACCATGTCGACTACGACCACTAACAACAACAACAATAATAATGATAATAAAAGTGATGTTGATGGTGATGATTACTAGAAAATGCTATTTTTATCATTTCTAAAAATAGCAAAACAATTGATGTTTTGGATAGGATCAATTAGTATTCGTTAGACATGCTCAACCAACCGTGACGCCTAAACCAATCAGCATTAGTAAATCAGTGAAACTACACACCGATTGGTCGAAATACAGTTTGCAAGATTTAGCATTCTGGAGCCACTTTTCACTGTATATAAGGCACAAAATTTACCCATCTCATTACAGTTGAAAATTGCAAACTTGACTGTCACTACACAATATGAACCTGAAGATTGCGAAAGCATGAAAGTACTTGTTCAATTAACACTTAACATTAATATTCTACCATACTATTTCGTTCTAATACCATTATAAATTTTAAACGATTGTAAATAAAACGAGTAAATCAGACAAAGTTGGAATTCCTTTTATTAATATATATATATATTATAATGAAATGGCAGGAGGCTGGACTTGTGTAAATCCTTGAAAGGTTTATTATACTATGATCATTTCAATGACCGGGTTCCGTATGAATCCGGTGATATCATCAGGTATTCGAAATATAATAAATGAATGTAATAGATAAAATCCATGGGGCTGAAAATCAAAGACCGGAGGACGACCGCCATCCAGCATCTTCCACCTTTGCCGGTCGCCCTCAAGTATATATATATATACGTAAACTCCGAATGAAGTCAAAATGAAAGACAGCATATTTTGGGTATTTAAACTTTGCAAATCCCAGCCCTCTTCAAAATAGATAACAGTGATATTTCTTCCAGAGACGCCGAGAATATTCGACTGCAGTAACAGTCTGATACTGATTGTGGTACGTCCTTGAGCAAGAATCTTTATTTCAGTTTCCTCCAGTCTACTGCAAAAATGAGTTGTACCTCTAATTAGAAGGGTCAGCCTTGTCGCACACTGTGTTACGCTGCATTTTTTGGAGAACTACGTTAAGAAGGGACTTGTCGATGGAATGCTCAACCACGTACATGTTAATTTCATTAGCAGGCTGTTTCGTTAGCCAAAGAACTAGAACACTCGTCTTCGAAACCGATGGAGGTACACCATATAACATACATCTCTATAAAAAGTCATTCTTGTTTAAAACACAAAATCAAAGAAAGATAATTTTAAAAGTAATATTCGTGACACTTTATTATAGAATATACAAAAAGAATGCAGTTAAATTTTTTTTTCACAAAAGTAAAATGTATTTCGGAATTTAAATGTTTTAGTGAAGCAAAAATATATTTATCACGACGTTGAACCATTTCACACCAACTTCATTGGATGAGGAAGTTGTTAGGCTGAGACATTATTTTCCTATTATAAAAATTGTAATAAAATTTGGTTGTAATGTTCGTTCAAGTCCGTTGTTTGTTGTTTTTTGTTCTAAAGTACAATGCTGGATATTATCCTATGGGTCTGGATTGCATTCAAAAAATCTCACCTGGAATCGGAGACAAACAAAAAGAAAAATGAAACCAAGCTTGAATGTGAATTTCTATCCATGTTTATATCAGCGTTCGTTTTTTTAGACATATGTGAAAGGAAAGGCCCTTAACCTAACCCGAAATGTATGTTTTAAATATTTACATTTATATAACTTACACACAACTTACATTGTATATATTAAAAAATAACACACATGTTAAAGATCGATGGCAGAGACTATTGAAGTGTAAATGTAAAGATACATCCTAAATATGATATGAAGAGAAGATATTCTAAACTCTATACAAAAAAACCTCAAATATTAACTAAATTGTTAAGTGTAAAAATTAGATTGCTGGTTGTTATTTAACTCAAGTCAGTGCAGGATTGTAACAAATATTTTACCCGGGTGAAGAAAACTTAAGCGTGAACAGAAATACGCATTTAATAATAGGAAATGGTTTCTTTTAGTCTGAATGTTTAGTCTTAGTTATTTTGTTAATAAACATCCATAAAATAAGTACAAAAGCTGTTACATTCACTTTGCATCTATCATCTCTTGATATCGAAATGTTTGTCGCACTTTTTGCGACCTGGTCAATGCCACAGTTCAAATATAATCGTAGTAGAATTGTTTCCGTTCCACAGACACCAATAAATAAATGATTGGTCCGTAGAAATAAAGGACTCACGCAAGAAATAAATGATAAATGCAATGTGACTTTAACAGTGTTGTGTGCTTTTGTTAAAATAACTATTATACTGAAATAATTACTAAGCTTGGTATGAATGATAAAAACTCTTCAATACCGTATACCAGAATCACCTCACTTCAATGGTGAAAACTAGCACATCAGTTAATGAAAAACATTGAAATCAATATATTTCTTGTTTTTGCCTGTTTTTGTTTTTCTGGCTGCATCCACAAGAAAATATATTGTATGTTAATAACTACAATGTCAATGATTTTATGAGATTGAAGCACATTAATTGCTCTCGCTCAACTGAACTACTTTAAAGTTAATTCTTTTGGATACGAACACAATGCAGTGCTAGAGACATATCTATCCACCGGTCGCCTGGTACTCTATCAATTATATTCTCAGTGAGGGGGCATGGCGCAGTGTTTAGGGTCTTCGTTCTGCTCACGATCGGAAGGTCGTGAATTTGATTCGCGATGGTGTGTCGTGTCCTTGAGCAAGACACTTGATTTCATGTCGCTTCAGTTCACTCAGCTGGCAAAAATGAGTTGTAACTGTAATTCAAAGGACCAGCCTTGTTATATACTGTATCACGCTGAACCTCTCTGAGATTTACCTTACTGATATACTTGTCGGTAGAATGCTCAACAACTTCCACTTTAATTTCACGAACTTATGTTCCGTTACTCACATCAATTGGAACACTCATCATCGGAACTGACGGATGTTCAACATACTTTCAGAGATCTCTTAAAGTGGTATACAGTTGCAATATCAGTTGCAGTATGAATTAACGCTCTACCAGCTTCATCACCTCGACGAACTTCTAGTAAATAAGGAATTCAGCATTTGTTTAAAAATACTAATCTCATCACACATATATTGCTGAAGTGGTATACACAGTATAGTTAATCAGAGATTGTGCTAAATGACATATAAATGCTTCAGATGTGTCGAGTTAAAGACTAGAAACAGTGTGCTAATGACTGAATTTGCGCTTTTGACTCGATTATGTCCGCATTGTATGATATCAAACATATCGATCTCATCATTCTGGGCTTGCTTACATATGTAATTGTCAATAGCTTTCTTCTTTGGATGAAATAAAAGAAATTGTAAAATTCCGCATTGTTTACTTCTTATCATTTCTTATCAGATTTCGATTTCAATCACCTCTATACAACTTTTTCAATGTGTGGCCATGTTCCCAAGCTGCTACAACTGATGGTTTAAAATTGTTATGCTAGCTGTTTTTATCGTTGTTGGTAGAGCAGTAGATATATCATAACGTCACTAGACAGTTATGGGAGCAGATAAGGGTTGCAAACTGAATTAGAAAACTCGTCTTGAAATCAGCTCACCGGGACGTTAAGACGATTCTATAGTACCCACACGATTAACATTTATAAATGAGATGGTTCTTTCCCAAAATCCTAATAAAATAGTCGATTTCAGAGGTTTATATGTCTTTTCTTCTAATCCAATAATCTTAATCTACTAAAACTGCTAAAATATCATCACAAAATACTTGATACATTTACATGCAGCCATTATGTATAGCTAATAAACCCATTTACACGTTTCTGTTAAGTCATAAAGAAAGTTTCTATAGTCAATTTACCCAAACCTTGATCAATTAAAAAGAAAACAACATATATTATGTATCATCATTTTGTTGTGCAATTGTTATGGATCCCTGACAAAACTGAATTTACATTTCTTAGTTCAGAAAAAAAAAGATTTAGTTAATGGAAGAGAGATTATGAGCATGAAAAGAAAAAGAAAATTGATTAAATTACGTAATCTATTTCTCCTCGGAAATTTTCATATCCATAACCAGCTCCGATTACCAAACTATTTGACATTCCTTCAATCGTTCCTAAAAAACAATAAATCAATTAATAAATCAATAACGACATAGATAAGTTTCAATATGTTAAAGTTTATCCGAATCTATTAGATTGCTTGGCAGTAGCTCTAACACAGTATGATTCATAATAGAGATATTGTATATGTTACCATATAGTCTCATAACGAGGCTATGTAAGTTTATTATACATGAGGACATTGTATGTTTCCCTATACGCCTCTATTCTATAACATTGCATATATGTTTTGCTTATTTACATATAATCTCAGATATCTTTAAAAGAGGATTTGACAAGATGGACACATGAGATATGGATGAAATGGTTAAAACTGGAAGATAACTACCCCAAGTTATATACATCCAAATGCATCTTTCTTCATAGGTATCATCGTTAAGGTACGTTTATACGCTCTTAAATTGATACTACTACTACTACTACTACTACTACTACTACTACTACTACTACTACTACTACTACTGATACTACTACTGCTGCTGCTGCTATCTTATTTTTATACAAATTTTTTTAAATCCCCACAGTCCCTGTTTTTTGCATTGTCCTCTAGTGCTCAATAAAGAAATTATTATTGTTCTTTGAGTCTTAGTCATTGATGTTATTTAACTGGAAAGTTTGTTGAAATGAATATCAAGCCGCTACCTACAGCCTCTGATATTCAGGACGTATCGGAGGGTTCTTGCTGTTCCCAGCAAGCATGCCTTTTGAAGTGTTCCAAAGAGCGGGGCTGGACTAATCTTCAACCATCATTGGAAACTCTTTGAGATAGTACCTAGTACGCCTATGACAATCGGGACGATCTTGATTTCATGGCAGTTCCAAATCCTTTTTAACTCCCACTTTAAATCCTAGTATCGGTTAATGTTCTCCTTCTCCTTTTCTTGCACTCTCGTGTCAAATGGGCAGGCTTATTATTATTATTATTATTATTATTATTATTATTATTATTATTATTATTATTGTTATTCCTTGAATCTCAGTCATTGATGTTGGTTAACTGGAAAGTCCGTTGGAATGAATATCAAGCTCTACCTGCAGCCTTAGATATTCAGGACGTATCGGAGGGTTCTTGCTGTTCCAAGCAAGCATGCCTTTTGAAGCGTTCCAAAAAGCGTGACGGGGCCGATTTTCTTTAACCATCCCTGGAAACTTTTGGAGATAGTCCCCAGTGCGCCTATGACAATCGGGATCACTTTGACTTCATGGCAGTTCCAAATCCTTTTCACCTCCCACTTTAGGTCCTGGTATCGGTTAATTTTCTCCCTCTCCTGGTATCGGTTAATTTTCTCCCTCTCTTGCACTCTCGTGTCGAAAGGGCAGGCCACATCCACAATCAGACACGATCTTTTTTCTTTGTCCACAACCACCAGGTCATTATTATTATTATTATTATTATTATTATTATTATTATTATTATTATTATTATTATTATTATTTTATTATTATTAGTATTATTATTATTATTATTATTATTATTATTGTTGTTGTTGTTGCTGTTGTTGTTGTTGTTGTTGTTGTTGTTGTTGTTGTTGTTGTTGTTGTTGTTGGTGGTGGTGGTGGTGGTGGTGGTGTTGTGGTATTTCCTTTAACTCAGTTCTGTTTCTCTATTGCCGAGTTCAGGCCCTAAACCTAGGGCAATAGATGTTTTCATTGTAGAGAGAAAACTTGTTTGAGAATGTGTGCTGTTCCTAGTAGCCTGATCTTCTGTAGCTCATATTTGATGGGAAGGGCGCTAAGGTGTAGGTCTGAGGATTTGGGTATTATTCCTAATGCTCCTATTACCACAGGGATAGTCTTTGTGGTCATTCTCCACATTAACTTGATCTCTATTTCCAGGTTTTTGTAATTTGACAGATTTTCCATTGTTTTTATAGATGTAATCTTGTCAGCTGGTATGGAAATATCTATAAGGCTATCTGAACTGTTTTGTTCTTTATGATGATATCGGGTCTTTTGGCAGCGATTTCCCGGTCGGTTATCACAGGCATATCCCACAAGATGGATATGCTACCCTTTTCCATGACTGTTTTTAGTTGATGTTCATACCGTTTGCTAGAAGGCTGGATGTCATGAGAGCGGCAAAAAACTGGGACAGTGGGGATTTCCAAAAATACGTGTAAAAAGAAGATAACAGTAGTAGTAGTAGTAGTAGTAGTAGTAGTAGTAGTAGTAGTAGTAGTAGTAGTAGTAGTAGTAGTGGCAGCAGCTCTACAGACAGAAGTGCCATCGGCTGAACATATCCGAGATATTAAAAGGGTGACAAAAACGTCCTGTATGCTATTGTCCAGTGTCCTTACATTGTAGACATGTAGACTTGTGTGGAACATCTGTAGGACAGATCCAGCTATTAGCCGCGTCAATAGTGAAATGTAAACAACCACCTTCTTTTAGGAGAGCGGCGCAACAAGTCTTCCTCTACCTCATACCTATGGCGAAAGAAACTGTATCGTGGACACGTCTTGAAGGTTTGAGGACTGGAATCTTTCTCTTAACCAAACCCTCATCATCTTAATGGTAGTAACACTTGAAGGCAAAGAGGGAGGCGCAGCGTTTTAGTGTATTTAATGAAAGTTAAGTGAGATCGGCGAGATTGACGAGGCGAGGTAGGCTTACTCTAACTGCTTTTCTAAGTATGGATGAAGTCAATGACTGGAAAAAATAATAAAAGAGTATTACCTGATACTTGTAACTTCTTGAGAAAGTCACCGACCTGGCCAATTAGCTGGTTGCCGTCGTATATTAAACCAACATGTTCCCAGTCAGATCCCTATAAGGAGTAAAAAAAAGTGTTGTGAACATTTTTCAGTGTTGTAAACTACTGTGCCAAAACACTGATTTCTAATTTAGGCACAAGGCCAACAGTCAGGCTATGGGTGGATAGTTGATTAATTGGACCCCAAAACTTGACAGGAACTATATTTGATAGACCATGAAAGGATGACAGGCAAAGTTGTTCCCAACTGGATTTGAATTCAGAATGCAAAGAGACGGTAAAAAAACTACTACGCTTTTGTCCGACGCTCTAATACTTCACTCATTCACCCACCTTACAGGACTGGAATCATGATTGGTATTCTTTCATTTATTTTATTGTTAGATTACAACATAAAATCCAACATCCGTAATACTTCATATTCAAATCATTATAAATACAATTTTACGATAAGTGAGATTTAAAAAAACAAAACAGTGACAGCAATAATCCCAACCTCTCACTCTCTCTCTTTCTCCTCACTCTCTCTCTCTCTCTCTCTCTCTCTATATATATATATATATATATATATATATATATATATATATATATATATTCATTGAAGTTGGTGGTTCACCACTGGATAGAACTGGTCATTCTGTATAGTTAATTATAATGCATTATATGTAAAGCACTCAACGTAATGCAACTCAATCATCTTTTATGTAAGATTCTGTTGGTGGTGCGCGAACGGAGTTAAATATTGTTGAATAAAGTGACAGGGGACCGGAAATTTGAAATTCCTTTAAAGTTTTATTTTATTTTTGCAGACACTATATATATTAAAATGGCCAGTAGAGTTCCAGCGACATCATCAGGTGTATTGCATAATAGTCATAAAGGAACCGTGGTAAACACAAGCTGGGCACATGATAACAAAAACTAGAAAAAAATAGAATTGGAGATATCTGACTCCGGGGCGGCCTACACCCTCCATTGACGCACCACCAACATAATCTTACATTAAAGAGGATTGAGTTGCCTTACGTTGAATGCTTTTCCTACAATTGCATCATGGTTAACTATACGGAATGACCAGTTCTATCCATTGGTGAACCAGCACACACATATATATATAGTAATAATTGTTTCTACTTTTGGCACAAGGCCAGCAATTACTCAGTACATTACTGGTACTTTATTTTATCGACCCCGTAAGGATGAAAGGCAAAGTTAACCTCGGCGGGATTTGAACTCAGATCATAAAGGGACGTAACTCTATGCTTCAAAGCATGGTGTCCGACTCTCTACCGATACTGCCAATCCACCGCCTTTATATATAGTAATAATGTGAAGATTAAAATCCGAAGAGGGCTCGATAAGGATAATATATATATATAAAACATAGAAGATCCCGTTAAGGGTGAAAGCAGCGATTCTTTGCTTAAACTTTAATCTGCTATTTTAATATATATATATATATATATATATATATATATATATAACCTTTTGAAGGAGTATAAAGTATAAACACATAAACATGTGCAGACGGATACACACATACACACGCACACACTCACACACACACGCGCGTGCACACACACACACACACACACATATACAGGGGTTGGACAAAATAATGGAAACACCTAGCATCATAGCATCATCATTTTGAAATATCTATAAAACCCTCAAAAGCTTGCTTATTTTTATGTTTTTTGATTTATTATTAGTGTTGCTTAATATGTTTTGTTAAAATTGCTGTTTCTTTACAGATATCATCAGAAAAAGGTAATTAAAATTCATAAAAATGACAGATCTATTGGACTTTCAAAGAGGTGAAATTGTTGGTGCTCGTATGGCAGGCGCTAGCGAAACGAAAACAGCCGAAATGATTGGTGTATCAAGAAGTACTGTCTCGAAAGTAATGACATCCTTTGAGAAAGAGGGAAAAACCTCCTCATCGAATCAAAACTCCGAAAGAAAACCAAAACTTTCAGATAGGGACGGTCGGACTCTTATGCGAATTGTTAGAAAGGATCACAAAAGTACAGCTCCCAAAATTACTGCAGAGCTTAATGACCACCTCGAAAATAATAAAAATAAACAAGCTTTTGACGATTTTATAGATATTTCAAAATTATGATGCTATGATGCTAGGTGTTTCTAATATTTTGTCCAACCCCTGTATATATATATACGTGCATAGAATCGGAACATTAATAACGGAATAATTAATTTGAAATTGTCATAACATAATATACACACACACATACACACGCAAGTACACACCCATATATATATATATATATACACGCAAGTACACACCCATATATATATATATATATATATATATATATATATATATATATATATATATATATATATATATATATATATATATATATATATATATATATATATATATATATATATATATATATATATATATATATATATATATATATATATATATATATATATATATATATTGGAATAAATGCTCTGAAATAGCGATATATATGTGAATATAGACATAGAATATTCGAAAATATTCTGTATGTTTATAATAAACATTTTGAAGACCTAATCGCTATAGAATAGAATACGTCACGTATTACAATTAGATTCTCGATAAAAGCAAGGGAAGTAATCTACGCGTTTCATTCTCGTTAGAAATCATCAGGACTACATATCCAGTACTTTTATCGAGAATGACACAGCTAGAGACTTATAGAATACTTAGCTGTGTACAGGAACTGGTTTGAAAGAGCGGTTGCCGGTCCGGCAGAAATTAGAAATTGGAATAAATGCTCTGAAATAGCGATATATATGTGAATATAGACATAGAATATTCGAAAATATTCTGTATGTTTATAATAAACATTTTGAAGACCTAATCGCTATAGAATAGAATACGTCACGTATTACAATTAGATTCTCGATAAAAGCAAGGGAAGTAATCTACGCGTTTCATTCTCGTTAGAAATCATCAGGACTACATATCCAGTGCTTTTATCGAGAATGACACAGCTAGAGACTTATAGAATACTTAGCTGTGTACAGGAACTGGTTTGAAAGAGCGGTTGCCGGTCCGGCAGAAATTAGAAATTGGAATAAATGCTCTGAAATAGCGATATATATGTGAATATAGACATAGAATATTCGAAAATATTCTGTATGTTTATAATAAACATTTTGAAGACCTAATCGCTATAGAATAGAATACGTCACGTATTACAATTAGATTCTCGATAAAAGCAAGGGAAGTAATCTACGCGTTTCATTCTCGTTAGAAATCATCAGGACTACATATCCAGTGCTTTTATCGAGAATGACACAGCTAGAGACTTATAGAATACTTAGCTGTGTACAGGAACTGGTTTGAAAGAGCGGTTGCCGGTCCGGCAGAAATTAGAAATTGGAATAAATGCTCTGAAATAGCGATATATATGTGAATATAGACATAGAATATTCGAAAATATTCTGTATGTTTATAATAAACATTTTGAAGACCTAATCGCTATAGAATAGAATACGTCACGTATTACAATTAGATTCTCGATAAAAGCAAGGGAAGTAATCTACGCGTTTCATTCTCGTTAGAAATCATCAGGACTACATATCCAGTGCTTTTATCGATTAGGTCTTCAAAATGTTTATTATAAACATACAGAATATTTTCGAATATTCTATGTCTATATTCACATATATATCGCTATTTCAGAGCATTTATTCCAATTTCTAATTTCTGCCGGACCGGCAACCGCTCTTTCAAACCAGTTCCTGTACACAGCTAAGTATTCTATAAGTCTCTAGCTGTGTCATTCTCGATAAAAGCACTGGATATGTAGTCCTGATGATTTCTAACGAGAATGAAACGCGTAGATTACTTCCCTTGCTTTTATCGAGAATCTAATTGTAATACGTGACGTATTCTATTCTATAGCGATTAGGTCTTCAAAATGTTTATTATAAACATACAGAATATTTTCGAATATTCTATGTCTATATTCACATATATATCGCTATTTCAGAGCATTTATTCCAATTTCTAATTTCTGCCGGACCGGCAACCGCTCTTTCAAACCAGTTCCTGTACACAGCTAAGTATTCTATAAGTCTCTAGCTGTGTCATTCTCGATAAAAGCACTGGATATGTAGTCCTGATGATTTCTAACGAGAATGAAACGCGTAGATTACTTCCCTTGCTTTTATCGAGAATCTAATTGTAATACGTGACGTATTCTATTCTATAGCGATTAGGTCTTCAAAATGTTTATTATAAACATACAGAATATTTTCGAATATTCTATGTCTATATTCACATATATATCGCTATTTCAGAGCATTTATTCCAATTTCTAATTTCTGCCGGACCGGCAACCGCTCTTTCAAACCAGTTCCTGTACACAGCTAAGTATTCTATAAGTCTCTAGCTGTGTCATTCTCGATAAAAGCACTGGATATGTAGTCCTGATGATTTCTAACGAGAATGAAACGCGTAGATTACTTCCCTTGCTTTTATCGAGAATCTAATTGTAATACGTGACGTATTCTATTCTATAGCGATTAGGTCTTCAAAATGTTTATTATAAACATACAGAATATTTTCGAATATTCTATGTCTATATTCACATATATATCGCTATTTCAGAGCATTTATTCCAATTTCTAATTTCTGCCGGACCGGCAACCGCTCTTTCAAACCAGTTCCTGTACACAGCTAAGTATTCTATAAGTCTCTAGCTGTGTCATTCTCGATAAAAGCACTGGATATGTAGTCCTGATGATTTCTAACGAGAATGAAACGCGTAGATTACTTCCCTTGCTTTTATCGAGAATCTAATTGTAATACGTGACGTATTCTATTCTATAGCGATTAGGTCTTCAAAATGTTTATTATAAACATACAGAATATTTTCGAATATTCTATGTCTATATTCACATATATATCGCTATTTCAGAGCATTTATTCCAATTTCTAATTTCTGCCGGACCGGCAACCGCTCTTTCAAACCAGTTCCTGTACACAGCTAAGTATTCTATAAGTCTCTAGCTGTGTCATTCTCGATAAAAGCACTGGATATGTAGTCCTGATGATTTCTAACGAGAATGAAACGCGTAGATTACTTCCCTTGCTTTTATCGAGAATCTAATTGTAATACGTGACGTATTCTATTCTATAGCGATTAGGTCTTCAAAATGTTTATTATAAACATACAGAATATTTTCGAATATTCTATGTCTATATTCACATATATATCGCTATTTCAGAGCATTTATTCCAATTTCTAATTTCTGCCGGACCGGCAACCGCTCTTTCAAACCAGTTCCTGTACACAGCTAAGTATTCTATAAGTCTCTAGCTGTGTCATTCTCGATAAAAGCACTGGATATGTAGTCCTGATGATTTCTAACGAGAATGAAACGCGTAGATTACTTCCCTTGCTTTTATCGAGAATCTAATTGTAATACGTGACGTATTCTATTCTATAGCGATTAGGTCTTCAAAATGTTTATTATAAACATACAGAATATTTTCGAATATTCTATGTCTATATTCACATATATATCGCTATTTCAGAGCATTTATTCCAATTTCTAATTTCTGCCGGACCGGCAACCGCTCTTTCAAACCAGTTCCTGTACACAGCTAAGTATTCTATAAGTCTCTAGCTGTGTCATTCTCGATAAAAGCACTGGATATGTAGTCCTGATGATTTCTAACGAGAATGAAACGCGTAGATTACTTCCCTTGCTTTTATCGAGAATCTAATTGTAATACGTGACGTATTCTATTCTATAGCGATTAGGTCTTCAAAATGTTTATTATAAACATACAGAATATTTTCGAATATTCTATGTCTATATTCACATATATATCGCTATTTCAGAGCATTTATTCCAATTTCTAATTTCTGCCGGACCGGCAACCGCTCTTTCAAACCAGTTCCTGTACACAGCTAAGTATTCTATAAGTCTCTAGCTGTGTCATTCTCGATAAAAGCACTGGATATGTAGTCCTGATGATTTCTAACGAGAATGAAACGCGTAGATTACTTCCCTTGCTTTTATCGAGAATCTAATTGTAATACGTGACGTATTCTATTCTATAGCGATTAGGTCTTCAAAATGTTTATTATAAACATACAGAATATTTTCGAATATTCTATGTCTATATTCACATATATATATATATATATATATATATATATATATATATATATATATATATATATATATATATATATATATATATATATATATATATATATATATATATATATATATATATATATATATATATATATATATATATATATATATATATATATATATATATATATATATATATATATATATATATATATATATATATATATATATATATATATATATATATATAGTGAAGGCGTGTGGCTGAGTGGTTAGAGAATTGGATTCACAATCGTGAGGTTGTGAGTTCGATTCCTGGAGCAAGACACTTTATTTCACGTTGCTCCTTCTACCTGGAGTTAGACCGATAGATAGTATTAGCAACAATTGGAAAGACCAACGGAAACATTGTTTCCTCGGTCCGATTTGACGAAAGTGGATCGACAATATATATATATTATGAAATACTGTTGGCTTCACGCTCACAATAATTTCTATAATTTCATATATATATATATATATATTATATATATATAGATAGATGCCGTAGGCAAAAAATAACCGAATCAGATACGCTCTAGCATTATTTTGTTTTGCTTGTTTTTATGGTATCCGCCATACTACATGTCAGATATAATCTATTCATATACATGTATTACTTGTATCTATCTTGTTGGAAATGTATGTAAAGATTTGTAGAGAAAAGGTTTGACTTACTGAAACTAATATCTTAATTGATCTGTAGCCTTGTTCGCGAGTTCGAATTCCGAATTCTATATAGCTAGATGTAGCTGCGATTAAAATTGATGGCTGCCGCATGTTATTACTATTTGTGACAAGAGCGTATGGTTTCATGCCCATGTTATTCTTATCAAAGCGGTATCGCAAAGAAATTGCAAATGGAGGAATTGTATTTCCAAAATTAAATTTGGTAAGAAGAATTTGACAATAACCATCGAAGACACCCGTATAGTTATCTTCAGCTTCTGTATTGTACCTAGTTGTAACGCCTTTCACGTGTAGGAATCGTGAATTAGATTGGTTAAGATTTTGGAAGCCAATATTAACAGTTGGTTTGCAATCTGTATACAATAAAAAATATTTAAAAAGATGAAATTAAAACTGAGTATTACAGTGTTTTCACATGGAAGCATATATATATATATATATATATTAAAAAAAAAGAATAAAAGCAAATATTAACAAAGAAATTAGCTCTCCTATACCAAATTCTCATGAAATAGATGATGGTCTATGTATTCTGTCCGTTATTAATTTATTGTCGTTGACGTTTGAATGCTACATATGTTGACAGTAGTTTCTCCAATTCGAACGTGAGTACAACTGAGAGTTACACTATTCTTATTCCTTTATATTACATGCATAATCCTTGTCACCTCTGACTACAATTATTGTTTCGTAACGAGCCTACGTGGTGGCATCGCCTCGTAGAAATAACAACCAAATTTCTCTCAAATTACATCATCAAAATAATAATAGATTCAATAATGTATATCTAGATACAATGTATCTGGAAACAATAGACGAGATTGTAACGGCTGAAACAGCTTTAATTATAAATCTGATGAATAGGGTTTCACTTGTGACTGAACAATAACTTCTACCCATTTCTGAACTCACAACTATAAATTAAATCAGCACTTTTATCAGCATAGAATGTTAATCATAGCTCGGGAGATGATAAAGAAAAGAATATTCTATGAATCATTACATATAATAATCGGAGTGACTACCATCAAATCAATTTTTCCGAGATAAATTGAAAATGGTATATCAAAAAGTACATATGGAAAATAACATACCTATTCCCGTTGGTCGTACTACTGGTGAATCTGTGGCACTTCTCATACAAATGCACCTTATATTGTCTAAACGTTCTCCATTTTTACAAATTGGAGCATTTGGACAGTAGATATTCACACATCTGCAGTTGATGAGATCAAGCTGCTGTCCAGATATACACAATGGTGGGCTAATACACTGATCGATACAACGACATTGCACATAATCAAATCTTTGGTTGTTATTACAGTTAATTTCCCCAGAGCAACGGGCTTCACAGCGACATGTGTCATAATTTACTTTTTCATTTGTCCTACATGAGGGTGTGTATATGCATTTATTTTCACATTGACATGTGACGTCATTGAACTTTTGATTATTACCACATGTTTGCACATTTTGGCAACGAGGTTCACAGCGACATGTGTCATAGTTTACTTTTTCATTTGTCCTACATGAGGGTAAATACATGCATTTATTTTCACATTGACATGTGACGTCATTTAACTTTTGATTAGTACCACATGTTTGCACATTTTGGCAACGAGGTTCACAGCGACATGTGTCATAATTTACTTTTTCATTTGTCCTACATGAGGGTGTGTATATGCATTTATTTTCACATTGACATGTGACGTCATTGAACTTTTGATTATTACCACATGTTTGCACATTTTGGCAACGAGGTTCACAGCGACATGTGTCATAGTTTACTTTTTCATTTGTCCTACATGAGGGTAAATACATGCATTTATTTTCACATTGACATGTGACGTCATTGAACTTTTGATTAGTACCACATGTTTGCACATTTTGGCAACGAGGTTCACAGCGACATGTGTCATAATTTACTTCTTCATTTGTCCTACATGAAGGTACATACATGCATTTATTTTCACATTGACATGTGACGTCATTGAACTTTTGATTAGTACTACATGTTTGCACATTTTGGCAACGAGGTTCACAGCGACATGTGTCATAATTTACTTCTTCATTTGTCCTACATGAGGGTACATACATGCATTTATTTTCACATTGACATGTGACGTCATTGAACTTTTGATTAGTACCACATGTTTGCACATTTTGGCAACGAGGTTCACAGCGACATGTGTCATAATTTACTTCTTCATTTGTCCTACATGAGGGTACATACATGCATTTATTTTCACATTGACATGTGACGTCATTGAACTTTTGATTAGTACCACATGTTTGCACATTTTGGCAACGAGGTTCACAGCGACATGTGTCATAATTTACTTCTTCATTTGTCCTACATGAGGGTACATACATGCATTTATTTTCACATTGACATGTGACGTCATTGAACTTTTGATTAGTACCACATGTTTGCACATTTTGGCAACGAGGTTCACAGCGACATGTGTCATAATTTACTTCTTCATTTGTCCTACATGAGGGTACATACATGCATTTATTTTCACATTGACATGTGACGTCATTGAACTTTTGATTAGTACCACATGTTTGCACATTTTGGCAACGAGGTTCACAGCGACATGTGTCATAATTTACTTTTTCATTTGTCCTACATGAGGGTACATATATGCATTTATTTTCACATTGACATGTGACGTCATTTAACTTTTGATTAGTACTACATGTTTGCACATTTTGGCAACGAGGTTCACAACGACATGTGTCATAATTTACTTTTTCATTTGTCCTACATGAAGGTAAATACATGCATTTATTTTCACATTGACATGTGACGTCATTGAACTTTTGATTAGTACCACATGTTTGCACATTTTGGCAACGAGGTTCACAGCGACATGTGTCATAATTTATCTTTTCTTCATTACGACAATACAATGGTGGGCACCGAGAAACACACTGGCAGGAAACCAAATCAAGAGTTTCAGAAACACTACATGGTTGAATAAAAGGACAAGCCTTTTCGCATCGGCAGCTTGTTACATTTAGTCGTTCATTAGCACTACAGTTCGGCGGATAAGCGCATTTTGGTAAGCATTGACAATTGTCATAATCAAGGATTTCAGAAATTTCACATTTTGGTGTAGGATTGCAAGGTCTTGTTGCTACAAAGTAAAAATAGATAATTTATTATTATAATACACAACCGATTTTATACACACAGACACACACACAGACACACACACACACAGATACACAGACACAGACACACACACACACACACACACACACACATATATATATATATATATATATATATATATATGTATATATATATATATATACATTTACATATATATACACACATATATATATACACACATATATATATATATACATATATACACACACACACACACACACACACACACACACACACACACACACACACACACACACATATATATATATATATATATATATATATATTTATTTATTAAAATAACAGATTAAAGTTTAATCAAAGAATCGCTGCTTTCACCCTTAACGGGATCTTCTGAAACTAACAAAGTCAATCTGTGAACGCAGAAGTGAATATTTCAAAAAACGTTGCAACCGGAGGAAGACAGGAAGACGCTACTTTGGTTCGTGGAAACGTTCCCTGGCAAAGAACGGGAAAAAACGAATATAATACGTCATTATTTGGAGCGGTGAAAAACAATTACACGCAAAGACAAAACCACGTTTATGGTATAAAATAAGTCGTAGACTAATCTTCTCTTAGGTGGTTCATAGAGACGTTCTCTGAACGGAAAATGCACTGGAAAAACGAAGATAATACGTCATATGTGGAGCAAAGACAAAACCACGTAAATGGCATCGGTCAGGTACACACCTGGGTGTGTACCTGACCGATGTAGATTAAGGCGCCTAGGGGCAATGATGACGTCGAAGTGATGCCAGCTGTTCAAGATTACAGCCCCTTTCCCACCACAGTAGTAATTCTGATACATGAAGAAATTTTTCTGATACATGAAGAAATTATTTTCTGATACATGAAGAAATTATTTTGTTGAGCAAAAATTTGCCAAAACTGCTACTATAGTTCATAGTAATAGTTCGGCTACTGTCTTCTTAACACCCCACTCCTTACTGATTAACCTCGATGTCACGTGATTGATTCTTTTGAATTTGCCACCGACCAAGTAGGCAGCGATTTTTTCAATGTCTTGGAATTTAGTCCACGCTTGCTTTTTTCTATCCATTGAATTATTTTTGTATAAGTTCCCTGTGTCCACGCATCGCCTGGGAACTTAGCTGAGAATAGACTTCCTGATGACGAAAGGCCTTCTCCATGCGTTCCATTCGGAAACCATGTTTATTCCCTTTCAGAAACTAATTAGTTGGAGTGAAATTTTAGTAAGTAAGTTAATTTTTATAGTTTTCTTATTTTACGTCTTTCATATAATTGTTCTGCATCCCCTTGCATTGAACCACAAAGTTACTAAAACAAAACCTATATATTTGCTAGCATAGGTATGCATCTGTATATATATGTTGGTAGATATACTAATTCTTTATAATTATCTCCAAATTATTTTGTTGAGCAAAAATTTGCCAAAACTGCTACTATAGTTCATAGTAATAGTTCGGCTACTGTCTTCTTAACACCCCACTCCTCACTGATTAACCTCGATGTCACGTGATTGATTCTTTTGAATTTACCATCGACCAAGTAGGCAGTGATTTTTTCAATGTCTTGGAATTTAGTCCACGCTTGCTTTTTTCCATCCACTGAATTATTTTTGTATAAGTTCCCTGTGTCCACGCATCGCCTGGGAACTTAGCTGAGAATAGACTTCCTGATGACGAAAGGCCTTCTCCATGCGTTCCATTCGGAAACCATGTTTATTCCCCTTCAGAAACTAATTAGTTGGAGTGAAATTTTAGTGAGTAAGTTACTTTTTATAATTTTCTTATTTTACGTCTTTCATATATATATATATATATATATATATATATATATATATATATATATATATATATATATATATATAAGCAAAGGGATATTTAATTTGTCGGTAATTCAACAAATATATATATTTAGAACAGATTCGAAGCACTCGACAAATTTTCTGGAGTATAATATCAATGATATTAATAAATGGAAACTATATTTATAAAATCATATTTATTCTATTATATATATTTCAAGGGTACCAAAAGTTTGGTACGCACTCATCAGATAAAATACAGAGCTTGTTTTATAAATATTGACATATCCAGGAATGAGACCTTAACGGTTCCAGGTAAAACTTGAACCGTTAAGGTCTTATTCCTGGATATGTAAATATTTATAAAACAAGCTCTATATTTTATCTGAGAGCGTACCAAGGTTTTGGCACCCTTGAAATATATATAATAGAATAAATGTGGTTTTATAAATATAGTTTCCATTTATTAATATCATATATATATATATATATATATATATATATATATATATATATATATATATATATATATATATATATATATATATATATATAAAGTTAACGGTTAATGAATCATCATTGGTTTTGGTGATGAGTGTTCCAGTTGTTTGATAAACGGAACACCCTGCTCTTATACCCTTTATGTAAACTTCATATGACGAGCTTCCAAACAGCTTCCAAACAGTTCCTATGCTAAATGATCATTTCCAACATATTCTACAAGGCAAACTCCTCAACTCTTTTGCCATGTTGCTTCGACTTTAATATATATTGATATGTTATAATAATTAATTTAGAGAACCATAAATAGCTTACGTGGAACAGTGGTTTTTTTAATATTGCACTCTCGGGAATCAACGCAAGCTCCTAACATAGACTGATATGTTCCCGAAGCTTTCAGATCCACACATGGTTGAATTGAAGTTGTTAATCCGTAGCTACATACTCCCCACATTAAGCATGATGTCGAATCTGTTTGATAGACGGCAGGATTTCCCAATGTTTTACATTTATCTAAATAAAAGAAACATAAATTAGAATAAATTAGAAAAAACTTGAGGATTGCAAAGCATATATTTAGATTTCATCAGATTGTTTAGTATGATAGTGATAAAGAGCTTGTATGGTTATACTAAATCCGTCTTCAGGTACCTCAAGACGTCAACAAAACCACTGCACTCCTACTCTACACTCGCATACACTCACACACCTTTCAAACGGGTAAAACATTTTCATACCCAATTATCCACAAACTCGTTCGTCCCCCGGCCAAATTTGTTTCTTTATCACCAACCGTACCATCGTAATCAATTCTAAAATCCAGTTACTGACTACTTTTTGATAACTTATAGAAAGCATTGCAGCCTTCACGGCCATTTTCAGGGTCGACGAATTAGGTGGCGGGAAAGAAAGGCAAAATATCATAACTCATAGGCTGTTGTAGTTGTAGGTAGTGCATCCAGATGATTTTAATGTTGTAAAATACTAAAATTAAACACCTCATTCACAACTCACAAGCACGTAAACTCTCAAACATGGCTACCAATTACCAATGTGATTTATTCAAGAACTAGCTGAGATATCCAGCGTCACCCAGGTAAACAGATGATAAGAGAAAACTGATAGCAGAGAAAACGACCGTATTTGATGAATTGTCTGGTTTACAGTATGATTGTGTGTGTGTGTGTGTGTGTGTGTGTGTGTGTGTGTGTGTGTGTGTGTGTGTGTGTGTGTGTGTGTGTGTGTGTGTGTGTGTGTGTGTGTGTGTGTGTGTGTGTGTGTGTGTGTGTGTGTGTGTGTGTGTGTGTGTGTGTGTGTGTGTGTGTGTGTGTGTGTGTCTCCCCCCCTCTCTGTCTCTCTCTCTCTGAGTGTGTGTCTGTGTGTCATAAAAAACAGTCAAATATTTTCCAGATACACCATATTCTTCGTTTTACGGTTTGTGCACAGTATATGAAGATTTCTAGGTGTTCCCAGTCGTGAACAACCTACATATAACTAACTGTGCATGGGTAAAACCGATTCTCTCATATTCAATCCTACAATTTTGATACTCTGACCCTGAGCTTTATTTATGGTCATAGCAAAACTTAAATCTTGAGAATTTAAACGGCAGCTCGGTAGAGAAAGAGATGATAGGAATCTTAAGAATAAATGCATTTTCTCCTTGATGATTGCTTCCAAGAATAGTGCCCTCTAGGAGATGGTTCATTATCCGCCTGACTGAATGTGTCATTGCATAGACGTGGCGGGTTCAGGTTCCTCAAAAGGACTATGGGAATTCCAATTTTTTATATTATATATATAGATATGGATAATTATATATATGTGTGTGTGTGCGTTTGTGTGTGTGCACGTGTGTGTATGTGTATGTGTATGTGTATGTGTATGTGTATGTGCATGTGTGTATGTGTAAAACTGTGTTCGATTCCACGAAACACGAGCATCGCTGACAATACAGAGATAATCCCTTATGGTTGTCGCCCAACCTGCTAGAAATAACAGTCAGTTTGCTTAGCCTATCAGGGATGGTTTTCTTCTTCTTTGATTTTATATAATGAGTATCAATAAACTTTCCTAGGTATACCATTATTCTATTATTCTATTGGTGTGCTTACTTTTCGATTGTCAGTTTTCGTTTTTGTGTGATGCGCGAACACACCAACCAACCAGCCAGTCAACCAATAAACAGACATCTCTCTATTATATTATATATAAAAATATCTGTTATATTAATATTTCAAGTACAATTTTCTCACACTACCTCATCATACGTCTGCAACAACGAGACATTATAATGCACTACAACACATTACTAAATAGGAAAATTTTAGTGGTCAAACAACTATACTCTACAGCATTGTTTCCTAAAGTGGGTCCTGCTACAATATTTCACGCTTTCACCAGATAAAGTACCTTTTAAGAATATGTATATAAATATAATTTTTTCTGTAAAAGAATGTTTGTTTCATTTAATGTATAATTAATATTAGGGTGGTTTGGGTTCGGGTTTCACAATTAAGGATGGATGCAATACTCATAATACAGCAAATCGCTAATATAAACACACAGCAACATACACCAATCACGGACAAATAAGAAACAAAAAGTAAAAACATTTTGCCTATCTTTTGACGTATATTTGTCAAAATACAATGAATGACGTGATTATGTTATCTATACGTATATATAAAACTGTAGTTGTGTGTGTGTGTGTGTGTGTCCTCGTTTTTACAAAGTCTATACAAATCCACATTTCTACTCCGATTGACTTCAAACTTGCATTTATATATTCCTTGCGGTCTAAAGATATTAACTGCTGCTTTTATTTTTCAATTTTCTGTTGTTAAAGGGGTGTTAGGCACCGGTTATCGATCTCCGTCTCGCCCTTATAATATCTGTCTGTATGTCTGGTTGTCTGCATTACGATATTATGACACGTCATTGCTGACGTATTATGTTCGCTATTTTCCGGTCATTGCCAAGGAACGTCTTCACGAACCAAAGTATCGTCTTTCTGTTTTCCTTCAGTTGCAACGTTTTTCGAAATATTTACTTCTGCGTTCACAGATTGATTTTTTTTAGTTTCAGAAGATCCCGTTAAGGGTGAAAGCAGCGATTCTTTGCTTAAACTTTAATGTTAACTTTAACTGTTATTTTAGTATATAATATAAGCGAGGCAAGCCAGCCCAGTTGCCACTTCTTGCCAATAAACATTAACCCTTTGTGCGCCATTCACCTAACTGTAGACAAACAAATACCAACTAAACGGAGCCTTGACAAGAACGACGACGAATGAATCTTCGAGGTAAGCAGTTTCCTCCCGAGCTGTTAGTTCACGCGGGATTCTCTGCTACACCTTTTCATAATAATTGTTTCTACTTTTGGCACAAGGCCAGCAATTACCCCAGTTTATTACTGGTACTTTGTTTTATCGATCCCTTGTTCGTAATAATACCGAACAACGTACTGCTGGTCACTCCTTCCTCCAAAAGCCGTACAAAGCGGATATGTGCATCGGGCAGATGGATCGGGTGCAAATCTACACCAGGCCTACGCGAGAAATTCGCAAGGGACTGCACAGAGAGGGATAGAGAGAAAGAGTAAGTAGCCTACGCCTTACTGCTATTGCACTGGAACCTTCTGCCAACTTAACCTGTGACTTTCTCTTTTACATTTTCTCCAATAGGCCAAAATAGAGGAGTATGAAAAGAAGGGGCTCAACAATATCTCTATGAACAATGCACGTAGACAGCTAAACTGTACTTTCAACTTTCTCCAAATAAAACAAGTTTCCTGTCGGTATATTTTCGTGAGTTTTTAACAGGCACTCACAAATAAACGTTTCTCATTGGAGGTGCTATTACCAATGTTCTTACCCGTGCAACGCCGGGATACACTGCTAATGTGTTATATTAATATAGTTTCTACTTTTGGCACAAGGCCAGCAATTATCCCAGTGTATTACTGGTACTTTATTTTATCGACCCCCCTAAGGATGAAAGGCAAAATTAACCTCGGTGGGATTTGAACTCAGACCATAAAGGGCCGTGACTCTTTGCTGCAAAGCATGATGTCCGACCCTCTACCAATACTGCCAATCCACCGTTATGTGTTATTAATATAGAGGTTTGTTTGCATCTACAGTACGCCAGAGATAATTCAACTTCAAATGGAGTTAAAGTGAACTTCCTTCTGCGTGACCAGTATATATATATTCTAAATATCTGTTACGCCTATATAAAATGTAAATATATTTTTGTTTTAACACATATCAATTACTATACGCCATCATACATTTACAGCACCGTCTTCAATAAATAAGCATATGTTTTACCCTATGCATTCTCCATTGATTATCGTGTCAACGGAGGAGCCTCAGGGTGATCATGTCACCTGCTAGAAATAACAGCGAACTCTCTTTCAAATCACATCCTACCTCCTAAAAAAAGAATATGTTTTGTTAAAGTAATCCTGCGTTTCCTAAATATAGGAAAAGGACTGAATGGTCACGGCTGGAATGCCGATTAGAGCTGATATAGGACTAAGCAACGACAACAAACAAACAACCATTTTTATAGCAGTCTTGATAAGTATTTTCGTATTTGTATGTGTTTGTGTGCGTACATACTCTTTGTTGGGTGTGGCTGTATGTGAGGGTGTACATATATATACATGTGAGAGTGTACATATATATATACATGTGAGAGTGTACATATATATATATATACATGTGAGGGTGTACATATATATACATGTGAGAATGTACATATATATATATATATATATATACATGTGAGGGTGTACATATATATACATGTGAGAGTGTACATATATATATATATATATACATGTGAGAGTGTACATATATATATATATATATACATAGGAGAGTGTACATATATATATATATATATATATACATGTGAGAGTGTATATATATATATATATATATATATATATATATATATATATATATACATATGAGAGTGTACATATATATATGTATATATATATATATATATATATACATGTGAGAGTGTACATATATATATACATGTGAGTGTGTACATATATATACATGTGAGAGTGTACATATATATATATATATATATATATATATATATATATATATATATATATATATATACATGTGAGAGTGTACATATATACTATATACATGTGTTTGTAATCAAGTATTTAAACGCCTCAGTCCCATATCTGTATACAATGATATATTGCTCTCCTTTTTCTATGAGTTGTAATTGCTCAGTCGTTGTCCCCTTCGGTATTCCTCTTTTCGCTTCTAACCCTTTTCCTATTGCCCCCCAATTTTAACTATCATCCTTCCCAAACCATCCTATTTCTCACTTCCCTTTTGTGTGAGGTTATGTCTACAATCATAGCCTATGTTTATACAAACATACACACATACACACAAACATACACATAAAAGCACACACACACACACACACACACACACACACACACATAGATACATCTATGTATACAAACCTGTATACATACATGTGTATGTACGTGTGTGTGTAGGTATGTATATGTGTGTATGTACGCCTGTACACATGTGTATATATGTTTAGGTATACATCTATATGTGTGGTTGTGCATATACAAATGCAGGATGTGGTTGTGTGTGTGAATGTGCATATATTCATTGATAATTTAGTTTCCTAGTAACTTATTACCACCTCTTTCCTTTTCCTCCTTACATGTCTAATGACCGTCAATCAATATAAACTCTCCTTGAATATCATTTCCTATCCACCACCATTCATATACTTTGCAACCTCACAAATCACATCTCATTCTTTCCTTACAAAAGTCTTCCTCAACCTGGTGCAGTCCGCGACTAACCCGGGTTCTGCTGAACGTCGGGCTGAGGAAGCTAAACTCTTCAAATACCAGTCACTCTCCGACAGGTTTGCGGTTGTACCCTTGGCAGTGGAGACTTCTGGTATCCTCGGCCCTAGGGCTACCTCCCTACTCACCACCATAGGCGCTGAGATGGCCAGCCGCAGGTGTGAGCCTCGCGAGCTGGAATGGCTTTTCCAGTGCGTCGCCCTTGCCGTCCTCCGGGGAAACGCCTTCTCCATTCTGTCCGCCGTTAAGTCAAATGTTAAGTAGATAGAAAAGATATAAATACCACTATATAGCTTTTTTTCTCTTTGCTCTCTTTTCTAAATTATGTGACAAATAACATATTTCTCCACTACTTACTGTCACTAATAACTGTCTCTTGACAAAAAATATTTCAACAATGATTGGTTTATGGCTCTAATCAGTCCATATTGGAAGTGTTTGGTTCTCATATAAGAAGCAACTATGAAAACGCATGGCTAGACTGTCAGTATATTGGTCTTACGATCATATAGTCATGTTACCGACTCACGAGCAAACAACTTCATTGCCTGTTTCATGTCCATTCAGTTAAAAAGGAGTAACAACAGTAGAAAGTGGGTTAAACTTGCAACAGACTGGGGTTCCATCCAAGTCTTGTACTCTCAATCGCTTAACGCCCCTCGAGACCACTGTAAACTTCTATTTGATGACTCTGTAGGCTCTGTAAAACTTAACTTTATATGAGACCGTCTAAAGCAGGGTTTCCCCAAACTTTTGAAACGCGGAGCCCTTTTTGGTTCAGAAACTTTTGGAGGAACCCCAAAGTCTAGTGCTGTTATATAATCGTAATGTAAATATACTCCTCTACCTTTTTTCACGGAACCCTAGACACTCCTTTGCGGAACCCACTTTGGGAACCTCTGGACTAAAGCATTCTAGATCTCATCCAAAAGAAAGCGGTTCAATGGATTAGCAAAAATTCACTCCCCATTCGACCAAAGAAATCGTGTTTCTTCTTTGTTCCTCGTCTGCCATACGACAACAGTCTCAACTCCTCTAAACTATCTAATTGCATAACACCATTATCCAATCCAAGCGAACCCGCCTCAGCACCCCATGCACACATATACACATACACATACACGCTCACAGACACACAAATCTCTTTGTTCCTATTGTATCTCATCGTATGCAGATCCCACTTCTTCTTTGGCTACGCAATAATCAAGGAATACTAATTGTCACATATATAAACAACCGAAAGAAATCATACTTACCATGAGCACATTTTACATTCCATGGGTAGTCACATGTCAATGCTATATCATTCCAGAAGCGGCCACGGGCACAGGACATGACGATCCCCAAGTAATTACCACTGTTTAACTGAGTACATGATACATATTTGGTACAATCGGATGGATGAGCATTGTAATATATCCTTTTAGAGAACCGGATAGAATCACAGGTATCTGTTGAAGAGACAACAAATAAAAAGCAGTTGTATTAAATTTGTCCTTAAATTCCCTACCTAATGTTTTCTTCTGCAAATTTCGACTAATAAGCTTTCTTCTGAAAGAGGTTTACCCTGGGCAATTGCTTTGATGTCCATCAAAAATACAACGTACTTAAAACAGACCTGAAAGTTTGAGATAGTTTATGAAATTTGCATTACATGATAAAATTGGTGTCTCTTTAATATGTTTCTATTACAGTCATTTCAAGCAGCCAAGGATGTGATTTGAGGGAAAGAAGCTGGTTGCTAGAAATGACTGCTGGAACTCCTTTGATCGGGGCTCACCTGCAGATAAACAACAACAACAACAGCAACATTTGATATTAACTATAATTGTTTCTACTTTTTGGCACAAGGGCAGCAATTACACCTGTGCATTACTGGTGCTTTATTTTATCGACCCCGTAAGGATGAAAAGCAAAGCTAACCTCCGCGGGATTTGAACTCAGAACGTAAAGGGCCATAACTATATGCCGCAAAGCATGTTGTCCGACGCTCTACCGATTCTGTCAACAATAATATTCAATCTTTATCATTAGATGTGGCTCACTAAACTATACTAAGATGTGAGAAATTGGTTATCCTAAATGAATAAATATGTCTTTATGTAACTGATAATATGAAAAGGATGCTACACACATAAACAGTAATAAATAAAAGTGCTTGGGATGGAAATCAAAATATCTTATATACTATTTCAACTAAGTAATACCTATCATTCAATGTAAATGTATTTCGTCTTGGGCTACTACTTTTTCAGTCCAAATCCAGCCGGAATTGATTTCACATAAATGTAGATTGATAGAATACATACCAAAAGTATTGAATTTGTATAAATTTAATCAACTATATATCGTTACAACTAACTTCCGGATTCTTCCCATCAGAAGAAACTCTAACTGTCCGTAGCAAACGCATACTATCCGACTCCAATCAAAAGTGTGCAGATATCCAGTAGAAATTCGTCGATCAACCAACTAAAGATGGTGCAATGCGATGCTTACTTCGATGGGCTGTTATGACTCGTGAGAAAGGCGTATGCAACAATGTATGCAATGTAGCAAACAGTGGCTTTCAGCAGATAAAATAATTGTTTCTACTTTTGGCACAAGGCCAACAATAACCCAATACATTACTGGTACATTATTTTATCGACCCCGTAAGAATGAAAGGCAAAATTAACCTCGACGGGATTTGAACTCAGACCGTAAAGGGACGTAACTATGCTAAAAAGCATGGCGTCCAACCCTCTACCGATACTGCCGAAACAGTGGCTTTTAGTAGATAAAATAGGGAATGTGTAAAGCCACTAAGCGAGGGGAAAATCGCTGTAAATGAATGGTCTGCCTGACGCTCTTTCTATAACTTCTCAGAAGTGTTAGCTACTGCGCTGGCATCTATATACTACAATTAACCTACTGGGAGCATCACAAGTCATGTGATCTGGAGAACGATGGCAATTTTAATTGCTTCTCTTCTACCTTACAATTCTTTACCTAAATTGATCAGAATCTCATCGAAGACAGTTCTAGATTTATCGCACGAGATGCAGATTGTTTTGGATAGATATACATATTTGTGTGTCTCCGACTAAACCACTAACGAAAGGCGAACACTCTTGGCGAATCCTCTGCCAAAGTTTTAAATTGTGTGTTCAGCTCAACACAAAATTTAAAGTTATAAATTTTTGATGTGTTTTGTTGTTTTTTTTTGTTTTTTTTTTTTGTAGAGAAACTTTATTGTGTTGTATCAGATGAAAGAATGGTATTTAACTAATGTATTGGTACGCTATGGAGCCGACCCACAGCCCCGGCGGACAGAATGGAGAAGGCGTTTCCCCGGAGGACGGCAAGGGAGACGCGCTGGAAAAGCCACTCCAACACGCGGGGCTCACACCTGCGGCTGGCCAGCTCAGCGCCTATGGTGGTGAGTAAGGAGGTAGCCCTGGGGCCGAGGACACCAGAAGTTTCCACTGCCAGGGGAACGAGCGCAAACTTGTCGGTGAGCGACCGGTATTTGAGGTGTTTGGCCCCTCAGCCCAACGTGCAGCAGAACCTGGGTCAGTCGCAGACTGCACCAGGTTGCGGCTGCAGAAAGTGTCGGTGCAAGTGGCATCCCAGACGAGGGGTTTGCCACCGCGGAACGGGAAGATGGTCATGCCATCTGGCCTTTTGCCGTCCCCTCGATCCAGCCCCACCGGCTCGAGCTTTCGACTGCTTCCATGACTCATGTGAGTCTACTGTGAACTGCAGCAGACATCTGTAAAAACAGTTTTAGCGAGAAGGTTTGGTATACAACAGAAACATTGGTAGGGTGAACCAGCTAACCCCAGTGAATTCTCAATCGCGAACCCATGAAGCTTTCTGCCTTTTTGATTGGTAGTCGCACCAGACTATCTATGTAAGCATGGAAGTTCACCGTCTCTGGGCGTGTTCCTTTCTAAGAATTGTTAAAAGAACGCTTGTAACATATGTCAGTTAAATCGTCAGTTCTTTCTCCCCAACAAAAAAATTCAACATTGTGCTTTAGTAAGAAATCAGCTGATAAGGTTATGTGTAAAACATTCCTATCAACATCTGTAAGTCTTAAAATAGGTATCAAGGTTATTATCAATGTACATCTCTACAATACAATTTCATTGCGAGAAATTCAGAAAGAAATATTTGTACTGTTAAAAAGATAAATAATCAGAAATGTCACTTATTTCTGAGCTTAAAAAATACTCCTTTAAGTAGCAGGGAGTATTTATAGTCGTCGAATTTATTTCTGTATATCGAGAGAATTCCTTAATCTCTAAGCAATATCATTATCCAATGACATATTTTTGTGTATTTATTAGTCAAAATGCAGTGATGCTATATATATATACTTCTCCAAGGACGCCAAAATACAACAAAAACGCCCGAAATTGTCTAACTTATGTATGTCATGAACATCTAATGCTTTTTTAAATAAGATGTTCAACACATTATCTTCTACTTTGATTATTTTAATGCTCCTAATATAAAATATTCTGACATCCTTTTATATAATATCCAGCTAGATAATATTTTTCTAGTTTCAATCATCTCTTTCGAGCTTATGGAAATTATGACTGTTTATTATGACGTATATAATTATTTCTACTTTTTGGCACAAGGCCAGCAATTACCCAATGCATTACTGGTACTTTATTTTATCGACCGCGTAAGGATGAAAGGCAAAGTTAACCTTGGCGGGATTTGAACTCAGAATGGAAAGGGCCGTAACTCTATGCGTCAAAGCATGGCGTCCGACCCTCTACCGATACTGCCAATCCACCGCCATATGACGTATATAATGAAGCTTATGAAGTTTATTCTGGTGCATAAGCTTATGGGATTATTATAGAGCTTATTAAGAGACTTGCTATAGAGTTTATTGTAAAATTTATTAAAAAATCTTATTACAGAAATTATTGTGAGCTTAGTATGGGACTTTTATGGTGCTTGATATGGAGCCCAATATGGAGTTTATAATGATGCATAAACTCATGTGCTTATTATAGAGATTATTACAGATCTTGTAATGGAGCTTATCATAAAGTTCTTTAGAAAGCCAGTCATGGAGCATATTTTGGATCAGTACATTCAATAGTTGAGATATTTCTCCTGCATAGTATGCTAGCATATTGCATAATTTGTTTTAATGTTAGAAGAGGTTGAATTCACCACAATAACTATACAAAGAGAAGAACTATTTCTGGAGACATGTTATGATATTGTAACTTATTAATTTCGTTAAGTACATGTTAATTCATACTCATGCTTGTTTATCATGTTACCAGGATGCCTAATACTCTACTATATCACTGAAAATTAAATGAAACCATGTAAACTGAAACTGAGTAGTTTAACTGAGAAACACATTGAGAAGAATACAACTTGGAGCAGAATAGGTTGCAACAAGTTGCTCTTGATACATATATAATACTTACCCTTGGCAGTGGAGACTTTTGGTGTCCTCGGCCCTAGGGCTACCTCCCTATTCATCACCATAGGCGCTGAGCTGGCCAGCCGCAGGTGTGAGCCCCGCAAGCTGGAATGGTTTTTCCAGCGCATCTCCCTTGCTGACCGCCGAGGAAACGTCTTCTCTATTCTGTCCACCGGGGCTGTGGGGAGGCCATCAATATGATTGACTGACTTGTCATTTTATAAGTCAGATGTTTTTAGACGGCCAAAGGATCTGTGACTTCACATAGCCCATTTGCTAGGGTTTACAATAGTAAACTACCAAAACACACACACACACACACACACACACACACACACACACACACACACACACACACACACACACACACATATATATATATATATATATATATATATATATATATAGAACACTACACACACACACAAGTTATAATATTTAAAGGGTTAATATTTAACAAATGTAATGAGCCTATAAAACATTCCAGTGAATCCGATATCGCTCCGGTTAAAAGTGATGCGAGAAGTTTTGAAGCATTTTGTTAGTCAAAAATTGTTTATAGATATATTTCTAGTTACATACAATGGACACTAATAAATGAAAGTATCTGCAGGGAAAACTTTGCAACAACAGAGACAAGATCAGAAAACATCGACATTTATGTCGGCAATTCGTCCGTGTACAGATTAAACCATGTGCAGATATCATATTTAAAATAAAACCTAAAACGAATTTGGTGGAATTAGGACTGTTTCAGTTCTGAGAACAACTTTGACATTCCTTTTTCTGTGATGAAATACTGAGATCGATGTAAATCACTATGCCCCATGCCGTCAAATTGTGTGGCCCTGTAGTAATATTATAATGTAAGGTTGGAGAGGGCGGTATATTGGTAGAGACATTAGAAACCCCAACAAATAGCTTTATGGTATTTTAGATTTAAATCCCATCGAGTTCAGCTATGCTTTTCCTCTTCCTGGGGTGATAAAGTAATTACCATTTATTGACTAGTGTTGATATGATCGACATTATTTCTTCCTTATTGTTTATCTCTTTCTTACTGTTTGTCTGTGCCTATGTTAGTAGTTCATATTATAAAGGTGGAGTAAATGGCTGAATCAGAAAAAAAATTCGTACATTTTCTTTGTGGTTCGAAATTCAAATCAAATTGATTCAATTTTACTTCTCATCTCTACATAACTAATAAAATAATTGCCAGAAATCGGCGGTGATTGAAATATCGGTTATACACGTTTCATATATAAATGGAGTTTAGATTGTTTTACATCTTATCCCGACTTAAACTTTACTGTTCTTTTATTCTGTTACTAGTTTCAATCATTGTACAGAGGTCACCATGGGGCATCATATATGAACGCTTGTACCGTTCTTTAGTTTGTGACCTATTTCATCGATCTCTATTAATAAAAAAATGGCTAAGGCACATTGTAAACATAAATAATAAATCAAACACACACTCACACCCTACCATATATATATATATATATATATATATATAGATATATATATATATATATATAGATTTCTTTATTAGCCACAAGGGCGCAACAAGAAAGGGGACAATACAAAGACATGCCGGGGATTTTACATACAGTCGTGTAAAAAAAATATAGATAGATAGGTAAATATACACGGGTGTGTATGATTGTGCATAGAAGATTATATTAATAAGAGGAATTCCAACTTTGTCTGATTTTCTCGTTTTATTTACAATCCTTTAAAATATATAATGGTATTATAATGAAATAGTATGATAGAATATTAAATTCTAAGTGTTAATTGAACAAGTACTTTCATGCTTTCGCAATCTTCAGGTTCATGATATGTGGTGACAGTCGAGTTTGCAATTTTCAACTGTTGAAAATTGCAAACTCGTTCAATTAACAAACTTGTTCAATTAACACTTAGAATTTAATATTCTATCATACTATTTGATTATAATACCATTATATATTTTAAAGGATTGTAAATAAAACGAGTAAATCAGACAAAGTTGGAATTCCTCTTATTAATATATATATATATATATATATATATATGAATGTATATATAGTGTATTTTGCAATACACTGTATGCTTAATTAAAACCATTTCGAAGACCTTATGCTATTGTTTTAGAGTAGTGACAGTCTCACTTACTTTAAATTTTCAGCAAACAGGGGGAGATATCTCCCCCTGTTTGCTATATATATATATATATATATATATATATATATATATATATATATATATACGTTATTCCGGGTTGAATCGGAGGTAACCACAGTAAGTAAGGTACTCAATACATAGCAGAGTATAAAAGTTTTAATATAGATGAGATTCTACAGGACTAGAACTGTTTCATTCATTAGAAATCATCAGGAATCTGGGTATCAAAAATAAAAATAAAATAGCTTTTAAAGAATCTCCCTTTTCTTTAATTCTATCGACCATGACTGACCCCCCACTGATTTTATAGACATCTGTTAGCTTAAGAGAAACTTAATGACAAGGAATGGTATGCCATCCGGAACCTGTTTATAGAATTCTGTCTGCCTTTGTTACTCTAAAAACATAAATAAATAAAAATAAACTATAGCTTTGTAGAATTAGCTTTTAATGAATTCCCTTTTCTATCAACCAATGACCTGCACCCATCCCACTCCCCACCCTCTCCTACCACTTGTAGAGACCTATAAATACCATTTTTATTTTTGATACCCAGATTCCTGATGATTTCTAATGAATGAAACAGTTCTAGTCCTGTAGAATCTCATCTATATTAAAACTATATATATATATATATATATATATATATATATATATATATATATATATATATATATATATGTGGTAGGGTGTGAGTGTGTGTTTGATTTATTATTTATGTTTACAATGTGCCTTAGCCATTGACGATAGCTAATAAGCTTGAAACTAGTACAGCGTTCCTTTGTCAGTGGTTGAACAAATGAGCAACGATGGTTGCTAGACACTGTACGGCTTATTTCGGGATGTTTGTTTACAAAGACACCGAGCATTATAATAAATGTTCGGTGAATCCATACGTACATATATATATGTGTGCATGTATGTATATATATATATACATATTACTGTACGTCTGTATACATATATGTATGTACGTATACATACTTATATATATATATATATATATATATATATATATATATATATATATATTGGAATAAATGCTTTTATCGAGAATCTAATTGTAATACGTGACGTATTCTATTCTATAGCGATTAGGTCTTCAAAATGTTTATTATAAACATACAGAATATTTTCGAATATTCTATGTCTATATTCACATATATATCGCTATTTCAGAGCATTTATTCCAATTTCTAATTTCTGCCGGACCGGCAACCGCTCTTTCAAACCAGTTCCTGTACACAGCCAAGTATTCTATAAGTCTCTAGCTGTGTCATTCTCGATAAAAGCACTGGATATGTAGTCCTGAAGATTTCTAATAAGAATGAAACGCGTAGATTACTTCCCTTGCTTTTATCGAGAATCTAATTGTAATACGTGACGTATTCTATTCTATAGCGATTAGGTCTTCAAAATGTTTATTATAAACATACAGAATATTTTCGAATATTCTATGTCTATATTCACATATATATCGCTATTTCAGAGCATTTATTCCAATTTCTAATTTCTGCCGGACCGGCAACCGCTCTTTCAAACCAGTTCCTGTACACAGCCAAGTATTCTATAAGTCTCTAGCTGTGTCATTCTCGATAAAAGCACTGGATATGTAGTCCTGAAGATTTCTAATAAGAATGAAACGCGTAGATTACTTCCCTTGCTTTTATCGAGAATCTAATTGTAATACGTGACGTATTCTATTCTATAGCGATTAGGTCTTCAAAATGTTTATTATAAACATACAGAATATTTTCGAATATTCTATGTCTATATTCACACATATATATATATATATATATATATATATATATATATACATATAATCTTTTCCTGGGTCCTGTATTTTCGTTGCTCTAGTGATGATGCGGCTGGACTGCCGACCGCTATATTTGATTTGCTAAGCTGTCTAAACGTATTGTTATTACTCTGGGGTACTTTTCCCCATCTGAGTGCTAAAGCTACAGACCGATTCTGCATTCGTTAGCTTGGCCGCAACTAAGGCTTCGTTAATGCTGTACTAAAATTTATATATATATATATATTTAATATAGAAATGGTTTCTACAGGATTAGAACTGTTTCATTCGGGAGGATGATTTCTCCTGAATGAAACAGTTCTAGTCCTGTAGAAGTCATTTCTATATTAAATATTTATACTCTGCTATATATTGATTACCTTACTTACTGTGGTTACCCCCCGATTGAACCTGGGATAAACACACACACACACACACACACACACACACACACACACACACACACACACACACATATATATATATATATATATATATATATATATACAACGGACTTCTGGGAAGTTTCTGTTACCATATAAGTTTCACTCACAAATCATTGATCAAACCATGGGCCACAAGTTTGCGACACAAACTTCTTAATCACACGGTTATACTGGCGAATAAATATTCCATCCTTTATTTACACACAAAACCATGACATATATTCATAATGTTACTTACCCGGTGGAAGTCCTTCACCGACTGAAATAATAAGAAAAATTCGATTAATGGCACTATCAAGTTATGTTCATGGATTTGAATGTTTAGTAGAAATAAAAAAGAACTAACCCATTACTATTAAATATAAAATTAATTTCTTAATTTCTGATGGTAT
>OZ024740.1:403585691-403600691 GCA_964016885.1 Eledone cirrhosa | reverse complement strand
ACCGTTTTGGGTTTGACCACCACTATTTTGTGTTTGGCTTCCACGATTATTCCACCATGGAGTTGTATTGGGTTGTGTTGGAAAATAAAATCTGCCAAAAACTTCCGTGAAGAAGAATAGGAGAAGGCCAAATGTGATGGCCAGAGTTTTCATTTTGGCAAAAGTCTATTTAAAAAATAAATTAATAAAATTAGCAATTAAAAGGAAAAGTGAAAATGTTCTAATATCTCCAGTTAAAGAAGTAACATTCCACAATGCATGTTAGTCTTAATCATCATTATATATGTTTTCATTAGTATAAGCTAAGCTTAGATGTTTGAAAATCCTTGTCACGCTCACTAAATTCTAACTAAAATTGTAATATTTTATTTATTCCTCTATCTTCTTCGACAAAAATGTGTGGTCATAGATGAAAGGACTTAGTGCATGCTGTCCCAGTGCTAAATAACACCCCATCTCATTCTATATTTAATTTTATAGCAATTTATATAAGGATTGATTTCACAATTAATTTTAGTTATATTAACTACACTAACAACCTCTTGGATAACAGTTTAAAACTGAGCCGCTAATAAAATATCTCTATCGATAATTAAAATAATATCGGACTAAAACACAACAAATATATCTGATTTACTACAGCTAAATAACTATTTGTTTCTACTTGTGGCACAAGGCCAGCAATTATCCCAGTGTATTACTGGTACCTTATTTTATCGACCCCGTAAGGATGAAAGGCAAGAGGAAACATACTATTTCTGTTATAAATATTGATAGTATTCTCTGTTAAACAAAAAATAACGATTCAATAAGTATTTAATTATATAAGAATAAAACTATTTAGAATATGATACAGATAGATATTAAACAATGTCATAATATAATAGCAAATATAAAAATAAATCCGTAATTTATTTTTAAATTCAGAGCATTATATGGTCACTGCATCTCAAATAGATTTAATTGGAATCATAAAACACTATTTTAATCATCTCTGAAAATATATTTTATGTCAGATGCAAGAGCAAATGCTCACTGAATCTCATAGTTTCTTTGTTATAGAAGTTCATTCAAAATCTCTTTTGAGTATTCTAAACCTTCGTAATAACCATCCATATTCTATAAATCTGCAACCCAAGATTGTTTTCGTCTCACTTAGTTTAATACAGGAACCATCAAACAGGTGATGGATTATTTCATCAGTTAAGTCTGTTGATCCAATTTAGCTCCCTTTTTTTTAGTTCATCACAAGATTCGCGTGATAATGATATTAGATTTAACGAGCTTAAACTAATAAAAGTTCTAATCATTCTGATGAGAGCTTGGAATGAAAACCTGTATATTAAAATATTTTACGAACAGTTATTAATTTCATTATTTCGGGTGGATTGGCAGTATTGGGAGAGGGTCAGACGCCATGCTTTGACGTATAGAGTTACGGCCCTTGCCATTCTGAGTTCAAATACCGCTGAGGTTAACTTTGCCTTTCATCCTTACGGGGTCGATAAAATAAAGTACCAGTAATGCACTGGTTAATTGCTGGCCTTGTGCCTAACGTAGAAACAATTATTTCGGGATTAGTTCGATTGCATGGAGTTGAAATCCAAGAAATCAAAATATTTGCTTCATACATGAGAACATGTTATAAAACCATAAGTATATAAAGACAATAATTTATAGAAGTAGGGAAAGAATGTTGTGTAATAAAAATTCTAAACAATTCGAATAAATGGTTAGACGAGAAATTTAGCGATTGCCAAACATTAAGAATATCGATTTCTCTGCATAAGGGCAAGACCAGATAATCAAGGTGGAGTATATTTGACTGGATTAAAACGAAGATATTTTTAACTGTAAAATAATTGAAAGTAAAACAAGTACTTTAAAGCCTATACAAGAATGATTAAATGTATCGCTATCAGTAATGCAAAAGACTTGAAATTAATGACCTCACAAAAGCAACATAATTTCTTTGTTATTCTCTATTTTTCTACATAAAACGTAAAATAGATTTGGGCAGTCAAGAAATGATTTCACTCAATTTAGGGGTAAGTTAAGAAATTCATTAAATTCAGTTATCAAATATTTAAGGGTCAAATAAAGAATCTAACGCAATGAATCATTTGTAAATGGAACAGAAATACAATATAATGTTGGATCGAAAAAAATATTGGATGAAATCTAAACTCAAATGATAAAATTAAGGAGTTTAATCTTACCTCTCTGCTGTTATAGCTAAGCAAGTGGTATTAGAGTTTTCAGGATCGTCTTCAGATTCTCACCAGGTCTGTTCAAATCTAAAGTGATAACATTGAAAAGAAAACTAGCTTTATATAGGTTTCTAGAGTAAACAAACGGTGAATAGAAAAGGAAATGGGAGAAGACGATGAAGGGGGAATAAATTAAACATGAATAAAGAAATATATCGAGTATATTTAATTGAAATACTTTGCACCAGGATATGTGTTGATCTCAAAGGCGTACCTCGTGTGACATCATGTGACGAAGAGGGCAAACCCGTTAGGTAAACATTGGTTGGCGTTGATGATTGCTCGTTCTCTTGACTCGGTGCTTAATTTGACAGTCATATCGTGGTTTACGTGAAGCGGATAAAGAAACATAAAATAGTAAACTTAAGTTTTTAAAAAAAAGGTGAGATGATTATATGTGATAACGACTATGGGTTTGACCTTTGTTTTGGAAAACTGCATTCGTGTGATCCCTATGAAATTTAAACCATTAATATGGTTACTTTAAAGACACACACACAAACATATATAAGCCCAACGCTCTGTTCACTAAGCCATGCGCCTTCACACGCTCATACACACACATACACATATATGTGTGTATGTATGTGTGTATACTTGCGTATAATATCAATATACACACTACACATGGTAGCAGAAAACCACCCGAAGGGTGGTTTTTCTGCTAGTGCTAATAATAAGGAGCAGGAACGAAGTATCAATATAACATCATTATTTTTATTCACACGTGACACGCGTTTCGCGATCGATCAGGCTCAATGTACAATCGGTAGTGATACGCCCTTCCTGCACATTATTAGTATTATATGATACGGCATATATTATTGTGGAATAATATATATTATTATTCCACAATGCTTCAAGCAAACTTCAATACTCTCTTATATATATACACACACATATATATATATATATATATATATATATATATATATATATATATATATATATATATATATATATATATATATATAAACAAAAAAGAAAAAAAGGTTGCATTAATATAAAGTCGTATTAAGAGAAAGAAGGTGAGTTACACGGTCAACGTATCGGGCATTTTCTCTTCAGCAGGAAAAACTGCGTTCAGAATGTAGAAAAAGACAGAATTCAAAAAGAAAAATGCAAAGAAAATGAAAAAAATATTTAAATTATATATATATATATATATATATATATATATATATATATATATATATATATATATATATATATATATATATATATATATAATTTAAATATTTTATATATATATATATTAAGGTGGGTAAAATTTCCAAGATCCATGGATGAGTTCTCTCAGGCGGTCTCTTTCCTTCATCAGCACCGTTATCACCCGCGTCTCTCATAGACTAGTGTCTGTCTTTAGGACATCAACATATGTCAACCTCGGTCTTCTTCTTCCAGCGTGTCCATGTAGAAGCTCCCACAGGACCTCTGAGTGCAATGTCACCTCTGAATGTCGGTGAGCATGTCAGTCTCCTCTGTGTCACTATCGAGCTGACCTTTGGAATACTCCCGTACAGTTCTGTGTTCTTCATCGTTAGTGTGTACTGGTTAATGTTTAGAACCATCCTCAACATCTTTGTGTAGCACCCATTCACCATCTGAAGGAGTCTCTTGGTCAGATCCAAGTCTCAGACCCGTGAAGCAGCACAGACTCCACTGGAGCGACGAAGAGACAGATGTTCAGGTCCATATGAAGGTCCTACATCCACACCGAACTCAAACAGTAACATATCACCCAGACTTTGCTCTTCACCATTACATCCACCTCGTTCCTAACCTTTGCTCCCGGAGGAGGATTTTGGACACCCTGCAGGACAAAAAACAAAACCTGACAAAGGGCGGAAGAACTCATAAGAGTCAACGGCCATCCAAAAGTGTGTAAATATGTATATACACATGTACATGGGTGCATGTGTGTGTATATGCGCGGGGACATAGAAATAGTCGGGCTGGACACCCGGTCGCGCGGTTAAACCACTGGGAGTGAAGGACCCCTAGCCTTTGTCGGGGCATTCTTCTAGCAGAAGGCAACTCAGGAAACTGGGATGACTCCGATATAAAACCTGCGGCTCAGTAGTTACCGATGATGTTGATCTTTTCTTCTTTTCTGGTTATAGCTACTGTCGCTCAAAGAGTGGGATTGGCTCAGTGCAGTCTTTCCTCGCTTTAAAATATATCTTCACGCAAAGGCATTGCACGATAAAATTAATTAATAATTATTAATAATGGTATATCGTGCAATGGGCATACTCGATAACAAGGGGGCAGCCATCATCATGTATGTATGTATGTATGTATGTATGTATGTATGTATGTATGCATGTATGTATGTATGTTTGTGTGCATATGTGTATGTATGTATGCATGTATGTATACATGTATGTATGAATGTATGCATACGTGTGTGTTTCTGTACATGTAAGTAAGCAGAATTTGGGAGTGTATGAGTAGACATCCATATAAACACATAACTATAAATATGAATAAAGACAATAAAGTTAATGTAGCCCACAAATTTGAAAAGTGTTTCGTTAACCTGTAATGATAAAATCAAATATAATTCTAGGAAGTCTAACAAGGACATCCTACATGTAGTACGGCATTCAATAGAAAATAACAGTCCTAAATCTGGTTTTGCTGAGTCTCTTACCAATTACGCCCATACAAAATGTTTGATGTGGTTATATATCGGTACAAGGCACTCGAAGGAAGAGCAGCCGTATTTAAAGTCTGCAGTGTATCGTTATACAGCGGCATCTATTTGCGGAACAGAACAGATAGACATTTATTATACCATGCGCTCGGTTCGTCAAATATGCATACTCCAACTTCAGTATATTTTAGCACTTCGGCCCATACTGCAGAATCTGGGGAAAAGATAGGAACTCAGTGCATGTCCACAATAAACATATCAAACCCATACTAGACACCTTAAAATCGAGATAACCGCTTCTAACGTGCATGTAATCGGAGTAGGAATTAACCAGAACATACTACGCTTGAAATTTAGCACGTATAGATGCATAACGTATTGATCAGTATTTGAGACTGCGTTGAGGGAACTGATTCGGTCTAGATCTGCAGTTAGATAGAAACTCTGGTAGAGGAGAAGTTAGATTGAACATTAAGGCCGTTCATCTCACTATAAAATGATAATAGCAATGTTCAAAAGGTGGTTTTGCACATCCTTTCGATAGTGTATTAATATTATTATTAGTGTATTATTATCAAGTCAGTGGATTGGCAGTATCGGTAGAGCGTCAGACGCCATGCTTTGCAGCATACTTATGGCCCTTTGCGTTCTGAGTTCAAATCCGCCGTGGTTAACTTTGCCTTTCATCCTTACGAGGTCGATAAAATAAAGTACCAGTGATGCACGGGAGTAATTTTGTGCCAAAAGTAGAAACAATTATTATCAGGCTGTTATACGGTGATCCAAGAATCAAGTAATTTGGTCATAGTGAAACGCTCTATCCACGCCATAGTAACAACATATTACCTCTTTCTCTGTGGAAAATTGTTTACTGCATCTTACGAATAACAGCCGGAACTGATAAACACATCCGATTTACTCTTACCTTTCACGGAAAAGTGACCGATTCCTTTAATAAAGTATGTTTCTAACATTTATTCCGATATGAGTGTTTGAATGTTGTAAATATGTGTAGTGGTGAGCTAATAGAAACCATTATGAAGTTACAGCTGCTATTTATCGAACAAGCTTTGCCACAGTTCATCACTTTGATCGAGTTACAATCCAAGATCAAGTGTAGAATTTGGTGATTGTTAACTGAAGCGTAATCAGGAGCCAGAATATTGGACATTGCTGTCACTAGGAAAATAAATGCCTCATAAGATGTGACGCTTGAATATAGATTTCGTTTACATATGAAAGCAATATTGTAATGGTTCACTTTATTAAGCTTGACACTACTTAAGGAGAGTTGGAATAGCGAGAAGAGAGTGAAATACAGGGGTGGGGTGAAAGAAAAGAGGAAGTAATAAGCATTAAGAGCACACGACTCCATCAATTGCCATAGAGGCTTCATAGAATGACGAAGTTTTATCTTCGTACACTGATAGATGTCTAAAAACATCTGACTGATAAAATGACAAGTCAGTCAATCACATTGGTGGCCTCCCCACAGTCCCGGCGGACAGAATGGAGAAGGCGTTTCTCCGGAGGACGGCAAGGGAGACGCGAATGTATGGAGAAAGAATCCAAATATCTCTGGAAATAGAACCAGAATGTATGGATTGGAAACAAACCCCAGAATAAAAGATAGAAATTATTTTAACCTTATACAAAAATGTATAATCAAGTAAAAATCCCAGAGCTTGTAGATACAACATACGCCCCCCCCCCTCCTCCTCCGAAAATCATATTAAGGGGCCCTACTACATATTAAGAGCAGTACAATACAATAAAAAATACAAGAACAAAATATTGCAAATAATAATAATTGTTTCTACTTTTGGCACAAGGCTAGCAATTATCCAGTGCATTACTGGTAATTTATTTTATCGACCCTATAGGCACAAGGCCAGTAATTTGGAGGAGGGGAAAGTCGATTAAATCGACTCCAGTACGTTACTGGTACTTTATTCTATCGATCCCGTAAGGATGAAAGGCAAAGTTAACCTCGGCGGGATTTTAAGTTAGCAGATAGAGATGGTATAGGGTGTCGAGTATTACAAACCGTCATACAGTCAATCCAGAGAAAACACGTAGGCAGGGACACGTAGACAGGGAGACGGTTACTGGAAGCTTAACGCATCGTTCCTGGCGCGTAAAACATACAGATTTAGGATTACCATATTATTTAAGAGCCAGTTGCAAAAGAGTAGCAATAGAAAAAAAATAGAATAGAATGGAAGTAATAGTTAAACTAGAAGAGGTGATTAGAAGTAGCATCGCAACCAATGAGACTGTTGCAAGAATGGCCCTGGGTGATTTCATCAATGGGAAATGTGAAAGCTGTATTGTCAGAGCTAAGGCACATACACTGAAATACGAGGGAAAGAGGGACGAAAGTCGTTTGATAGACCGGAGTTATAAAGGCTCAGCCTGGCAACAAAACCACAATTTGGTCTTTGGGGAACCAAGATGGGCATATAATTCACGATTCTAAGTAGATATTTGGAGCTATTCAGCGGCAATTTGCACATCTGTGCACTACGAGCAGGAGGGTAGAGACGGTGGAGTCTAGTTCCTACCCGACGGCTTATCACGGAAGATGCGGAGGGCTCAGAAAAACCGATAACAACATCTGATATACGGATAGTCCTAAGGTGCTGTACATGATGCAGATTACCCAGTGTGAATGGTGTCCGCTACGAGCAATAATAATAATAATAAATCATTATTATAAAAAATCATTATTATAAATGTGTGAAGGGCCTTGTAATTAAAGTAGAAACAATTATTACGGACTGAAGATAGACACTTTCCACTTTGTCCAAGCACTCAAAGACTTTCACAAGTTACACTTGAAAAGAGAAATGAAGGTGAAGAATAAAATGGTGACTTTCTCCAAATGTATTGAAAGATGGTTGAGAGTGGTGAGTATGGTCCGAGTGAACGGGCCTGCTCTGAGATTGCACCTGCTGATCGGAGGAGGACATTTGCTTAGTTGTCAGGATGACCGTATTTTTTGTGTGTTTTTCCATGAGAAGCCTTCGAAACTCACCCCTATTGGGGGAAATTATTCTTTTCTTTTTTTTTTGTATCTCAATGTTTTATTTGTTTTCGTTGATTTCCTTTTTTGAATGTTTTTCATGTAAACCTACAATGTATCGTCCTCGATCTTGTGACTAATAAAGAAATTATCATTACCATTGTTGTTGTTGTTATTATTATTATTATTATTTTTATTATTATTATTATTATTATTATTATTATTATTATTATTATTATTGTTGTTATTCCTGGAATCTCAGTCATTGATGTTGGTTAACTGGAAAGTCCGTTGGATTGAATATCAAGCCACTACCTGCAGCCTCAGATATTCAGGACGTATCGGAGGGTTCTTGCTGTTCCAAGCAAGCATGCCTTTTGAAGCGTTCCAAAAAGCGTGAAGGGGCCGATTTTCTTTAACCATCCCTGGAAACTTTTGGAGATAGTCCCCAGTGCGCCTATGACAATCGGGATCACTTTGACTTCATGGCAGTTCCAAATCCTTTTCACCTCCCACTTTAGGTCCTGGTATCGGTTAATTTTCCCCCTCTCCTTCTCTTGCACTCTCGTGTCGAACGGGCAGGCCACATCCACAATCAGACACGATCTTTTTTCTTTGTCCACAACCACCAGGTCAGGTCTATTGTGTTCCAGTTTTTTGTCCGTCTGTATCCTAAAATCCCACAGCACCTTCACCTGATTGTTCTCCATCACCGCCTCTGGCCTATGCTCATACCATTTCTCATTATTATTATTATTATTATTATTATTATTATTATTATTATTATTATTATTGTCTGTCAGACAGTGTAGACGTCTTTTTGGAGCTCCGCAAAAGTGGTAAATTTTCATTTATTTTCATTTATAATAATTGTTGTATTCTTTGAAAAGGGTCGTAAGACTTCCATTTTTGCCCTGTGAAGGGGTGACTGTATAATATTTGGGCCTTTTGGCCGAAATATTTGAACTTTGGACACGAGTTGAGCAATTCCAGGCGGAGGTGTGAAGCCTTTCGCTAGCGTTTTCTCGGTTGTTCGGGGTAAGTGGCGGGTCAGAGACGGTGGTGGACTTCAGTCCCTACCTCGACGGCCGACGCTGAGCGCTGCGAAAGGCAGATTACTTTAGCCGAAATTCAGGATGCCCTTGTCTGCTGCACGAGGTGCAAGTCACCCGGTTTGGATGGTCTGCCCTACGAGTTTTACGTAAATATGTCAGACTTGTTCTCCGATCTCCTTGAAGCACTCTACTGAAACTGGCAGCAGAACGGGAGTATTCCCAGTTCTGTGAGCCTGGGCGTAGTGACGCTGATAAGGAAAGACGAGAACAAGAGGGACACATTAGAAAATTTCAAGCCCATAACTCTGCTCAACACAGAGTTTAAGATTTTGGCCAAGGTGTTAACGAAGAGGTTGGCGCTTGTCATCGAAGATTTTGTTGGGGAGGCGCAAACTTGCGCATCCCGACCAGGTCCATACACGACAACCTCCACCTCATGCGATATATCATAGGGAGGGTAGGGTGTAAACCTGGCTTCAGTGGGGCTCTGATCAATTTAGATCAATCGAAACCATTCGATAGAGTCTACCATCGGTACCTGGAGGCTGTCCTCAAGGCAGCTGGCTTCGGTTCCGTCTTCAGAAGCTGGATCGCTGCAATGCACAGCGGCATCTGCTCGGTAGTCAAAGTAATGGCCACCTCTCGGAACCGTTTCAGAGATCCCGATCGGTCCGTTAAGGGTTCCCTCTCTCCTCCCTTCTGAGCGTATTGACTCTCGAGGCTTTACTGCGGAAGCTGGAGCTATTGCAGGGAATCCAGCTCAAACCGGGACGCGGAAAGGCTGCGTCGGCTTATGCGGACGACATCACCGTGATGGTGTCGGCCACCTCGGAAATCGAGGTGGTCGACACCAATTTTCCCTCCAATCCGACTCCACTGTTTTAAAAATAAGAAGGATACATTGGATAATGTAGTTTTGGCTACGGGATATTCAAAGTTGGAATGTATTTGATTAGCGATTTGTTCAATTAGAGCAGACATGGAGCCAAACAACAACAGTATCAACAGCAACAGTAAAAAAATTAACAACAATTATATCCTCAATTAAACGTCAAAATTAAGCAAATCAAATTATTTAAATGTACTTTCCCTTCAACAAGAATGTACCCATAATCTTCAATGTTGATTTTTTTCTAGCTACTGCCTTACTAATATATATTTTATTTTCTTCATATAACTGAAAATATATATAGGTTAATAGGAATGCCTGCAAACTCTAGAATGTTTCTACAACGTACAAGCTCTATTAGTATTTAATAGTTTAGTTAAATAATAGTTAATAATTAATCCATTTCTACTTACATGACCAATCACTATGTATGTAGAAAGTCAGGTATATTAGCAACAATTCTACTATTGATGCTGTGACCTGATGCTCCATTTTCTTGTTCGTCATTAGAAGTTGACTTGCTTTTAGAGCACCAGATAAACAACTACAAGTCTGCCTGTTCTAATACCAGTTTTGAAACAAGTAGATTCAGATGAACGGTATCGGGAAATTCGGAAACATTTACGATGAAAATATAAACGTCTCCAAGGAAATTTTATGAAGAAACTTAAATAGTATGATGACATAGTTTTCCTTGTTAGAATTCTTATTATTGTTTGTAGTGTCCTTATTATAATTTTGTTGACTCTTTAGAATGTAAAATTCGAAGCAAATACTGGATTAGAAAATGTACGGTATTTAATATATTTCATATCTTGCGTCCATATATTGATAAGAATGTTTGTACTTTTCATCGCTTTGGAGTTGAGAGAATATGTGTCAGCAATACGCGTGGGTCAACTTAATATACTCCTCCTTCGTGAATAAAGTGTTTTGTAGTTAGATAGATGAAATAATTATTTCGTTATCGTTTTTATACTGATATTCTTGTTGAAGCTGATGCCTCGAAATATTTATTCCATTAAGTAAAATAGTAGTTAAATTGTATATATTTATTCCATTAAGTAAAAAAGTAGTGATATTGGTATATGTAAGGAGGCTAGTCTTTTCTTTCCATATATTGCCATTTTAATATTTTCTGTTTCCACTCTTTTAGGTTTAGTCTTCGTTATTGTAGTTTTTACGTTTATCATATTGCATGGAAATGTATAAAACATATGCGCCGAAGGATTTATAAAATACTATCATCATCAGAGCAGTTAGCGTCACCATTGTTGTCATTGATAAAGATTAATATTAGCAATATTACTAGCAGCATCATCTTCATTATTATCATCGTCGTAATCTGTAGGACTAGGTATAAAAAACATAAATAAAGCGCATTGAAATGACATACATCCTTTAGATGAATGCTAGTAACTAATTTGTGTAGACATTACTATTAGCTTTCAAGAATTCATCAATCAATTCATTGTTTTCCTGTATAGATAATGGTTGTCACCTTCGAATACAGTTCATTTCCATTATGTTTGCCTATGCTACGGTTTTAATAAATGTATAAATAATGAACAGTTCTGGTATCAATACTTATCATTATCAACGGACTTTAGAAATTTTGTCTGAAATTATCATTAACTTTCACTGTCCTCATCATCATCGTTGTCATTAAAATCATCTTAATTATTATTATGATCTAACTCCCGGCTTGTGTTTCAAGTATTTTGTTTTCATTGAGTCTTTATGGAACTGAACTTTGTATATAAAAAACAGAATTTGTTTCGACAATTTCCATTACAACAGACAAATAATATATTTCACAGCATGAGAAAACAAAAGAGAAATTTCGTTTGAAAATGTCGAACTATTTTAGAGTCACATCTAGCTATGGGAATCTTAATTACATAACCTTTACATTCAGTTTATATTCAAAAGGAAAAAGAAAAGTACATTTACAAATCTTGTGTATTTGAATATTTAAACAAGTTCGGCTCTTAAGAGTGAAATTTACTCATATTAGCAGTTTCAAAATTAAAAAAAATCTAACATTTGACAACTTTTATGAAACCTGCAGGATATAAGATAAGGTTCTTGAGAATAGAGTTAACAACCAATTTCTATTTTTCCATCACAATCTCATAACGTTTGCATATGATTGAAGAAAACAACGTATAATAGAGGCATATATGAAGGCATATACAATATGTTTATATATGATAAACATACTGGGTTGCTTACTTATTTGAGGACACGTTGTTAATAGCTCTAACATTTGTCTAACTTGCTCTGATTAACATTTCGTTTAAGATGACAAGCATCAAGCTAACTCATCAAATGAAAAAAAAAACATGCTGTAATTGTTCCCTTAAAGGCAGAGCATAGTGATTTAAGGATTGCTCCTTTCCTTAAAGTCGCATGGTCCTTTGTTATCAAAGTTTGCAAAGGGCTGAAAGCCTTTGACGAGGATTCTATAACAGTAGACAAACGTAAAACGCCTGCTAAGGGTCCGAATACCATCAGACCTCTCAAATCCATACGAAAGGTGCAACAGATTATTAATAAGAACCCCAGAAAGTTAATTAGCGCCATTTCTAAGGAGATCAACATTTCAAGACACACTATCGGAAAAACTGTGAACGCTGACCTTCGATACAAGTCATATGTGATGTAGAGACACAAATTCATGCATGCAAAGACAAAAGAGAACTGTCTGACCCTTGCAAAGTACTTGCTGAGCAAGTTGAAACTTCAAGAGCCTGGAATGCTTTGTTTTTTTTTCTGATGAGAAAAGAACGTTGATCAAGACCAAACGGCCAACCAATGGAATGTCAGATGGTTATGCAGAGACATTAAAGACTATCCAATGTTCATTCAAACAAATTTTCTCGCAACTGTGATGGTTCTGGGAGTTCTGAGCAGTGAGGGAGATGTCATGCTTCCTCACTTCTGTTCTCTCGGCTTGACAGTTAATGCTGCTGACTATAAAGAGAGGCTGGATACGACCCAAGAATGGATGAGTTACAATCTCCACGGTCACGTCACACCAAATATATGACTTTCTAGCTCTCCAGCCTGAATCTGTTCGATTACTACGTATGGAGTTTAAACGAGAGAGAAGTCAATCAATATCCTCATAACACTATAAAATCTCTGACGTCCGTCATAACTAGCACAATGTCTAAAATAGATATAGATCATTTGATTCGAGCATGTCAACGTTTCAAACCACGTACAAACAGCGGATTCAATAACTAAATGCGTCAAAAATTGTCTCAAGATGATTAATACCAATTTTGTCTCAAATAAAGCTCTTCTTTCATGACTCATGTATGTTTTATTAAATTCATGCAAATTTCTTCAAACAAATGAGGAGCCTTGTATGTCACGCTGAGGGTATTTTAAGCTGTGACCATGTCACTACTACCTCAATAACCGTGGGAGAACACTAAATACTAGATAGATTCATGGACTACTTCCAGCTCATGATGATTTCTTTTGAATGAAACAGTTCTAGTCCTGTAGAAGCCATTTCTATTAAAAAAAACTTGATATTTACACTCTACTAATGTATTGAGTACCTTACCCCGATTGAACCCAAGACTCACACACATCCATATATATATATATATATATATATGCAATAATAGATGTGTATGGTATTGTTTTGTATGTTGTGTAGGTGAAGCTCTCCTGATACCTTTTTATATTTGTATCCTTCTTTTATTATACAGGGTGTATCAAAAGGCATTTTGAAATCGGATGATTGTCTTTGAAACATCCTGTATTATATATTTTACGATATTATTTCTTGCTTTTGCTAATCGTTCTGAAATAATTGCTTCTAGTTTTGGCACAAGGCCAGCAATTATCCCAGTGCATTATGGTACTTTATTTTATCGACTCCGTAAAGATGAAAGGCAAAGTTAACCTCAGCGGGATTTGAACTCAGACCGTAAAGGGCCGTAACTCTATGCTGCAAAGCATAGCGTCCGACCCTCTAGCGGTTAGTTATTTCCTTTTTCGTCCTCATAAAAGTCTACAACTATTTTTAAAGATATCAACCATATTTATCGTCCTTTTATTAAATCTAACCGACAGAAAGTTGTTTATACCGTTGCTTACAATTTTGACCAAAAGTGAAAACATGCTTGAGTTGCAACAAACAGGACAAAATACTGAAAGCGGGTACTTTTCTTTAACATATTTGATGGTTAACCTTAAGTAATGATCCAAGACAAGAAAAAGTGCTTTTATACAATATTATAAATACATGGAATGATCTTAAGCTGGAGGTCGAAAACTCGGGACTTAACAAAACAGCGAATATTATTCAAAATCTATTTTCGAACCGAGCGAATATACTAATGTCTTTGCAGGTAACTTACAAGTAAACTTTCTTTACCTGTTTCCAATGTCATAATTGTCGTATGTCAATATTTATTTATACGTGCTTTTCATAAAAAAAACTTTATTGTTGATTCACTTATTCTTTTGTTTGCCACGCTGAAAGAACATGCTGTAAGAGGAAAATACCATGAATTCTAGACAAAAGACAATATTGCATTAAGTCATCATATAGTTCGAACATCTGATATATTATGTTCATTTCTAAAGTTGACCGCCTATTTACTTAATTGTTCATATAAGGCAGATTTATTTTTAACGAATACAAAAACCTTTTAGTACACCTTTCCACAGCGTTCTTATGTTTTTCATAAACATGTTTATATTATATATAATGAGTAAAATTTACATTGACAGTTAGTCAGTGAGATAAAAGGACTTTGTCAAATAGCTTTTGATAGGCTAAGAAGATAACAAAGGTGCCAGTAATTTTAATGTAATTCGATGCACTGTTGTAATAACAGGTTACTGTCCTATTTTTCTTTCACTTTCTAATATTATCGATAAAGTGGAAATGACTTAACACCGAATAATATTAAGTACTTATCATTTCACAAACTAAATAAAACATTGATATGCTAACGTTGTCACGTAGAAAGATACGCATAAAAAGTCACCCACACGTACAATACATATATATATATATCGTACATATATATATATATAAATATATGTGTGTGTATACATACATACATATATAT
>OZ024740.1:403385691-403568191 GCA_964016885.1 Eledone cirrhosa | reverse complement strand
GGGCGGCATAGACCTGCCTCTCCAGGTGCCGAGCTGCAGACCCACCGACTTTTCCTGGTTGATCATTGCTCCTGTCACCGCTTCGTATTCTCTTAGTGTAGTGCCGATCGCCTCGATGTGTTTGGCGTTCGACACCACTACAGTGACATCGTCTGCATATGCTGACACGGATCTTCCGAGAACCAGTTCGCGCGGGACCCCCCTCAACGTCTCCAGTTAGTGCAGTAGTGGCTCGAGAGTCAATACCTACAACAGGGACGAGAGGGGACATCCTTGGCGGACCGAACGCATGATGTTGAATGGTTCCGAAAGGTGACCGTTCACTCTCACCACAGAGCAGATGTCGCTGTGCATGGCAGCGATCCAGCCTCTGAAGACGGGCCCAAAGCCAGCCGCCCTTAGGACTGCCGCCAGATAACGATGGTCGACTCTATCGAAAGATTTCGACTGATCTAAATTGATCAAAGACCTACCCGTGCCAGGTTCCCTCTCCAGTAAGAGTTGTAACCTTCCAGATACTAGTTGTCAATGTTTGCTCCCTTCCGAATCCTCTTTGAGGTCTTGAGATAAGTAAACTATGTGCATTCACCCCACGACTGCCAGGACAGATCTCAGGCCCATCGTCAGTTCTTGCAGCGTTTGATGGAGACTGCAATACATTTTTCTGAACAGGCCCGTCTACCTCATGTCTATACACGTCCTTTTTTATCCCGCGCAAAGCACTTTGTCATGTCTCGTGATATTGCAGTGATTTATTTTTGGTGATCTTAATCGCGCTAGTCACCAATCTGTTAGTTTTCACAGCGTACTTAATATTATAAACCTGTTCTTTTTGAATTCATCAAAGCCATGCATTTGAATCATTCCACTAATAGCTGTTTACGAATTACATGAAATCACATTGACCTATCGTCTCACTTCTAAAATGCTGAATATTTAGATCAAGCGAACACTAATCAATGCATGCATGTCTTTGTTGTGGATGTGTAAAGAGATTTTTGTCATTTTCGATTATTTGTATAGTATGTCACCTACTTATGTTTATTAAAAAAAATGAAAAGTGAAACAGCTTGAACAAAATTGGAGCCATATGTTTCACAATTTGATTATTCAGAATCTTACGGGCCTAGATTGTGTGTGTGTGTGGGAGGGGGCTATGTGTGCCAGCTCACACATATGCAGGTTTAGCTGGCCTCCTCCAATGTATATCTCGTTAGAGGTGTCTAGTGTGATTTAATGATAGGGACTCCAGTCCTATCATCTCATTTCTACAGCTGAGTAAACTGGAGCGACGTGAAATAAAGTGTCTTGTTCAAGGAAACAACACATCACCCGGTCCGAGAATTGAACTCACAACCTTTCGATTGCAAGCCCAATCCTCTCTACCACTAAACCTTGCGCCTTCACGTAGATTAGGGCCTAGATTAGGAAATTTTGTCTCATTCATCATACTCCTCAGATCTACCACCCAGATGTTACCTTTTTTCTAGCATTACACAGTTTTTGTTAAGCAGCAAAGATTCACCGATGACGCAGATGCTCAGAATACCTTGAATAGCATAATAGATATAAATATTTGTACTTCTCGTTAATAAATATAAAGAATCTAGTCTGTTTGGTATGTTTTAAAACTGGTAGAACTCATCCACCCTCCAGGTCTGAACACAGATGATTTATTCTAGAGAAGTAAAGAGAGTGGCAGTAAAGAGAGGGTATTCAGTGTGCAGAAAACCGGAACATATACCATTAAGGGCGGGGGATTGGATGGAGGGCGGGGGATTGGAGGAGGGCGGGGGATTGGCAGTATCGGTAGAGGGTCGGACGCCATGCTTTGAAGCATAGAGTTATGCCCCTTTATGGTCTGAGTTCAAATCCCGCCAAGGTTAACTTTGCCTTTCATCCTTACGGGGTCGATAAAATAAAGTAGCAGTAATGTACTGTGTAATTGGTGGCCTTGTGCCAAAAATAGAAACAATTATATCTGATGTTCTATTGACACTGTCAATTTGCCCCTATTTTATAAAAGTACTAGCTGAATTACCCGGCGTTGCCCGGGTTACTGTTGTTCTTATTCAGATTAGTAAACAATAAATATGAAGATATGTTTTTTTTTCTCATAATTATTATAAAATAAAGTACCAGATTTAATCGACTATCCCCCCCCCCCACCCCCAAAAAAATGGTTGACCTTGTTCCTAAATCAGAACAATTATCTATTTATTTATTTATTGCAATATTTGAAACTTACTATATGTTAACTTCTATAGTAAAGTAAATTATCACGAGCATACGACACCTTTGATAGTAGAAATCAACTGCGGTGTAACTTCAACTAAGATATACATGCAATGCATGTAACTAATGGACAACATAGTAACACACAAACAAAATAAAACAGCTATATGGATCTGTGGAGATTGGGGGGCGGCGGGGACATCGTAGCTTTTGTATCGGCAAACATTCAGTTTCTGTTGAGATAATAGATTAGGGTTTAGAATTTATTTTAAATCTGTTGTTCTTGGAACGAAAGCTGAAGAAAAGTGACATTGACAATAGGATCACTAATTACCATGAGCTGAAGCTATAATTAAGCATTACAACATCAGGTGATTGTTTAGCGTAAGAGAAATTAGATTCACAGTTACCAAGGACATGGCGAAAGCATAGAGTTCTGTAGCCAGGGGCAACATTACCACATTTTGTAATTTCAGTCTCTAGTTTTATAATAATCATAATGTATTTGGGGTGCAGGTAACTTTTTCCCACAAAATATACATTATCCCTTTAATTTTAAGTGATGGACATTTTATCGCTAATTCATTTTATATATAATATACCATTTCTGTGCATTTGTAAAATACACATACTGGCTTTTGTATAATACAATAACTAGTTCTTATTATATTCTGCTGGACTACGTCATTGATTCTTACAGCTACAATTGTATTGAGCAGGCTATAAATACACGTATTTCTTTTAAACAAATCACTTCTAAACGTTAATAATGCAGTTTAGTTCAGAATAATGGATTTTTCTTCATCCTTCTCAACGTGCTATTATTCAATTTCTACTTGTGCATTCTTTGAGATTTTGCCTTTTTTCTTTCCTAACCTGTTTATGCTTTTTTTCCCTTCTCGTTAAATCGACAAGTAGTATTATCTTATTTAGTAATCAACGTTGCCCTAGTGACAAAATATAAAATCATAACAGCATAGCTTAATTTTTACTAATGAATAGAGATCTGATCCACTCAATTATTACAATTGTTTTTTATCCTGTATTACGCTTCAAAAGTATATTTTGTAACACATTGCAACATAAGCATACATTACAAAAGGAATTATATTTGCGGTTGTGAAAGACTTTTTGTCAAATATGAAAATAACATGTAGTGATAAACATGCAGTTTAAAAAATTACTATAGTGATAAACATGCAGTTTATCACTACAGTAATTTTTTTTTTAGAATCAACACTTTAATCCTCCACACCATTCGTTAACTTGTATTGTCAATTGTATTGACTGTAGTATATAACTGGTATATGCATTTCATGAATATTGAACAGATGACAGGGAAAATCGATGATAGCGTGACTTAGATGTAGAAATGTATTTCACTTCACGATACCAAAAACTCGAGCTAAACTTGGTCTTTTACACTACAATATAAGGGTTCTTAACACAGTCACAAAACTACAGATTTATAGATTCTATCGATGGAACAAACTCAAGTATTTGACTAGAAATTATTTTAACGGTTTTCTCAAAGGATGTAAAGCAAAATCGAGCCTAGCAAAATCTACAGACCTCCCTCCCACTCTGGGATGGGTGAGAGATGTCTTCTCTTGTGAAAATGGGTATAGCTTTCATTATGTAAAATCTCCCTATTTTGCCTCAATTTTTCCCGTTTTGGGGCACTTTTTTTCATGGCGCTCCCCGTTTGGGTCTGTGACCATAACAATAAATTTAGATGCTGTAATGCATTTAGTTAGGTATTCTTCCATTTCTGTATATACAGCGTTCAAATAATTGTTTCTACAGTAGTCACAAGTCAAGCAATTTGAAGAAAAGGGGAAAACCGATTAAACCAAACCCAATACTTAACTGCTACATATTTTGCTGATGTATGAAAGGTAAAGTCTACTTGATTTACGTATCAATGAATTATCAGATATGTAAATGTTGATGATGATCATGATGATACTCTTTTTTAGATACATTCCTTGCATGTTATATGGTGACCACCATAAGCTTTCGGATTGAATAAACCACTGAAATGTCTTGCATATAAAGATGAAGTACAGAGGAAGCGAGAGACAAACAACTAGTAAAGGTAGGGAACGGGGAATTTCAAGAATTTTATTTGCAGTGACCATATTGTGACCAAACCGGAACTTCTTTCAGCCGTTTCAACTGAATGTGGTTTTTTTTGGGGGGGGGGGGGGGGTAATTTAATTTAATTTTATTTATTTTATTTTATTTTATTTTATTTTATTTTATTTTATTTTATTTTATTTTATTTTATTTTATTTTATTTTATTTTATTTTATTTTATTTTATTTTATTTTATTTTATTTTATTTTTGTTTTGTTTTGTTTTGTTCATTTCTCTGTCCTTCCCATTTCCTTCCCCTAACAGGTTTTTTTGGCCAACCTATGAATCAGTTAAAACATTAAATGAAATCTTACAGGTGTTATTTCTTTTTTTGTTTTATGCAATTGCCATTGTTTGATAAAGGTTTTGCCTACATCATTACCAAAACACCTTGGCGCAAAGTTTTCACAGGGTGTATTCGAACTGGTATTACAAGATGGTAACATAAGACGTGAAACTATTTGTTCTCTGGGTTTTTTTTAATGAAAATATTTCCTTTTCGGTTTCGTCTATATTTCTTTACACTTGTTCTTGTCACTTTTAATGTTATTGTTGGACTTATTACTCTTAAGTTCTTAATTCTATTTCTTGTTAGTGCAACATTAAAAGAAACAGGGGAATCAAATTATAGAGTGGTGAATAATTTATATTACATTATATTATACCATGTTATATTATAATATAGAAAGTATATTTTATATTATACTATGCCAGTTTAGGGTGCTGGAATGGCAAAATTGGTAGAGCATCGGAAAAAATGTCATTGGTTCTTTACATCTAAGTTTAAATCCCATCAAGGTCAACTTCGCTTTTTATCCTTCTGGGTTCAATAAAATAAAATACAAGTCAATTACTGGAGTTAATTTAATCAACTTTGCCCTTCTCCCAAATTTGCTTGCCTTGTGACTAAATTAGCAGTTATATTATACTATATTATGATATACTATGTATGTACAATCATTGTACTATACTATATTATGGCATGCTATGTATGTATAGACTAGTAATGTTTGGTGGAGACATAGAGATACCATAGTGACATACAGCATTTCGTGGGCATTTTGAAACTGATGGAGCTTATTTCCTCTCCAATTCTGAATACATCCGATTTCTTCCTGAGAAGGAGAAAGAAGGTGTGTGGCATGATAAAAGTGAAAGACATATAGAGGAAGAATCGGATTGGTACTTTTTATCGACCTCGAAAAAATGAAAGGCGAAGTTGATCGCGCGGGGATTTGAACTCGGAGCCCAGAGAGCTGGAACGAACACCGCAATTCATTGTATCCGACGTTCCAGTGACTCAGCCAATTCGTACACTCATATATATACTATATATTGATTTGCGGGCTTAAACTGTTGCGGCATTTACTTATGGCACGATACGTTTTAAGTTTAAATCACGCTATAAGGACTTTGCCGCTCATCCCTTAGACTGAGGTCGATAATACAAAGACCAATAAAATACAAATCGAAAACAACTCTTAACCAAGTATGTAACTTTGTGCCACATTTGAAAAAATAATCATTAGGAATGTTTATTATATTCGTGATATCCTTTAGATATCTTCGTATCGAAGTCATCACCACAATGTGTGTGTATGTGTGTGTGCATGTGTGTGTGTGTGTGTGTGTGTAACCCTCGGCGAATAATGTCCACAATGCAGTTTTGATTTCCGATTGAAAAACAAGTAAATCTAACTTCCTTAACCCTTCATTTAAAAAAATATATATTTCAGACAAATCAAACTAAAAAACTATAATAGCTTGATAATAATTAAAGCAACAATAATAGGATCGCCGAAAAGAAACTGTACACCCCTTCCCGTTTTGATTTACAGTTGAAGTAACTTCATTTACGTATTCAGGAAACTAATATACGTCATACTTTCCTAATTTCGTTTCCTATAGATATGTGGCCGTCAGCCTATGTATAGGAGCCAGTATTGATTTTTCATATTAGATCAAAAGTTAAGTTTTTTAGTTCTTGTTCTACAGCCTTAGGTCAAATATCTTTGCACATATAAGCTCGCATATCAGACGAGATGTCAAAAACGAGTCGGACCCTGTCACCTTGGTTGTACCCTGAGCTGATTGATATCGAAGCAATTGTAATATGCAAATAAAGTTTGCACTTATGCTGCAATACTGACTTCGACTCTTTTAAATTTATATATGTATATATATATATTCACACACACACACACATAGACATATATACACACACACACACATACATACACGCACTTTATTTATATATATATATATATATATATATATATATATATATATATATATATATATATATATATATATATATGCAAATGTACATATATGCAAATATACATATATGTCTATATACATACACACACGCGCGTACCCACCCACACATATACATACATACATACATGATGATGGCTGCCCCCTCGTTATCGAGTATGGCCATTGCACGAGAAAAAAAAATATATATATATATTAATAACAATAATAATAATAATAATAATAACAACAATAATAATAACGACAACAACAACAATAATAATATATATATATATACACACACACGCACACACATAAACATATCTATACACACGATAGCAATTAACAGCGCTGCGATCGAATGTGGCTTTTTAGCCCAGCCAATGATCTAAAATGTCTTGCACAGAGTCGGCAACCAAAACATTCACTGGGAATAGCCGGCTATGGTTGGAGTTCATGTACTTTTGCATGTCGTTTGAGCTCTCCTGCTGATTTACATTCTCTACCACATGTTTGGCAAGCATGATGAGTAGCATCTCCAACAGCAGCCTGGTAGTCAACCACTGATCTTACTTTATGATTGCGATCTTGTAGCGCACACAGAGAGTGATATGCAGCACATTTTGAATGCATTTTCTGATGCTTGCACTGCCCTAGGATTGACTGTCGGTCTCAAGAAAACCGTCGTCATGTACCAACCTGCCCCTGGTAAGCAGTACAGTGAACCAAATATCTATGTGTATGGTAAACGACTTGGAGTGGTTGATCAGTTTGTCTACCTGGGAAGCACTGTCAATCGATACAGCAACCTTGATAGTGAAATCTCACTTAGGATTAGGAAAGCAAGTGATGCTTTCGGAAAGCTAGAAAGGCGACTCTGGGGTCGGCGAGACATATGCAAGAAGACATACATACATACATACATACATACATACATACATACATACATACATACATACATACATATATATATATATATATATATATACATATATATATAGGAACAAGTATGACCCCGACGACAGTGCTCAAGCCGTTTCGACGGCTAATTCTGTGTTCAGAATTAGCCGTCGAAACGGCTTGAGCTCTGCCGTCAGGGTCATACTTGTTCCTATTACCCACTCTACTACCCTAAGTATTGAGTACTTTGGTACGTTATGGTCCATCTGGTTCCTTACCACATTTCTTTCGTTATATATATATATATATTTAAAAGAATAGAGGTGTAGTAACACACGAGTTATGATATATTGGTAAAAGGAAAAGAAAATGCTGACAAATTGTTCCCAGTGAAAAATAGTTTAATTAGGAATAAGTAAAAATTAGTAATAGTATTGGTTAGTATTCAGTTTTGGGTTTAAGTTTTTACCGGTTGCGCATTTCTAATGCTTTTCAAAAATAATTTTGAGATAGAGCGCCCGTGATGTTTGCTCTAATCTCTTATATATATATATATATAAGTAGTAACACAACAGTTAGTTCACCATACCGAGAACAGTTGTTTCACCTTATGTGGATCTTCAGCATATATATATATATATATATATATATATATATATATATATATATATATACTACTACTAAAACTCTGTGATTGTTTGCTTGCTTGTCTATAATGTAATACAGCATAATGTAGAAATACTTTGAAAGGAAGTTGACCTTGAAATGGGAATACAAATGGAATAAAACAAGTTTCATTTCACATTATATCCATGTCTGTGTATATTTTAATTATTTTAAAATGATTTTTAAGTGAACGTGATCCAACGGGTCACGGGTGGTCTAGTATATATATATATACTTGTGTGTGTGTGTGTGTGTGTGTGTGTGTGTGTGTGTGTGTGTGTGTGTGTGTGTGTGTGTGTACATAGTTTAGTCAGAGGAGGAAGAACAGTGCTGATGATCTTTTCTCCGGTTTCAAATATGGTGGGGGTGCTGAGGGAAGCTACAACTTTTTGATTATCCCCAAACCGGTAATCTAGTTCGAATACTTAGTTTAAGTAGCAGATGTTGGTATTATGAGTGACTAATTAAGTGTACCACCCACAAACAGGTGCTTTTTAATTGATGGGCTTTCAACTTGTTTCCTTCTAACCAATTTCACTCACAAGACATTGGTCGACTCAGAGCTATAGGAGAAAATACCTCCTCAAGATACCGGACCGTGGGATTGGTACTTCCGGGGTTTATAAGATAAAGTACTAACCATGTAGTGACGCTGATTTAATCAACTTTGTACTCGCCCCAAATTTGCTGGCTTTTTACCTAAATTAGAAATTAATATATATATATGAAAATGTTTAACCCCGACGGCAGAGCTCAAGCCGTTTCGACGGCTATTTCTGGACACAGAAATAGTCCAGAAATAGCCGTCCAAACGGCTTGAGCTCTGCTGTCGGGGTTAAACATTACCCTATTACCCTAACTATCTGGTGCGTTATGGTCCATCTGGTTCCTTACCACACCTCCTTCGTTATATATATATATATATATATATATATATATATATATATATATATATATAGTGCAAATGTATACGGGAACAAAACAGAGAGGCAGACAAATAAAGGTTTATTAGGTTTACGCTTTTAAGAGTGGGGGTGGGTGGGGCGTTTCGGGCATAGGCCCTTCTTCAGGATAAATAGGTTAGGAAGAGAGTTCCGATGGTGTGTGGAAATGCATTTAGAAAAAATGGGGAAGGAGAACAAATAAAAATACACATATACATATATATGTGTGTGTGTGAGTGTGTATGTGTGCATAATAGAATTCACTATGAACTCTGTACATTACGTCAACTGATATGTGAATCAGGATGTATTTTGATTTACGTCACGAGGTTACTCTTTTTATCTTTTTCTATTTAACTGTATATATATATATATATATATATATATATATATATATACACACACTTATAAATTCAAGAGTCAGATATTGTCTAGACAAATGTATCCACATTATGCTTCTTTGTACGATTATACAGGCACACTGGGATATGATGGAAGAAGATCTGAGAGAAAAGTTGTTATAAGATCGATTCTTACCATCCATATATATATATATATGCAATACTGAATCCTTGAGAGAGTCGGACAGACACCATGCTTTGCAGTATAGAGTTACGGTCCTTTATGGTCTGAGTTCAAATCCCGCCGAGGTTAACTTTGCCTTTCATCCTTACGGGGTCGATAAAATAAAGTACCAGTAATGCACTGGGTATTTGCTGGCCTTGTTGCAAAAGTAGAAACAATTATAATATATATATATATATATAAAATAAAATAAAATAAATAAGTCAAATGTTTAAAATTTAGCTTCGTTTATTACTGCTATATATATTTCGGTGACAGCCATCTTTGGCTGTGATCTCTTCAGGCAGTCCGAATAGTGTGGTATAGACAAGTACATATGTTGTTGAGGTGTATAACTTTGTCAATACTCTGATATGCCCAGTTCCTGGTTGGGTTGTTATTTCACTGAGGAACTAGAATCATATGATATGATTCCAGTTCCTCAGTGAAATAACAACCCAACCAGGAACTAGGCATATCAGAGTATTGACAAAGTTATACACCTCAACAACATATGTACTTGTCTATACCACACTAATTCGGACTGCCTGAAGAGGTCACAGCCAATGATGGCTGTCACCGAAATATATATATATAGCAGTAATAAACGAAGCTAAATTTTAAAAATTTGACTTATTTATTTTATTTTATTTTACATTACTCCGGAGTAACCAAACCAACCTGCGCACTTCGTCGAGTACTCCAATCTGCATACTGAGGTATTGGTATACAACCAACATATACTCAAAATTTATATATATATATATATATATATATGTGTGTGTGTGTGTGTGTGTGTGTGTGTGTGTGTGTGTGTGTGTGTGTGTGTGTGTGTGTGTGTGTGTGTGTGTGTGTGTGTGTGTGTGTGTGTGTGTGTGTGTGTGTGTGTGTGTGTGTGTGTGTGTGTGTGTGTGTGTGTCGATGCATTCCCAAAGAAAAATCGGATAGCAAGTCAAAGAACTTACATAGATGGTAAAATTTCAATTATTTTCAAATCGGATAGCAAGTACTTAAGAATGGTAAACTTCCGAGATTTCAGTATTCTAAACTGTTGTTTCACGAGTGAAAATAGAAATGGCAGGGACCATAAGATAAAACATGCAATCATCGGTAGAATCTCCATCTTACTAAGCACACTATATATGACTCATCACCATAGCTTCAAAATCGTAGAGTACGATCTTTGGCAGTGTTTTAGAGTTTATAACACTCCTTCCAGCGGGTCCTGTCAGAAGCAACTATCACCAACTGATCCGGTTGGATCGCCAAGCGTGACCAGCCAAGTTCATGGATGTTATCCAACTATCTTGCTCGAGATCAACCACTGGGTCTCCTACCGGTTGGTTTTCCCCGTAAAATCTGTTCAGCGATTCTCTCCTGAGACATTCTAACCACATGCTCATAGTATCGGATCTATGATCTCTCAATTCTAGGGTTCTCTTCTCTTCAGAGGATGTGAAACATCGGTTTTCTACAAGCATCATGAAAAGTTCTTGAGCTTTTATCACAGATATATTTAAGATATATTTTGAATGTTAGCTGGTTCTCTTAAACACACAGATTTTGAGGACAGCCAAAGTCAGCATTTATAAATAAGCGCCCTTTTCTTTGGACCTGTTATCTTGGTTGTCTTGTATAATAATCATGAGATCCCAAAGTATATGCGGTATGGTGAGCTTGAATGCGGAAAGTGTACTACTCAACACAAACTATGGCTCATGTTTAAGGACTATGTAAAGTGATCTTTGAAATTATTCGAAATAAGTGAGATAAACACAAGGGAAATTGCTTTTGTTCACCACCAATGGAGGAAATTGGTAAATGTTAGTTGCCGACATTATCGGTAGAGGGTCTGACGCCATGCTTTGCAGCAAAGAGTTACGGCCCTTTATGGTCTGAGTTCAAATCCCGCCGGGGTTGATAAAATAAAGCAACAGTAATGCACTGGGATAATTGCTGGCCTTGTACCAAAAGTAGAAACAATTATTTCTTTAAAGCATGCATTTCTCTTAAGGGAGCTTCGCGAAATTATTCAATTTTCGGAAAGCTGCGCATAAGCTGCTTAATTTGTAAAGTCTGCCAAAAGATATGTATCTGACGAGCTTAAAGAGCCGTTGTCGAAAACAGGATTTTTTAAATAGTCAGTGATGTTCTTTATCAGGTAGAAGCAAACATCATCATGTATGCATGAATAAATGTAAGTATGTATGAATGTCTATGTGAATTTATATGTCTGTGAAAGTATGTATGTGCATATGTATAACAAATGGTTTTATCGCTCTACATAGCAAATACAAGAAATGCAAATCTGAGTCATTCTTGCTCTCGTGTTGCCTACACGAGAGCAAGAATGACGAGGTTTTTTTACTCACATGGCTTAAGAGGCTGTTTGCATAATTGCAAACGAATCAAATATTATTAATATTCGAAAAAAAAACAAATTTACATTATATATATATATATATATATATATATATATATATATATATACACGGGTGTGTATGATTGTGTATAGAAGATTATATTAATAAAAGGAATTCCAACTTTGTCTGATTTACTCGTTTTATTTACAATCCTTTAAAATTATAATTGTTTCTACTTTAGGCACAAGGCCAGCAATTACCCAGTGCATTACTGGTACTTTATTTGATGGACCCCATAAGGATGAAAGGCAAAGTCAACCTCGGTGGGATTTGAACTCAGATCGTAAAGGGACGTAACTATGCTGGAAAGCATGGCGTCCGACCCTCTACCGATACTGCCAATCCACCCTGTAAAAAAAAAAAAAAAAAAAAAAAAATTATAATGATAAGTACTTTCATGCTTTCGCAATTTTTAAGTTCATATTCAGTGGTGACAGTCAAGTTTGCAATTTTCTCTATATATAAAATGGAAATTTGTGTTTTTATATATGTATATATATATATATATATATAATAACCATCTTTTCACCTCTTATTAATTTGTGTGTGAGACACGTTGGCTGAATGCTTTTGACGGGAACGAAAAGATTTGTTTTCTATTCTCCCGCCACTACGTAAAGTTTGTAAATCGGTGGCTAGTCGAGGGACAGAGTTGTATCGGATTCCAGTTGCTAATCGCCTTACCCTGTCGGTTGTCACAAACAGGTCATGGCCGGCATGGGCTGCGGTTTGGACTCTTTCGATCGATTGGTTATTGATTAGGCGATACCCTCTGATGAAGCCGCATACGCCGATTATGCATTGTTGCATAATATATGCAGATGGAGGGTGCAGTGCACCTTACTGCTGCATTAAGTGTGGCCGAAACACGAGTCCGGGAACTATTATAGGCACCCGTTTTACGTGTGTTGTATTGAAGCGAATAACTATGTGTATACTCAGGGAATGTATCTTACATGGCCTATTGAGTACGCTGAGATACAACCGGTCCTGGCATTGATAAATATGCTGGGTCTGTCAACTCCTTATTATATATATATATATATATATATATATATATACTCTTGGATGGCCAGATATGAAAATTCCAGATATTTAGGTATGACTGTCTTTATTTATTCTTTATATGAAATATTGATTGCATTTTCCTGTATCTCATGTCTGTTTATTTTGCCTGAGAAAATACCTATATGTATGTATAGGTGGTGCGTACATATATTTATTATTTTTTTAATATCTCTATGTCTGTATAGATGGTACATACATATATATTTTTTTTAATATCCAATTGAGTTCTTAAACACGTGGTTAAAATACCTAACAGGCTTCAATGACCAGCGTGTATATTATTTTATATTTTACGATGACCTCCCCTTTCCCTTTTGGGGACAGTGTGAAATTTCTTTTTGAAGGACTACTGGGCTTTCAAACTTAGCAGCCCTAGCACTGACGGAGACCAGCACTGATTATTAATATCGATGTAGTGTTTTTATATTGATATTGCATGGACATCCACTGATGAGTTATAAGGGCCCACTTGTATGTATATCTAGGATTATATACAAGTTTCTACATAACTTGGACATTATTTTTCCCACGTTGTAGAAATCTTATAACGAAACGATCGTATGGAAAGAAAGAGAGATTTATTTAATTATGTCTCATATAAAATAATACAACCAACTTTCCACGAAATACTGTATAGTTAGCACCTCAAACACTTAATTGGGATTATACTTAGGTATATCCTAATGTTTGTTGAGTGAGATGGAGTTGGTTAGAGTATCGCTTAAAGCTTTCTCTGTTAATGTATTATATATATATATATATATATATATATATATATATATATATATATATATATATATATATATATAAAGGAACGATCGACTTTCGTCAAATCGGACCGAGGGAGCAATGTTTCCGTTGGTCTTTCCAATTGCTAATACTATCTATCGGTCGCAACTCCAGGTAGAAGGAGCAACATGAAATAAAGTGTCTTGCTCAAGGACATAACGCATCGCCTGGTCCAGGAATCGAACTCACAACCTTACGATTGCGAATCCAATTCTCTAACCACTCAGCCACATGCCTTATATATATATAACCACAAATTCCATTTGGGTCCAGGTCTGTTTTTATCATTTATTTTGTTTAACCTGTTTAGCTTGATTTGTTTTTTGGCTTAGGTGGTTAATGCCTTCTTAACCACTTTTTCAGTTTGTATGGTAGTTTAACATATTGTTTAGCTCTAGGTTTCTTAACTATTGAGCGCTTGTCAGCATTTCTACGATTTTGCGTTTCGTTTCCCTTTTACTACCGGCCGAAACACGATTCTCACTGAATTATATTTGTATTAATCTCCCGAGTCTTACAATTAACCTGTTAATAATTCTATTGCCAGCATTTCTACGATTTTGCGTTTCGTTTCGCTTTTTCTACCGGCCGAAATACGATTCTCGCTGAATTATATTTATATATATATATATATATATATATATATATATATATATATATAATTAAGTTAAAGTGTACATCTACATATGTATACGGAAGTATTAGTATGCATATAAATACACACATGTATACATATGTACATGTACTCAGCTTTTCACTAGACACTTTACAGTGAGTGTCAGCTAGTCTGTATGTAACCACACAGGCGGACCGGGTTTTAAAGTCATACGAGTTTTCAAGGAAACACATTTCCTCTATTCTCCAGAGGGCCAGACAGGAATATTGGACTAGTTTCGATGTTGTTACATCTCATCAGCAATATTTACCCATCTTCCGGCTTCTCTGGAGAATTGCAAAAGCACATATCGTTATATGCTTTTTCTATGAAAATTAGTAGTGGGTAGACTAATTTGCATAGAACGTGAGTCATTGTACGCACCGGTTCAGCGGAAACGATAAAAACAAATAACGAAACGAAATTAAATTTCGTTTCGCTTCTAACTCACTTTTGTATGACTGACGCTTAAACAATTAAGTTAAAGTGTACATCTACATATGTATACGGAAGTATTAGTATGCATATAAATACACACATGTATACATATGTACATGTACTCAGCTTTTCACTAGACACTTTACAGTGAGTGTCAGCTAGTCTGTATGTAACCACACAGGCGGACCGGGTTTTAGAGTCATACGAGTTTTCAAGGAAACACATTTCCTCTATTCTCCAGAGGGCCAGACAGGAATATTGGACTAGTTTCGATGTTGTTACATCTCATCAGCAATATTTACCCATCTTCCGGCTTCTCTGGAGAATTGTAAAAGCACATATCGTTATATGCTTTTTCTATGAAAATTAGTAGTGGGTAGACTAATTTGCATAGAACGTGATTTATATGCATACTAATACTTCCGTATACATATGTAGATGTACACTTTAACTTAATTGTTTAAGCGTCAGTCATACAAAAGTGAGTTAGAAGCGAAACGAAATTTAATTTCGTTTCGTTATTTGTTTTTATATATATATATATATATATATATATATATATATATATATATATATATAGAGAGAGAGAGAGAGAGAGAGAGAGAGAGAGAGAGAGAGAGAGAGAGAGAGAGAGAGAGAGCGACGTAAGTTATAAAAGTTCATATATATGAGGCTCTACTTGTTTACAATACCTTTTTGATACTACCTTTTGACCTTATAACTTATCTTTTCCTCCTTCGCCACTATTTCATATCAAGTGGTTAAAAGCAAGAACTCTGGGCTATCTTTCTCTTTCTCTTTCTCACAAACACTCTTTCTCTCTACACCTCCCACACACACACTCTCTCTCTCTCTCTCTCTCTCTCTCTCTCTCTCTCGGACGTATTTTCTCCTTGTCTCACATTCGCACACACATTTATTCGCATTCTTTCTCCTTTTTTATTTCGCTTCCCTTTTCTCTCTTTTCCACACACACACTTACTCACGCACACACACACACACACACACACACACACACACACACACACATACACGTGTGTGTATGCATTCTTTATCTCTTCTCCCTTTCTGTCCCTTTTTGCTTTTTCACTTTCGCTTATATTTATGGAACAATCTGTAAGAGTATATGGTGAAGCAAAGAAACAGCTGTATTGATTCATAAACAACATATCGGCCTCTTTTAACTATCTGGTTCTGATAAATTCATTTCTTTTGTTTCTGCCTGCTGTGTTGAACATAAATAAATCTCTGCCTCATTACATAAAACACTTTTGAAATTAAAGACCATTTTTTGACGTATGTAATATATATATACTAAGTGGATGTATATCTATATCAATGTACGTGTGTATATGAGCTTAAATGTATGTGGCAGTAATACTCTAGGGTATCAGAAGAAAAGGACGATGAAGGGGAGAGGGAGATGGGCTCTGAGCTTAGGACGTGGCGGTGTTTGGGTTGTGCTCCACGCACAAAACTGCAAAGCCATTTCCACAGACAATGGCTTGCGACACACGCTGCGACAGCCACCCCACCTTGAGGGGCTCCTTCCTTAGACGGGCTGCTGTTGTTCCGATCTTGCGGAGCAGCTCAGCAGCACGGGGTTAAAGTGCCTGATGTCTCGACGGTGACCAGTGCGAAGTGGCCGGACAATCCCCACTATTTGTTTGTCTTCATGTCCTCTGCATAGTGGGCCGCAGTGTCGGGCTTTGTGACCACAGCGACTATGATGGAGATGGAGAACGTGTCACATGTGCAGTCCCAGATGAGGGATCTACCTCCTTCGAATGGGAGAGGGCGATTCCGTCGGAGTGCTTGCCGTTTCTGTGGTCGGGGCCTGCTAGCTCCAGTTGTTATGGGAAGCCAGCTGCATCCAGGCTCCTTCTCAATTTATCGTTGAGAGAAGCATGTCGGGGGAACCGGTCTGCAGTCTGGTGGTATCGCGGTGGATGCAGTCCAAACTTGTTAACGACAACCCCATAACCGCATTTGTGTGGATCACACACGCAGAGGCCGAGGCGTTTGACCACTCCAATGCGAGTGCACTCGTCATCATAAAGGGTAGCGGTTGATGAGGAGGGCACCAATATATATATATATATATATATATATATATATATATACAAATGAATATATGAGAGGGATAAACACCGATACAAGTATACATGTGATCGAATTGCAAATGACCAAGTTAGCTAGGTTGAAAAATAGTAATTTAAAATAATATGGTTTGCCTGTCTCGATTTAAAGTAATAAATCAATAAAAATAACAAAACTATATTGAGTTTATAACTCTATATATATATATATATATATATATATATATATATATATATATATATATATATATATATATATATATATATATATATATATATATATATATATATATATATATATATATATATGAAAAAAGTTTGTCCTTCATCAGTGATCTTCCAACTATCATAGGCATTTCATCGCTTTAAAGACCATATACCTCCGGTTGGTGCGAGCAACGGCTAAAAAAAAGTCGTTGGGACACGTAAATAAAGGGGACGCGAGGGTAAACAAACAAAATGGTGAAGCAACAGAAATTGAGGAAGAAGGAGACAAGTCCCAGATTTCTATGAATTTAAGTTCGGTGAAATCGTGAACGAGAGAATAAAGACCATCAAACCTGGTTGAAATGTGAGCAAGGAAGGAATTTCGCATAGGTCTAACGGGAGGAAGAAGGGGTCTGGTCTGCGAATTCGGTAAACATAAGTTCTGTGAAATCGTAGACGAGAGAGAGAAAATTCCGACCAGCTTGGCTGAGAGTGTGAGAGAAAAGAATTACTCACAGGTCAAACGGGAAGAAAGAGGAGGAGGAGAGGTAGTGACAGAGAATGAGTGAGTGAAGGGTGAGGAAGAGGCAAACAGAGAGAGACTGCTAGAAAGGGTAAAGATACATAGAACGAAAAAGACGGTGTAGCAGCAGAGGAAAAAATATGTGTAAATATGATAATAAGGGCGCTGCGGAGTTGCAAATGGGTTACATATGAAAAAAGTTTGTCCTTCATCAGTGATCTTCCAACTATCATAGGCATTTCATCGCTTTAAAGACCATATACCTCCGGTTGGTGGGAGCAACGGCTAAAAAAAGTCGTTGGGACACGTAAATAAAGGGGACGCGATGGTAAACAAACAAAATGGTGAAGCAACAGAAAGTGAGGAAGAAGGAGACAAGTCCCAGATTTCTATGAATTTAAGTTCGGTGAAATCGTGAACGAGAGAATAAAGACCATCAAACCTGGTGGAAATGTGAGCAAGGAAGGAATTTCGCACAGGTCTAACGGGAGGAAGAAGGGGTCTGGTCTGCGAATTCGGTAAACATAAGTTCTGTGAAATCGTAGACGAGAGAGAAAAAAAATTCCGACCAGCTTGGCCGAGAATGTGAGAGAAAAGAATTACTCACAGGTCAAACGGGAAGAAAGAGGAGGGGGATATATATATATATATATATATATATATATATATATATATATATATATATATATATATTGAATACACAAGAATCAAAGTTATGTTTAAAACATTTAATTTCTGACCATTGTTTCTTCCAAACCTAGGCTCTGAGTCTTCGGAGCATTTTATATAAGGGACTCAATTGAGGCACCATATAATGTCTGTTAGAGCAATGAGTTTAATTATTATAATGAGCTAGTTACCTCCCCTTACGCATTAGCTCCCCTTAATTCCATACCCACTTCCGGATATTAAACCGTTGAAAATTCTCGCAGCTAAGCAACTCTAATCTATAAATATGGATTAAATAACAGTAAGTTACAATACATTACAATCCATTACTATAACAAAAATTCAATACAAATATATCGTAACTTATGTAATGGATGTGAAATCTATAACTTTCTTTTTCTACACACATACAAATTTGAACTATACAGAAAATATCTTCGCATTGCAACCACCATAATACACTAACATATTCGCTTAAAGTGCTTGTATTTCATGTAATACCTTGCCATACAGTACTCATATATGCATGATACATTTGCTTGTTCCATTCCTTTATATATGACTAACGCATGTACTATCTCTTTAATTTAATTATTAGACTATTCTCTTGTATTATCTGTCGCATGTATTCCACCCTATGCTTTTAATTTTAAATTTAATTTTGATTTTAATCTTAATTTGAATTATTGTACAATTATAGTATAATATAATATATGTCGCATCCATTCCACACTGTAAACATGAAACAGTTGTCCACAACATCAATATATATGTATCTGTATGATTCTTCAGTTGAATAGGAGATTAATTATATGTACAAACATTGATAATGCTCCGAAGACTCCAAGCCTAGGTTTGGAAGAAACAATTGTCAGCGATTAAATGTTTTAAACATAACTTTGATTCTTGTGTATTCAATATTACTGCTCTGTAAAACAACTGATGTTCTTACATTTAGCTATTTATCTTACTGGTAATAAGGTAGTAATAAATTACTGACCTTCCCTGTTTGTAGTTGTTTATAGTATAGTATATACAAAACTATAAATAGTATCTCTAATATTATTAACTGCTCCATACTGTTGAGCTAACATACATTAAATTACCAGTATGCTGATCAAAGACTACCTTCTTATGTCTACTAAGAACATACTAATATCATCTAAAGATACATAAGAATAATTATTGATCAATAGTATCAACTCCTTTATCAATAGAGTGAGATGGAGGACATTCCATTATGATAAAAGTAAATCTAACAAAACCGATGATACTAACAAAGTTGACTCCTTCGGCTTTAAAACTTTTAAAAGCCCTCCTCACAACACACTATTAAACTCTTTTGAAAATGACCCAATAAAACTAGTTAAGAACATTAAATACAAAAAGCATCGTAATAGAAACGACACCTTCTTAAACAAACTTAACTCCTCTATTAAAGGATTCAATACAAATAATAAAATTATTGTACATGCAGATAAAACTAATAATATATATGGCCTAGATTATGATATTTATAGAAAATTTATATATAAAGAACTACACAGGAGCTATAAGAAAATTACTATTAAAAACCTAGAAGATATTAATTTGGAAGGCCGTAGTATAGTGTCCAAATTGGGACTTCAGAGGCATACACAGCCATACACCCCTAAACCCCCCAAGATTCTCTCTGAAGGACCATAAGAAAGATTTCATTAGTAACCTTTCGATAAGACTAATCTGCCCTTCCAAATCTGCCATTGGCATTATCAGTAGGAAACTTTTAGATAAAATCATCCCACAGATTAAGCACAAAATATACCTTAAACAGTGGGAAAATACAGGTGAAGTTATTGAATGGTTTAAGGATATTAAAGAGAACAAAAATAAAAAATTTATTCAGTTTGATATCAATTCATACTACACCTCTATTTCCCCTATCCTATCCTATTAAATAAGACACTCATTATGGCCATGAACAATAGTGACCTGACTAAATCCCAGGTTGATGTCATACTTGCGGACCGTAAAACCATAATTACATTTGAAGATCAGTTATAGACCCGCAAGGATACACATAACAACTTTGACATAACTATGGGATCTAGTGACTCGGCGCAGGTCACTGATTTGGTGGGCCTATATCTACTAAATGAAATCCATAAGGACCTACCATACCTCAACGGTGGTTTATACCGCGATGATGCACTACTCCTTATAGACTATAACAAATTTAATATAGAAAGAACTAGGAAACTATTACATAAAACTTTCAAAAACTATAACTTAAGTATCACCATAGACAAAAACACTAAAAATGTTAACTTCCTTGATGCTACCCTTTACCTAGGCTCTAAAATATATACACCCTTTCATAAACCTAACGAAAAACTAATTTATGTAGATACCAAGTCTAACCATCCATATTAAACTCAATCACTAAAGGAATATCTAATAGAATCTCTAATCTATCTTATAACGAAACCATATTTAGCAATAATTCACAATACTATAATCAGGCATTAGCTAAATCAGGCCATAATAATGGGATTGAGTTCCTACCTATAAAATCACATGGTTACAACATTATTTCTCACAATATGGCCATGAGGAAAAATAGTAATAAGAATAATAACCACCCTTACACTAATACGAAGGGTAGTATCAAACTTAACTCGCACCAAAGTAGACACCAAAATATTATTAACAGAAATACCTCAATAGATATAAAAAACAAAAATAGAAGAAGAACTAATACATTTTTCAATCCCCCTTTCAATCTAAACGTATCTACCAACTTACCTAAGGCTTTCTTCTCAATTCTGGAAAAAAACTTCCCATCTGGCCACAAGTACCATAGTCTTATAAATAAAAACACCATTAAAGTATCCTACTCTACCACACCTAACAACATACCATATAGCTAGTAGTAATAAAAGAAAAATTAATACTTATTTTCAACAAATTAAAACACAGCAGGGGGTAAACTTTCAAAACAACATAATAACTACAACCCCTAATAACAATAGTAATAATAGTAATAACACTAATGAAATCAATAACATTAGGAACGACAACTATCATAGCCCTAATGCAATACCTAGCAACCAGACTTCTACACAACATAATAACTGACAAGAAAACATCCAAAATAAATGTAACTAGATCAAATAGAACCTGCCCTTTATGTAACAACTGCTTAATTAAGGACATCATTTACTCATGCACGGTCAACACTAACAACTCTTCTAAAACCTATATAGGCTCTACTTCGAACTGCTTCAAGACAAGATACAACTCACACCTCCATTCTTACAAAAAAACACAATCTAACCAACTCCACTTCACTATCTGGCTACATACACTATCTGAAAACTAGGAATAGATCATATACACTTCAATGGGAAGTAGTAGGTAGGGCTGCATCGTATAAACCACATAATAAATTTTGTAACCTCTGTCTACTAGAGACCCATACTATAATCTTTTCGAATCTTAACCTCCTTAATAAAACAAATCGGAAGTATTTGCATCGTGCCAGCACCGCTTCCGACACACTTTCCAAAACTTTAAACCTAGTATATAACAATGTCAGATTTGAACTCATCACCACCATTAGCACTTCACCTCAAGGACTTGCCTTCCCCTATTGCATCACACTCTTTGATCCACACTTTCCTCTACACAAATCATTTTATCTATAACTTTATACTCTAGAAATATTCTTACAGTCACCACCTTTTAATATAATTACTTTAGATTACTTATAATTATATAGTGATTGAAATATAATACAATTTATATAAACTTTAAATATTAAATGCAACAATGAAGTATATATACATTTATAATTAAATGTATAAATTAATAACATTGTATATATAGGATTAATTTATTAACATAAGGGATTTATCTAACTTAAATGTAATATGGAACAATGAATTATATATACATTTATAATTAAATGTATAGATTAATAACATTGTATATAAAGGATGAATTTATTTACTGAAGAGATGTATCTAATTTATCATGCAAACAGCTATACGTTATTCCATAGCTTACCAAATATTGGGTAGACAACAATCTAATAAAACCTTTAATATATTTTGAGAGAGTAGACTGTATTTAAAATTAAATTAAATATAAATGTATAACACTTTGTATAGGAAATTCAATTATGGCACTATATAATATTGGGTAGACAACTTTCTAATGAAACCTTTAATATATTATGTGAGAGTAGACTGGATTTAAAATTAAATATAAATATATATCTTTTTATATAAGGGACTCAATTGAAGCACCATATAATGTCTGTTAGAGCAATGAGTTTAATTATTATAACACGCTGCGACAGCCACCCCACCTTGAGGGGCTCCTTCCTTAGACGGGCTGCTGTTGTTCCGATCTTGCGGAGCAGCTCAGCAGCACGGGGTTAAAGTGCCTGATGTCTCGACGGTGACCAGTGCGAAGTGGCCGGAAAATCCCCACTATTTGTTTGTCTTCATGTCCTCTGCATAGTGGGCCGCAGTGTCGGGCTTTGTGACCACAGCGACTATGATGGAGATGGAGAACGTGTCACATGTGCAGTCCCAGATGAGGGATCTACCTCCTTCGAATGGGAGAGGGCGATTCCGTCGGAGTGCTTGCCGTTTCTGTGGTCGGGGCCTGCTAGCTCCAGTTGTTATGGGAAGCCAGCTGCATCCAGGCTCCTTCTCAATTTATTGTTGAGAGAAGCATGTCGGGGGAACCGGTCTGCGGTCTGGTGGTATCGCGGTGGATGCAGTCCAAACTTGTTAACGACAACCCCATAACCGCATTTGTGTGGATCACACACGCAGAGGCCGAGGCGTTTGACCACTCCAATGCGAGTGCACTCGTCATCATAAAGGGTAGCGGTTGATGAGGAGGGCACCAATATATATATATATATATATATATATATATATATATATATATATATATATATATATATATATACAAATGAATATATGAGAGGGATAAACACCGATACAAGTATACATGTGATCGAATTGCAAATGACCAAGTTAGCTAGGTTGAAAAATAGTAATTTAAAATAATATGGTTTGCCTGTCTCGATTTAAAGTAATAAATCAATAAAAATAACAAAACTATATTGAGTTTATAACTCTATATATATATATATATATATATATATATATATATATATATATATATATATATATATATATGAAAAAAGTTTGTCCTTCATCAGTGATCTTCCAACTATCATAGGCATTTCATCGCTTTAAAGACCATATACCTCCGGTTGGTGCGAGCAACGGCTAAAAAAAAGTCGTTGGGAAACGTAAATAAAGGGGACGCGAGGGTAAACAAACAAAATGGTGAAGCAACAGAAATTGAGGAAGAAGGAGACAAGTCCCAGATTTCTATGAATTTAAGTTCGGTGAAATCGTGAACGAGAGAATAAAGACCATCAAACCTGGTTGAAATGTGAGCAAGGAAGGAATTTCGCATAGGTCTAACGGGAGGAAGAAGGGGTCTGGTCTGCGAATTCGGTAAACATAAGTTCTGTGAAATCGTAGACGAGAGAGAGAAAATTCCGACCAGCTTGGCCGAGAGTGTGAGAGAAAAGAATTACTCACAGGTCAAACGGGAAGAAAGAGGAGGAGGAGAGGTAGTGACAGAGAATGAGTGAGTGAAGGGTGAGGAAGAGGCAAACAGAGAGAGACTGCTAGAAAGGGTAAAGATACATAGAACGAAAAAGACGGTGTAGCAGCAGAGGAAAAAATATGTGTAAATATGATAATAAGGGCGCTGCGGAGTTGCAAATGGGTTACATATGAAAAAAGTTTGTCCTTCATCAGTGATCTTCCAACTATCATAGGCATTTCATCGCTTTAAAGACCATATACCTCCGGTTGGTGGGAGCAACGGCTAAAAAAAGTCGTTGGGACACGTAAATAAAGGGGACGCGATGGTAAACAAACAAAATGGTGAAGCAACAGAAAGTGAGGAAGAAGGAGACAAGTCCCAGATTTCTATGAATTTAAGTTCGGTGAAATCGTGAACGAGAGAATAAAGACCATCAAACCTGGTGGAAATGTGAGCAAGGAAGGAATTTCGCACAGGTCTAACGGGAGGAAGAAGGGGTCTGGTCTGCGAATTCGGTAAACATAAGTTCTGTGAAATCGTAGACGAGAGAGAAAAAAAATTCCGACCAGCTTGGCCGAGAATGTGAGAGAAAAGAATTACTCACAGGTCAAACGGGAAGAAAGAGGAGGGGGATATATATATATATATATATATATATATATATATATATATATATATTGAATACACAAGAATTAAAGTTATGTTTAAAACATTTAATTTCTGACCATTGTTTCTTCCAAACCTAGGCTCTGAGTCTTCGGAGCATTTTATATAAGGGACTCAATTGAGGCACCATATAATGTCTGTTAGAGCAATGAGTTTAATTATTATAATGAGCTAGTTACCTCCCCTTACGCATTAGCTCCCCTTAATTCCATACCCACTTCCGGATATTAAACCGTTGAAAATTCTCGCAGCTAAGCAACTCTAATCTATAAATATGGATTAAATAACAGTAAGTTACAATACATTACAATCCATTACTATAACAAAAATTCAATACAAATATATCGTAACTTATGTAATGGATGTGAAATCTATAACTTTCTTTTTCTACACACATACAAATTTGAACTATACAGAAAATATCTTCGCATTGCAACCACCATAATACACTAACATATTCGCTTAAAGTGCTTGTATTTCATGTAATACCTTGCCATACAGTACTCATATATGCATGATACATTTGCTTGTTCCATTCCTTTATATATGACTAACGCATGTACTATCTCTTTAATTTAATTATTAGACTATTCTCTTGTATTATCTGTCGCATGTATTCCACCCTATGCTTTTAATTTTAAATTTAATTTTGATTTTAATCTTAATTTGGATTATTGTACAATTATAGTATAATATAATATATGTCGCATCCATTCCACACTGTAAACATGAAACAGTTGTCCACAACATCAATATATATGTATCTGTATGATTCTTCAGTTGAATAGGAGATTAATTATATGTACAAACATTGATAATGCTCCGAAGACTCCAAGCCTAGGTTTGGAAGAAACAATTGTCAGCGATTAAATGTTTTAAACATAACTTTGATTCTTGTGTATTCAATATTACTGCTCTGTAAAACAACTGATGTTCTTACATTGAGCTATTTATCTTACTGGTAATAAGGTAGTAATAAATTACTGACCTTCCCTGTTTATAGTTGTTTATAGTATAGTATATACATAACTATAAATAGTATCTTTAATATTATATATATATATATATAATTGTTTCTACTTTTGGCACATGACCAGCAATTATCCCAGTGTATTACTGGTAGTTTATTTTATCGACCCCGTAAGAATGAAAGGCAAAGTTAACCTCGGTGGGATTTGAACTCAGACCGTAAAGGGGCGTAACTCTATGGTGCAAAGCATAGCGTCTGGTCCTCTACCAATACTGCCAATCCACACACACACACACACACACACACACACACACACACACACATATATATATATATATATATATATATATATATATATATATATATATATATATATATATATATATATATATATAGGAACAAGTATGACCCCGACGGCAGAGCTCAAGCCGTTTCGGCGGCTAATTCTGGACTAGTCCAGATTTAGCCGTCGAAACGGCTTGAGCTCTGCAGTCGGGGTCTTCTATTGGCAGTATTGGTCCTCTACCAATACTACCAATCCACACACACACTCACACACACACACACACACACACACACATACACACACACACACACACACACACACACACACACACACACACACACATATATATATATATATATATATATATATATATATATATATATATATATATATATATATATATATATATATTAGTGTATAGTGGTAGCTATGTTTCTTCCGTAGGCGGTATGCCAAAATTAGCAGATTCTATTTTTATTTCTATGTTCTCTAATTTACCCTTTTAGTAAATTAGAGAACATAGAAATAAAAATAGAATCTACACACAGAAAAGACGCAATGTTTAGACAAATTACAGAGGCAATAAACATAAAAGAATTACAACCAAAATTAAATAGAAAATATGAGTGGAACAGCAACATCACAACTTACAATTAAGGACAAAATGAAAACACACACACACATAGAACAAACAACCAACCAGTAACATGTAAATAAACAAATAAATAAATGAATATAAACACACACAGACACCCGGATGTGGCGCATGCACAGACTGAGCACACAACACACACACAGAAACAAAATGGCGTAGGACAGAACAAAGGAGAATAACAGAAACAAAGAAAGGAATCCCCAGTCACTGAAGAGGTCACAGAGTGTGTGACGAAAGAACTATGACAATATATAAACAACTATCTGGTTGTGGAACCAACCAACCAACCAGAAATTTATGAATTTATAAATTTATTATAAATTTATTATAATAAATTGAAGTGAAACAACTGGTGCGTGTGTTTCTTATTGGCAACATGACCCTCCCAAAGTATAACAATATATATATATATATATATATATATATATATATATATATATATATATATATATATATATATATATATATATATATATATATATATATATATATATATATATATATATATATATATATATAACGAAGGAACTGTGATAATGAACCAGCTGGACCATAACGCACCTGAGAACTCGATACTTTGGGTAGTAGAGTGGGTAATAAGAACATGTTCAAGACCCCGACGGCAGAGCTCAAGCCGTTTCGACGTCTATTTTGACGGCTATTTCTGAGTCCAGAAATACCCGCCGAAACGGCTTGAACTCTGCCGTCTGGGTCTTGAACATTTTCTTATATATATATATATATATATATATATATATATATATATATATATATATATATATATATATATAAATATATGATACCGCTACGTGGATTTATGTCTAGTAGGTTTGGAAAAGATATCTGAAGAGCTATATCTTTCCATTGGAAATTCTCTGAATTTCCAATTTTTTGATAAGGGAAACCGTCGGTCATAGCATTAGAAGAGGTAAATATTTAAATCGTATTTTAATTTATTTAAAAGATTGTTGTTTAATGTTTACTTGTTCCGCTCATATATATATATATAGTTAAAGATTGAAGAATAACCTGGTCGGCTGTACAACAAGGGGCTTTATTTCTAGTATTAACAATTGTTTCATTTATCAGGTGGGTCTAAAGGCCGCTAATCACTCTAAGTTGCGTCACTAAACCTTAAATACAGTGTTTACCTCTTTTGAAGCGATGAGAATATATCTATATACTACTAAAACTCTATGATTGCTTGCTTGCTTGTCTGTAATGTAATACAGCCAAAAGGGCGCATAATGGGAAAATACTTTGAAAGGAAGTTGACCCTGAAATGGGGATACAAATGGAATAAAACAAGTTTCGCGTAAATCGGAGCACGGATTTCCGAGATATGGGGGTTTTCCGGGTACCTTCATAAACAGAGAGAGAGAATGATAGAGAGAAAGAGACAGTGGTTGTGAGAGAGTAGATTGAAAGAGAGACATAGAGAGAGGAAGCGGAGACAGAGAAGGAGAGTGGAAGAGAGAGAGCTGGTGGTGTTGTGTGTATATATATATATATATGTATATATATATATATATATATATGTATATATATATATATACCAGTCCAGAATTAGCCGTCGAAACGGCTTGAGCTCAGCTGTCGGGGTCTTACTGGTTCCTATTACCCACTCTACTACCTCAAGTATTGAGTACTTTGGTGCGTTATGGTCCACCTGGTTCCTTACCACATTTCCTTCGTTATATGTATATATATATATATATATATATATATATGTATATATATATATATATGAGTGCATATGTATATATATATGTGTGTGTCTATGACCAGTGTATATAGATCACAGACACCCACATATATATATATATATACACACACATATATATATATATATATATGTATACAAACACACATTTATATATATATATATATATATATATATATATATATATATATATATATATATATATATATATATATATATATAAATATATATAGTAATAATAATAAATTTGAAGATGCCGTTAAGGGTGAAAGCAGCGATTCTTTGCTTAAACTTTAATCTGTTATTTTAATATATACATATATATATATATATATATATATATATATATATATATATATATATATATATATACGTTATTCCGGGTTGAATCGGAGGTAACCACAGTAAGTAAGGTTCTCAATACATAGCAAAGTATAATAGTTTTAATATAGAACTGTTTCATTCTTTAGAAATCATCAGGAATCTCCTGATAATTTCTAAAGAATGAAACAGTTCTAGTCCTGTAGAATCTCATCTATATTAAAACTATATATATATATATATATATATATACATACACACACGTGTATATATGCGCCTTCCAGTTCGATTTCACATTATATACATGTCTGTGTATATTTTAATTATTTAAAAATGATTTTTAAGTGAATATAATTTTTAAAAAATATTTTGAAGTGAACGTGACCCAACGGGTCACTAGTTGTCTAATGTAATTATATAAGTATAAAGGAAGCGCAGAAATGCTGTAAAGTTAGCTTATAAAATAGGGTGAACAACCTTAAATGACGGAAAACGTATTTGCCAACGATCGCTATGAGGAACTGAACTCCATATTTTCCAGATACCGGCTAATAGGTAAAACCATAAAGTTTCCAAAATTTAATATTTGCAATATAACTTTTTTAAATGTTCGAAATTCCGAAAAGTCGCGGTGGTTTAGTGGTACAATTACTGCTTATAGAATTGTATAATTGTTAATTTTTATTGGCAAAGACTGTTCAGAGTTCAATCTCCTTTCCCCAAGAAGAACATTTTTTTTTTTTGTTTCTCGTTTTGCCAACTAGAAGAAGGTAGAATGTAGAAGAATCACCGCTCTGATCACCGAAACATTAGAGAAATTGACTGAATTCATCTGCACTAGCTTTGCTACCATTAAGTTCTGGGTTCGATCTCATTGCATGGCATCTTAGACAAGGGTCTTGTACCGAAGCAACTAATCGACTAGAGCTTTGTGGGTGAAATTGGGTAGGTGGAAACAATTTGTAGTTCATCGGAGGGAAAAGCCAGCCGTGTAGCACGTTGTGTCACGCCGAATCTAACTGAAAATCGACAAGAGTACACGTAAGTATGGAATACTCAGCCACTTACACGTTAATTTAGCGAGTAGAATGTTCTATTGACCGAAAATCTGGAATAAACGTCGTCAAAGCCGTAATGAGTAATTCCTCGCCTAAACTCATATTCAAATATGACCACGGTAGGTTCTGAATTCAGAGCCCAGAGAGAGGGAACGAATATCGCAAAACATTCTGTCTGACGTTCTAACGACACTGCTAATTCCACACCAGCTTAATTACGCATTGAATTGTCGAGACATTTCCTATGATGAAATAACTGAAACACTCACAGTCGAATGTTTTGAGGCGGAACACAAAAGGCAAATCCAACAAAACAAAAAAAATGTTATCTATAAAGGAAGCTATACAACCTTTAAAAACTCCCCCAGCCCTTTGATAACATTCTGTCTCTACCTTCATCTTTTATCTAACCCCAACATAGCTGAAAATAACATCAGCACCACCAAACAAGGCAGTGTCAGTAATAAAGAAAATACTTTAACATAAATACATTTATTAATATTTATTAAGGTTAACTTTGCTTTTCATTCTTATATATAAAGTACATTGCCAAATAAGTGATAATTATAAAGACCATCTGTGTGTGGTGTATGTGTGTGTGTGTGTGTATGCAGACACACACACACACACACACACACACACACACACACACACACACACACACACACACACACACACACACACACACACACACACACACACATATATATATATATATATATATATATATATATATATATATATATATATATATATATATATATGTAATGAATAGATAACAATCTAAAGAAACTTTTAATGTATGATAGTAGAATACACTGTATTTAAAATCAGGCATAAATATACATGATTATGTAACAGAGATCCAATAGTATAACATTATATTGTGTATTAGAACAAAGAACGTTAATAACTGAATTGAACTTAATTCGCTAGTTACCTCCCCTTACGCATTAGCTCCCCTTATTCACTTCCGGAAATTAACGATTGAAAATTTAACGGTTGATCAAATATAGTCTATGAATAGGAATTCATTAAGACTAATTTACAATCCATTGCTCTAACTTAAAACATTCAATATAAACATTAACTAAAATTTAATTCAACATATGTCATGGAAAAGTCTGCAAAAACTGTATGTTTCTCAACACATTAATTCGAACACCATCAACTTTCAACATCCACCATAGACTCTAATACATTAACATATTTGCTTAAAGTGCAGTATTTATTCATCTATATATGCATAATAGCTTTGCTTGTCTCCTTCTCATGTATATGACTTACGCAGTCACACTATCCACACGCCTGCATATGAATTGTTATCGCACTCTTCCTTTCTCAAAACTGCTTCCTAAATGCCTCTTTAATATTTCCCTTGTTTTAACTATTGCATGTATTCCACTCCGTGCTTTTGATTTTAATTTTAATTTTGATTTGAATTTGAACTTGAATGTCTGTACAATTATTGTACAATTCTCGTAAAATATATGTCACATCGACTCCACCCTGTAAATACGAAACTGTTGCTCACAACATCAATTTATATGTATTATTGTTCAGTTGAATGGGAGGTTAATTATATGTGCAAACATTGATAATGCTCCGATGACTCCAAACGAGAGTTTGGAAGAAACGATTGTCAGCTATTAAATGATTTGAACACAACTTTGATAATTGTATAATTTATTTATTTAACTGCTCTGTAAAACAACTGATGTTCATACATTGGGCTATCTCTTACTGGTAATAAGGTAATTAAGAAATTACTGACCTTCCTGTTTATAGTTGTTTATACTATATACATAACTATAAATAGAATTATTATTATATATATATATATATATATATATATATATATATATATATATATATATATATATATATATATATATATATATATAGAGAGAGAGAGAGAGAGAGAGAGAGAGAGAGAGAGAGAGAGAAATATACATGGATCATTCACTTTATCTAAATGCAATGATAGTCGATGTGGCACATGTCAATCCATACACGCCGGTCAATATATGAAAACAAAAACTGGAAAAATATTCCCAAATGCAAATATGAACTGCAAAAGCAGAAATCTAATTTACTGCATTAAATGCCCGAATTGTGAAGAACTATATGTCGGTCAAACTGGAAATGCACTATCGGAACGTGCACGGGTACACCGAAAGCAAATCAGAGACCCAAATGTCCGTCAGATACCCCTAAGTAACCATCTAGCAACATGTGGTCAGGGAATATTTATAATATTCCCATTCTACAAATTACACAGCCCAAGTGAAATCAAGAGAAAAATCAAAGAAAAGAATTTTATTGATAAATTCAAACCCAAGCTAAATGAACAATAATAATGGGTGATTACTCCTACTATGACTACGACCACTAACAATAACAACAACAACAATAATAATAATAATAATAAAAGTGATGTTGATGGTGATGATTACTAGAAAATGCTATTTTTATCCTTTCTAAAAATAGCAAAACAATTGATGCTTTGGATAGGATCAATTAGTAGTCGTTAGACATGCTCAACCAACCGTGACGCCTAAACCAATCAGCTTTAGTAATCCAGTGAAACTACACACCGATTGGTCGAAATACAGTTTACAAGATTTAGCATTCTGGAGCCACTTTTCACTGTATATAAAGCACAATATTTACCCATCTCATTACAGTTGAAAATTGCAAACTTGACTGTCACCACACAATATGAACCTGAAGATTGCGAAAGCATGAAAGTACTTGTTCAATTAACACTTAACATTTAATATTCTACCATACTATTTCATTCTAATACCATTATAAATTTTAAAGGATTGTAAATAAAACGAGTAAATCAGACAAAGTTGGAATTCCTTTTATTAATATATATATATATACACACACACACACATATATATATATATATATATATATATATATATATATATATATATATATATATATAACGAAGGAAATGTGGTAAGGAAGCAGATGGACCATAACGCACCAACGTACTATATATATACATATATATATATATACATAGGTATTCCGTCTGTTACAGAAACATATGTCAATACCAAATAAATTCCTTTATAAAAGCACTTTCATTTTATATTCATCTTTTCTATATATATATATGTGTGTGTGTGTGTATATACATTTTTTATTTTATTTTTATATTTTCGGTGTGTTTTTAAGGGAGATAAAACCTATTTCTGAAACCCAATACATGGCCTATGTGAATTGGATATTACTTCACGCATTGTCGATAGCTAAATATAACTTTCAACCTCCTACGCTGCCCTCTAAATTATCTTGCCTCTTGCCACTTTCCAACTTTGTACTAAAATATTCAGACGCTCACAGATGTATATATAGATGTGTGTGTGTACGTGTATGTGTGTGTGTGTATGTATGTATGTGTCTGTGCATATATGTATGTATGTGTGTGTATGTATATATGTATGTGTATATGTATATATATATATATATATATATATATATATATATATATATATATATATATATATATATATATATATATATATATATGTATATATAATATTGTATATATGTATATATAATATATATGTAAATATAATATATATATGTGTGTGTATAATAGATATATATATATATATATATATATGTGTGTGTGTATAAATGTATATATATATATATATATACCCTGCGTATTTTTGTGAATATTTTGAAGGTTGTGTGTATCTAAAAAATAGAAGACACACACATACATACATATATATATACAAATATATATATATGTGTGTGTGTGTGTGTGTGTGTGTGTGTGTGTGTGTGTGTGTGTGTGTGTGTGCATAAAGGCCTTAACTATTGGGGACGACAAGAAAAGCTCAAACCTTACTCTCTACAACGCCGCCGTGCGAGCTATATTATCTGCATGATGTGGAAAATATTCCATAAGCATTGCCCAAATAATTGTTTCTACTTTTGGCACGAGGCCAGCAATTACCCAGTGCATTACTGGTACTTTATTTTATCGACCCCGTAAGGATGAAAGGTAAAGTTAATCTCGACGGGATTTGAACTCATACCGTAAAGGGACGTAACTATGCTGGAAAGGATGGCGTCCGACCCTCTACCGATAGTACCAAATCACCTGAGCATTGCCCAAATAATGTTGGCATCATCTTTAAAGTACACCTAAGGCTTGGGCTCCGTGCTATCCCCCGACAACAAAAACCAAACTCGTATCTCATAACATTACAGCACAATTACTTTACCTCCCGTCACCTCAACTGTTTCCGATCTCTTTAACATTACACTAAACCACATGAAAACAGAAACAGATCCCATAAAATTAAAAACATCTTTGAACAAATCCCTCGAAAAAATTCCAGATAAACATCCCACACACGGATATGTTTCAGTAAACAGTAGTGAGCCATGGTGAGTAAATCCTGATTTGAAAGACTTCACCAATGGTGGTGGTGGTGGGGCTAAGTTAGACATGGCCTGGGTCGATACTGACCAAAACCTATCAAAGTAATCAAAGTTATACATACTTACATATATGTATGTATGTATGTATGTACCATAATTATGTCAGGTCACCAGTTGGTGCTACTGGTAACATGTATCCCAGTACAACCTGTCTCATGGTCGGGTCGTTGGCGACTAAACTGGCAACCCCACCAAGGTTTCTTGGTGAGGAGGGTGACTTTGGACATCCTGCAGGACTAAAATCAAAACTGTCAAAGGGCAAAGGAGCTCTTAAGAGTCAATGGCCATCCAAAATCACCGGGAGAGATGACCCCTTAGCCTTTGTCAAGGCAGAATTCTAGGAGAAGGTAAACTCTGATATAACACCTGCAACCCTGATGGTATCCAATGATGTTGACTTGTTCTTCTTTTTGGTAAATATCATCTTGGTTAAGAGAGTGGGACTGGCTTTGTGCAGTGCCTTTGCTCACTATAAAAGCTTCACGGCACAGGCATTGTTTTATATCTGGAGATCTCTCTGCACTTGTCGTCACATGGTACCATGGGCCCAGCACTATGTGTCAATAATTGTCACAAGTGTAGTGTTTGTACCAGAGTTTTCAAGTCGCTGGCTGGACTAAAAAGTCACACTCGTTCAGCGCTTCGGTAGGGGTTCTCCTACATGGATATAAGGTAGTGGCCGTACTCGAAAACGAGTTAGCAGCCACCATGTATGTATTTATGTCGGGTCACTCTTGAGTGCTACTGGTAACATGTAACCCAGTATAACCTGTCACATGGTCGGGTTGTCGGCGACTAAACCGGCAACCCCACCAAGTTTACTTGGTGAGGAGGGTGATTTTGGACACCCTGCAGGACAAAAAACCAAACCTGACAAAGGGCGGAATAACCTATAAAAGTCAACGGCCATCCGAAAGTGTGTAAATATGTATATAGACATGTACTGCGCGGTTAAACCACTGGGAGTGAAGGACCCCTAGCCTTTGTCAGGGCATTCTTCTAGGAGAAGGCAACTCAGAAAACTTCGTTAACTCCGACATAAAATCTGCGGCTCACTAGTTACCGATAATGTTGATCTTTTCTTCTTTTCAGGTTATAGCTACTGTCACTCAGAGAGTGGGATTGGCTCAGTGCACAGTCTTTCCTCACTTTAAAAAATATCTTCACGCACAGGCATTGCACGATAGAATTAATTAATAATTATTAATAATGGTATATCGTGCAATGGCCATACTCGATAACGAGGGGCAGCCATTATGTATGTATGCATTCATGCATGCATGTATGTATGTATGCATGCATGTATGTATGTATGCATGCATGTATGTATGCATGCATGTATGTATGTATATATGTATGTATGCTTGCATGCATGTATGTATGTATGTATGTATGTATGTATGTATGTATGTATGTATGTATGTATGTATGTATGTATGCATACATGTATGTAGGGGCGGTGAAAGCATTTCTGAATTGACTAAATTTGGACAATTTAGTTGTAGTGATCACTTTAGTTCTTTGCACTTTAAAATGCGATAAACATAACATGTACATAAATTGTAATACATATCCAAATTGATGTGTGTTTTGTTAGTTTGGGGAGAAAATCTAATCATTAGAGGGGGGCGAGACATGCTCCCCAGCCCCCACAGTTCCACTGCCACTGTATATATACATAATTTTTTTAAATTATGCTCTGTGTCCTTTCCTATGGGGTTAATATATCGAGCTTCTTCGCATTTGGTAATAGACTGGTATTATACTCAATTTATTCATCTCTTATATATATATATATATGTATATATATAAATATATATATATATATATATATATATATATATATATATATATATATATATATATATTCATTAGTTACGCAAAACAAGACCACAAATTTCACAAGGAAGACATTATTAAAGATTGTCAACATATTTTAGTTTGATGTAAGGAATGTAGAGAATAATAATAATAATATTAATAATAATAATGGCCGTTTACAATTGTTTCGCTACTTCATATAATATTTCTGGATCAAATGATTATAGATTATTATTGATCTGGTTCAGTTGAAAATGATTAACTTTAGGTAAAATTAGAGCAGCTCACCGGAACTTCAAAGGAATATAAATTAAAATAAGGAAAGAATGTTACATGAATGTAATGTTCCATATATTGGTATTTCACTATGGTGTCCTGGGTATATCTATTGTCTGCCATAGTCGAGCAGTATTCTTCTGTCGAGGCTGCATTGTGTGAGATCTGCCTATGAAAAAGACTATTTCACGAAAACTTTCAGTGGAGATGGTCACGATTGGAATACGATCATCAGCAGAGCTCAACACGATAGCCAAATTCTCACTGATTAATATGCCAAAAAGGGAATTTAAAAGCAGGCTAGTTTAACAGCATGCGTGATTATGAAAAAAAACGCACATGTGGAAAAACAGGGCTGGTGACGTCAGAATGAGACGAATGTTTGTTTACATGAAACAACAGTCAAAAACATTCCGAAAAGAACTCTACAATAAGGAGTTCAGCAAAAAGCAATATTATCGCGGTTTTTTTTTTTTAAATACCGGGATTAGTCACAAATAATTTAAGCACTCTAGGAAAGAAATCCGAGTATAAATATATAAATGAAAGGTATAGAAAGTATTGTAGCAAGAAGCCAACAGTATTCCATAATATATAAGTGACTATAGCGTCAAAATGGGAAAATAGTTAACGTAAGATGTGGGAAAAATAATTCAAACTCAATTCAAAAAGAATCAGGATATAGATTTATCCAACAGAATTTAGTGAAATCCAGGGAAAAATCAATAGAGCCTTAACTCATGATAAAATAAAGTTTAAAATACTCATCCTTCAATTTGGGACAACTACAAATGCTCTGTATAGTCTTGAAAAAGACTATTTCACGAAAACTTATATATATATATATTTTTAACGATCGACTTTCGTCAAATCGGACCGAGGGAACAATGTTTCCGTTGGTCTTTCCACTTGCTAATACTATCTATCGGTCGCAACTCCAGGTAGAAGGAGCAACGTGAAATAAAGTGTCTTGCTCAAGGACATAACGCATCACCTGGTCCAGGAATCGAACTCACAACCTTACGATTGCGAATCCAATTCCTTAACCACTCAGCCACACGCCTTCACAATATATATATATATATAATAATAATAATAATAATAATAATAATAATAATAATAATAATAATAATAATAATAATAATAATAATAATAATAATAATAATAATACTATTTATAGTTATGTATATACTATAAACAACTATAAACAGGAAAGGTCAGTAATTTCTACTACCTTATTACCAGTAAGAGAAATAGCTCAATGTAATGATATCAGTTGTTTTACAGAGCAGGAAAATAAAATTAGACAATTATCAAAGTTGTGTTCAAATCATTTAATAGCTGACAATCGTTTCTTACAAATTTTCGTTTGAAGTCATCGGAGCATTATCAATGTTTGTACATATAATTAACCTCATATTCAACTGAACAATCATATAGATACATATATATTGATGTTGTGAGCAACAGTTTCGTATTTATAGGGTGTACTGGATGCGACATATATCAAACGAGAATTATACAATAATTCAAATTAAAAAAGCACAGAGTGGAATACATGCAACAGATAATACAAGAGAATAGTCTAATAATTAAAGAGTCACTGAGAAAGAAACACTGAGAGAGGAATAGTACATTAGCAATACATATGCAAGCGTGTAGAAAGTGCACATGCGTTAGTCATATATATGAGAAGGAAATAAGCAAAGGTATTATGCATATATAGTTAAGTAAATACTGTATGGTAAGCAAATATGTTAATGTATTAAAATCTATGGCAGATGTAATAAGTAGATAGTGTTCGAATTTGTGTGTGTTGAGAAAAACAAAGTTACTGCAATCTTTTCCATTACATATGTTGAATTATATTTAAGTTAATGTTTATATTGAATGTTTTAAGTTAGTTAAAGCAATGGATTGTAAATTAGTCTTATTGTATTCTTATTCCTGAATTAGTGTTGTTCAACTGGTAGTTTTTCCAACAGTTTAATTTTCGGAAGCTGCTCACATCAATATATATGTATCTATATGATTGTTCAGTTGAATTGGAGGTTAATTATATGTACAAACATTGATAATGCTCCGATGATCTCAAACGAAAATTTGGAAGAAACGATTGTCAGCTATTAAATGATTTGAACACAACCATGATAATTGTCTAATTTTATTAATTTTATATATATATATATATATATATATACACACACACACACATGTATGCGTGTGTGCTTATGCGTGTCTGTGAGTATCTATTATATACATACCTATACGTTATATGTGGAAGTTACATATGTAAATGTGCATGTATATGCGTTAACTTTCAACTGATTTACACATGCCAAATGGAACCCAATTTCCTTGTTTCCAAAGTGTCATAATTATTAATGAACAACAAATTACAAATACCTTGCGTATTTTTGTGAATATTATGAGAGGTGTGTTTTATGTATATTTGAAGGATGTGTATATCTAAATAATAGAAGACACGCGTATAAACACACACACACACACACATATACAGTATACGTACATACATGTATATACATATATATATACATAGATTTACACACACACACACACACACACACACACGCACATTCACGCACACACACACACACACACACACACACACACACACACACACACACACACACACACACACACACACACACACACACACATACATACACACACACACACACATATATGTATGCAAGGACAGCATTATAAACAACCTCAAAGAGTTGGCATTTGATATAAACAACTGGGAGGAGATAGCTCTAAATAGGGATGAGTGGAGGAAGCGTATAAAGGGCACTTGCAAAACTTTTAAGAAATGTCGTCTAGAACATAAACAACTGAAGCGTCTGCTCCGGAAGGGTAGTGCTCAAAGTCTTGATGTGGAGATGCAAATTCTGTCAGCGTGTTCTCCTCTCAAAAACTGATTATGTTAATCACCTGAAGTTACATGAAAAGATAACCACCCACAACACCACTCAACAAAGACCCGGCGAAACAACGTGCGTGATATGCAACAAAGTGTGTAGAACTAACTCCAGACTAAAAAAAACAACATGTTGGTGCACAAAGATTGTGTCCCACAAGGTGACCCCACACCAGTCCTGTGGAAAGCACAATTCTCTTCTGTCACCTGTGTCGGAAACCATGCAGATCTACAGCTGGTCGACAAAATCATCTACGAAGTCATGGACGCAGATGGGATGACAATCAAGAATAAATAAGAAACGGCAATCGTCTGAAAAGACGCTGCAATCCTTATGTATCTATGTATGTATGTATGAATTATGTATGTATGTATGTATGTCGCCTAGGTTTCGAGGTTCAAATTCGTCTACGGAACAGGTTTGAATTTTGAAATTTAAATCTGTCCAGGAATCATGGCCGTTGCCAATATAAGCTTGTCTTTATTGACTTATATCGAGACAGACAAATTGTATTCACTTTAATTAGTTTATTTCATTAATAGCTAACTTTGTCTGTTGCAATATAAACACATTTCGTGTTTATCATATATTTTAAATGTATTTAACTGCTCGGAAGAGCCCCTTTTCCTGGAGCTTAATTATTGTAAACGACTGAGAGTTTATTCTCAAAATATAATATAATATATATATATATAGTAATAATAATAAATATGAAGAGTAAAATCCAAAGAGTGCTCGATAAGGATAAATATATATCAAATATATAAGAACCGTAGAGCAAATATATATATATATATATATATATATATATATATATATATATATATATATATATATATATATATATATATATATATATAATATATATATATATATTTATTAAAATAACAGATTTAATAAATATTTGCTCTACGTTTCTTATATATTTGATATATATTTATCCTTATCGAGCCCTCTTTGGATTTTAGTCTTCATATTTATTATTATTACTATATAATATATATATATATATATATATATATATATATATATATACACACACACACACACACGCACACACTGGCTCATATACGCTCATACAAATATGCGCATATTCACATACAGGCCCACGCATGCCTACAAAGAGACACACACACACACACACATATACATACATACACATACACACACACAAATATATATATATATATATATATACACAAATAGGATATATAGACAAGGCCATATAAGGATACACAATGGGTCATACAATTGGTGTCATGCATGAATGATGCATTTTGTTATAAGCATGCACATATATAAACAATATAATCGTATATATACACACATATATCTACATATATATATATAGTATATACACATCCATATATACACATACGTATATACATATATGGAAGCATCTTAGCTACCATCAGACACACACACACACATATATATATATATATGTGTGTGTGTGTGTGTGTGTGTGTGTGTGTGTGTGTGTGTGTGTGTGTGTGTGTGTGTGTGTGTGTGTCTGATGGTGTGTGTGTGTGTGTGTGTATATATATATATATTTATTAAAATAACAGATTAAAGTTTAAGCAAAGAATCGCTGCTTTCACCCTTAACGGGCTCTTCTGAAACTAACAAAGTCAATCTGTAAACATATCTATATGTGCGTCTATTTGTATACCTATGGCGAGTGTTTACGCGTATACTTGTGTATGTACGTATTTGGATGCGTGTATGTATTTATTTAATTTCAATTACCTCTGTATTTTATTTATTTTATTTACTTTATTCTTAACTCTAAAGCGGAGATTCATTCGGTTTCCTAGTTAGAATTTTAGTCTACGACTTCAGCTATACCATTTACGTGGTTTTGTCTTTGCGTGCAATTGTTCTCTACGCTCCACATATGACGTATTATCTTCGTTTTTTTCGTTCATTGCCAGAGTACGTCTCTATGAATCACCTTAGAGAATATTAGTCTACGACTTCTTTTATACCATAAACGTGGTTCTGTCTTTGCGTGTAATTGTTTTTCACCGCTCCAAATAATTGTTTCTACTTTAGGCACAAGGCCAGCAATTACTCAGTGCATTACTGGTACTTTATTTTATCGACCCCGTAAGGATGAAAGGCAAAGTCAACCTCGGCGGGATTTGAACTCAGATCGTAAAGGGACGTAACTATGCTGGAAAGCATGGCGTCCGACCCTCTACCCTTGCCTCCAATCCACCGTTCCAAATAATGACGTATTATATTCGTTTTTTTCCCGTTGTTTGCCAGGGAACGTTCCCACGAACCAAAGTATCGTCTTCCTGTCTTCCTTCGGTTGTAACGTTTTTTGAAATATTCACTTCGGTGTTTACAGATTGACTTTGTTAGTTTCAGAAGATCCCGTTAAGGGTGAAAGTAGCGATTCTTTGCTTAAACTTTAATCTGTTATTTTAATAAATATTTGCTCTACAGTTCTTATATATTTGATATATATTTATCCTTATCAAGCCCTCTTTGGATTTTAGTCTTCAAATTTATTATTATTACTATATATATATATAGTCTTCCTGTCTTCCTCCGGTTGCAACGTGTTTTTGAAATATTCACTTCTACGTTCACAGATTGACTTTGTTAGTTTCAAAAGATCCCGTTAAGGGTGAAAGCATCGATTCTTTGCTTAAACTTTAATCTGTTATTTTAATAAATATTTGCTCTACGGTTCTTATATATTTGATATATATTTATCCTTATCGGGCCCTTTTGGGATTTTAGTCTTCAAATTTATTATTATTATTATTATTATTATATATATATATATAAATATATATATATATATATATATATATATATATATATATATATATATATATATATATATATATATATATATATATATATATATATATATATATATAAACGTTTGGAGTTGGAAGGCCAAGACAATGCAGGTATGGATATAGAATATAAATACAAATGCAAAAGATATTGTTGACAATTAGTCTTTTACCTTAAATTTATTTAAATATCCTTAATTTTGGAGATAATATCTCTTCTTCGGAGGGTAGTAAAGGGGTTAATCCAGTGTTCTAATTAGCTTGCCAAGTCATGCTGAAAGGAAATGGTATAGGGATTCCATTCTATCTCTAATGTCAAAGAGTGAAGGTTAGGTGGCTAAAGAGTTGTCTCCCTTTAAAAGGGGTTTGTACATGTATGTTTAAGTGTGTGGGAGAATACGTGAAGGCGTAAGTATGCATGTGTGTGTGTGAGAGTGTGAGAGGATATGTCTATATGTAAATGTGGGGGCTAGATGCTCTATCATGCTAAAACTGGTCTTTGTGTGTGTATGTGTGTGTGAGAGAGAGAATAACTGGAGGTGTAAGCGTGTGTGTGTGTGCGTGTGCGTGTGCGTGTGTGTGTGAGAGGGATCTAGGTGCTCTATCATGTTAAAAATTGGGTGTTGAGTTCTAGTCTATTATTGATTGGTGGTTGTGTTTTATCTATAATCAGTGCTTCCTTAATTCTAAGATTGCCGAGGTTTCTTTCCTTTGTTTCTATCCTAACTGTTATGTTTTTGTTGGTGTTTTTGCATTTAACTAGGTGTTTCTTAAATGAGGAAGCGTTAGTATTGAGGTGTTCTTTTATTCTTATATGAAGTGGTCTGGTGGTGCTACCTACGTAGAAATTGCTGCATTTGTCGCACTCTAATCTGTATACGACGTAAGCCTGGTGGCATAGGTCTGTGTCGTTGATGGGGCAGTTGGCTAGCCTGCAGCGGCTGTCATGTCTGGTAGAGTGTCTTTTGGTTAGCTGTCCGCGTAGAGAAGGTCCTGAGTGGGCTAGTTGGATATCTAGTCCCTCTCGTCTGATAGCTCTGCGGATGGCTGTTGTTGTTTCGTCACTGAAGTGTGGGAGCTTCAGGAAGCAGGTGTTAGTTCCTCGGGTGTGGTGTCCTCTGCGACCACGCAGTCCGTCAATAAATCGTCGACAGCTGGATGAGCGGGGACTGTAGTGTTGAGGGAGACAACGTCGTGGCTAAAGGCGTATCTATTTAGTTTAAGTTGTTCTGGCTGGAGTTGGTGTAGCCTACGTATCACCTCATCAAGACCCTCATCAAGAGGCTTGAGGACCCAGGAGATTTTTTATAGGGGTCCTTCTATGCTAGAGACGATGGATCTTATTTGTGTCTTAGTACTATTCTTGTGGGTCTTGATGAGGTGATACGTAGACTACACCAACTCCAGCCAATCAAATTAAAGGAGTCATGTCCGGGACATGCGCCATATCCGCTGTAGAATAAGCTCAAAAATTCCAATGAATAGATCCAAGCATTTTATATCATCTAGAAATATAGCGCATGTCTCGGATATGACTCCTTTAATTTAATTTAATTAATCTATTCCGGATATATAAACGGCTCCTTATCTGTAGAGCTAAATCGGTTTAAAGGACATGGCTGCTATTTATAGCTGTCGACCACCCTATTCACGCCAATGGGAGGACGTTAGCATGTTGTTAGTAGTTTTAGAATTGCAGCACGCTCGACGGGTCTCTCGCAGATTTGTATTTGATGCGTAAACACAGACAGTTATTTCTTCCTCCTTGCTGATGATCTGAGATTTAACTGCTGTGATTTTACGGATTTTTAGAGAAATATATTTCTTTAATGTACAAGGAGGATTAATCATTTCTTAAAAGGTAATATTTGAAGCTCTAGTTAAACTTTAATTAGTTACCTACCTAGCTGTGTGTGATTACACACTTTGCAAATTATTCCCTGTGATTCTTTCATATGTTTATTTTAAATATATATATATGTGTCAATCAATTTCTAGATGATATAAAATGCTCGGATCTATTCTTTGAGCTTATTCTACAGTGGATATGGCGCATGTCTCGGACATGACTCCTTTAATTTAATTTAATTAATCTATTTCGGATATATATATATATATAATATATAATATATATGATATATATAATATATATATATATATATATAATATATATATTTATAATATATGTAAATAATTTTTACATTTACATAGACCCATATACGATTATCTATACACTCACCGAGATATTTCTTTTTTGTATATAATTGTTTCTACTTTAGGCACAAGGCCAGCAATTACACAGTGCATTACTGGTACTTTATTTTATCTACCCCGTAAGGATGAAAGGCAAAGTCAACCTCGGCGGGATTTGAACTCAGATCGTAAAGGAACGTAACTATGCTGGAAAGCATTGCGTCCGACCCTCTACCGATACTGCCAATCCACCGCCATTTCTTGTATATAATTGTTTCTACTTTAGGCACAAGGCCAGCAATTACCCAGTGCATTACTGGTACTTTATTTTATCGACCCCGTAAGGATGAAAGGCAAAGTCAACCTCGGCGGGATTTGAACTCAGATCGTAAAGGGACGTAACTATGCTGGAAAGCATGGCGTCCGACCCTCTACCGATACTGCCAAATACATACACATTAGCGATATGTTGGGAAAAGTACCAGAAGAAGGGAATGGAATTTTGCGTATTTGCGTATTTGATGGTATGAAACCTCATGCCATCTTTTCGAATAATGTTGAGAATGAACAATAATTTGGAGGGGTTTATGGTACATCTTAAAGCAGTTGGTTCCTATGTAACTTAAAGACTCTTACATAAAATTATGCTGGAATTTCCTTTTAGATAGATATAAACATTGTAAAATAAATGGTTTTGTATTATAAAACTAGGAGTGCTTTCAGGCAGTTTGGTGTCAAATAAGCTTAAATCTTCTAAAGGGCAATAATTGGGTACCAAGAGACCGCTTTGAGATCATGAATACAAGTGGCCGAAATAGGGTTCCTCCGAAGGATATTTGGTGTAACGTTAATCGACAGGGCGCGTAGCTCGGAGAACACAGTTCCGGTACTGCGGACGTTGTTAGAATGTCTGCAGAAAGAACTGCTTGACAGATTTTACTGTCAAAGCCAACCGACATGAGACCCAGACGAAGAGCACGAGCAAAATATTTGAATAAGCGCGGTTGGTCTCGAGTGGGGATCTATCAGGATCATTTGGAGAAGGTTTGCCTCTGATGAAACCCTCTTGAAAGCGTGTCAGGGCTCTACCTCCACGACTTTCTCAGAGATAAATGGAAGAAGAAGAAGAAGATATACACATGTTCACGCAAACATACATTCATAGATGCTGGGTGTCCCTTAACACTATATCAAATACTGTATTTGTTATAGGATATATGGTATCATTTGCTATCTCAACATAAACGTTTGCACTAATGTTACCAACACCGAATATGATCCTAATGTTTACGAAGGTATTTATAAATGATCTTGAAACACTTGCTTAGATAACACATTGCAAGGGACATAATCACTTTATTACATTATGATAAAGGGGAGCAAACTCTGTTTTTGTTTTTGTTTTTGGTAGGACGGTTCATTTTATTTTCTGATGAAGGTGTCGCAACCTTATCCATATTTTTATTCGTGTTTCAAAAATGTTAAAGACTGGAAACTGTATTTGAGACCATTACAGTGTATTACAAACCAACGTGGAAACTGATCAGGAAACACTATCTTTCTATGGTTATCGAGGGCCACCTAACCTAATGTGTCGTTTCGGTTTTTATTTTTTTAAGAGGGTCGCGTATGACTTAAAAATCTAGCTAGTATTTCTAGCATGTAGAGCAACTACATAGGAGATACCTCGCTGGTTTGTAATAAAGAATTTGTTGTTGTTTTAACTCAGATCATCCCTGACGGAACAGAGATACCAGCCATCACCATTCCCGCCTTTCGCCAGACATAATTGTTTCTACTTTTGGCACAAGGCCAGCAATTATCCAGTGTATTACTGGTACTTTATTTTATCGACCTCGTAAGGATGAAAGGCAAAGTTAACCTTGGCGGGATTTGAACTCAGACCGTAAAGGGACGTAACTATGCTGGAAAGCATTGTGTCCGACCCTCTACCGATACTCCCACATGCACTCAGAAAAATATCCAATGTGTGTGTGTTTTTTTTTTATTAAACCTTCTAAGGTGGTACACCTTTTATCCAGGATGTTATGTAAAGCGATTCTTTTTCGAGCAGCAACCTGCTCAAAACCAAACACCGTTACCCGACAAACTGAAGATGGTAAGCAGACTGACAAAACGCCGGCCACTCTCCGATAGGTTTATCGTCGAACCCATAGCGGTGGGGGACGGAGATGACCATCGGCATTTCTGGTGCTTTATTTTATCGACCCCGTAAGGATGAAAGGTAAATCTAACATCAATGGGATTTGAACTCAGAACGTAAAAGGCCATAACTCTATGCTGCAAAGCATAGTGTCTGACGCTCTACCGATACTGCCATTACAAATATAATTGTTTCTACTTTTGGCGCAAGGCCAGCAATTACCTCAGTGCATTACTTGTACTTTATTTTATCAACCCCGTAAGGATGAAAGTCAAAGTTAACCTCGGTGGGATTTGAACTCAGAAGGTACAGGGCCATAAATCTATGCTGTAGAGTATGGTGTCTGACGCCCTTCCGATACTGCCAAAATGTCGTTGATAGACACAAATATAGAGATTTAAAAAAACATATTAAAGAAGAAAAAAGGGGGAGCAATTCACCACCAAGTGCGACAATTGGCCGCACATGTTTTTATTTAAACCGCGTTCAGCCCGACAACTCCAGAGTTGTCGGGCTAAACGGGGTTTAAATCATCGTAAACATAAACAATCCATCTTTATCTTTTTTGTTTGTTTTTTGGGGGACGCAATACATTTTCTGACACAATTGAGCGTGGAATCAGAGAGATGTGGCTGCTATTTGTAGAAGCTTAGACGATCACGCAAATGCTTGAACATAGCTCAGGAGAAGTAAATTTCAGCCAACACGATTTCTTTCCCTTAATGTACAAGTTTGCCGCTTGCAACAACGCATATTTATACATTCACTTATATACACATCTGATTATTTAGTTGTATCGATGTTTATGCAGTTAAAATTTTAGTTCGTAAAAAAAGAAAAATATATGTATTACCATAAAATAATGTTACCGAATTTTGACATTATGACAATGTTCTTGACTTATTTTGTTTGTAAGCGATCTGGTCACCTTGGATTTTAAAATGGCAGGAAGCAGACTTGAAAAAGTTGGTACCATCTTTAGCAGGTAATATTAGTGATGCACATTGTATTTTATTAAGGGTTTTAGATGTATGCCAGTAGGTAGATTTTTATTTTCTTTAGGCATGATATCTCATCGTAGTATGATAAATAATAGATATTACTAAAATACATCAAAACTTTTGTTTAGTCTCTGGGTCAGCCACGATTGAGCAGACCTAAAATCAAAAACGTTCCAGATATGACCATCCTATCTTATTTCCAAGCATAATGTGTATAGGAGTACATTTGTTTTATGAGAATGGAAGCGTTTGAATTGAGAGCCATTTCTTTTTCTTTTTCTCCCTAGCTGGTAAAACAATCATATTACGACTCCGTCATTGTTGCGATATAACTATTGTTGTTTAGGTCGAGGTCAGCCCTTCGGGAAATTCTGATCTAGACCTGCATTATCCTATGTCCTTGTGTCCTCTTTTTTTTAAAGACAGTAAAGTGTGATTTGAAGGAGGTTTGCCAGTTATTTGTAGCAGATCAGTTGGCTCGGCTATATAACACTTTACAGCTAGATAAGTGGATTGTTTTGTTTTGTTATATAGCCGGTACGGTTTAACATCAGATTCTAGCCCTTGGTTTTGTTTTCCATCATCTAGCCATGTTTCTGGTCTAAGGTTATTGCTTCTTATTAATTTTAAAATGTTAACTTTCTATCTCTCAAGAATTATATTTTTATATAATCATAAGGTCTTACATGTTGAAGAAGGGATGCAGATTAGATTGATTCCACTACTTGACTGGTATTGATTTTATCAGCTATAGAAGGATAAAAGGCAATGTTAACTTTGGCGCATTTTGAACTTGGGACATAATGCAAGAACTAAATACAGTAAAGCATTTTGTCTGCCAGTTGCTTACTCTGCATTTATTATCATCATTTAACATTCGTTTCCTAGTTAGCAAGGGCTAGACAGGTATGACAGGCCAAGTGAGTACTCAAACAAAGCTACTGACCTTTCAGATGGGCTGAGAGGAAGGGGTTGCATCTCACATATAATCCTGTGCTCTACCTAGTGCATTTTATCATGTGAGGTTGTCATGTTTTTGATGCCACTAAAGAGTCCTGACCCGTTGGTGGCTTTGCTACAGCTGGATGCCCTGTCTTATCACCAACCACTTTACAGAGTGTATTGGGTGTATTTATCTTACAGGTCACCAACCACCACTAGGAGGTTGTGATGTCTTTTGACACAGTAATATATTATTGAATTGAATGAGTGAATGAATGTATTTAAAACCATTTCTTAAGTGCTGTGGAACTCAGGCAACAGTTTCATGCGATGTTAGTTATTTTCATAACTCTTAGTTTGCAAATAAACATATACAAACAAAAAAGAATGTATTACTTAAACATGTCTCACATTATTTCTCTTTATAACCACATACAGAGTTAATGGTTTACTTAGATCCAAAGCAATTAAAGAAGAAAATAAGCCTATATGGTTTGATATTTATAAAACATTTCCACCTCATGTTGCACCAAGATATGAAAGGAAGGTAGTCTCTCAAACAGTACCAGACCTGCTTTATCCAGAAGACATTGTCAGAGCGTAAGTATATTTAATAATAATAATTCTCTTACCATTTCCTTATTTGTCCTTGTAATGACTTATATACTACATCTGAACCATCAATAACTTTGTCACAAGTCAGTGGGGCAATTTATATTAGGAATGGATGGCTGGAAAAGAAGTCTACAACATGAAGATGAGAGGGCCTTCACTGACAGTATTCTCTACAGTGTCATTAGTGTATTTCCCAAGAAACTAAACCAGGTAAATTAACTTAGTATACTTTGGTTGCCACAATAAAATACATTTAGGCTACTCAGTAAAGTAGCCATGCTGGTGCCACAATAAAACACACCCAGCCCACTTTGTAAAGTGGTAGTGCCGATGTCATGATGAAAAACACCTAGTCAACTCTGTAACGTGGTAGTGTTGTTAGAAACTAAGCCATATGGGATGTATGAGCATGGTGTGATCATTTGACCAGTCTTGCTTCAGAACGTCACAACCCATCTAACCCATGCAACCATAGAAAATAGACGTTTAACAGTGATGATGATGATAATGATGTACTGTACTTGTTAACATAACAGTCAAATAAATCTGCACTGCCCTAGATGCTGGAACCATTTGCTAATGTTTATGTTAGTAGATCAATTAGATGACTTCAACAACAAGCATTTTAAGGCCATTTTCCATTTTCACCTACAAAAACAATGGTTGACCTTATGGGCCCCTTGGTTGGTTTCATCACAGAGTCCATTTTGAAACAATGTTTTTCAACCCTTTTTATCACCTCTTACAACATACAGATATGGTGTAGCTCTTCTAACCCAGATACATATATAACATTTTAAAAGATAAATATAAAATGATTGTTAAGTGCTATTTTATGCAATGTAATTAGTGAACTTTCCAATAGAGTTTATTTCTTACTAAAATTGGCTTCAGTTTTAATATACTTATAATGTAACCGTCTAAATTTAAGACTTTATCCTTACCTACTTTGTTGTGTTTATGAGTCACTTTTAAGCAGTTGATTGATCACTCCTCCTCCTTATCGTTTAACGTCTATTTCCCACACTTCCACAAATCAGAACAGAAAATCCTTTCATTTAATTTCTTCTCATGTTTAAATTTTATTTTTCTGTTTTGTAGGAGGTTTTATAAACTTTATGGTAATCCTGATGTTGTAGATTTAACAAATGAACACATGAAGACAACATGTCAAAAGTATGTATGATATTATTAAAGTGATTTTATTGTAGTTTTGATAAGTTTCCAAAGTGTAACAGGATTTCTTCCATATCACAAAGATGTTATTGTTTTATCTCCTGCTCTACTACTCCCACTCAAACTTGAGATCAATATTTTTAGCTTTATCATATAAGAAAATAAATGAAAAGAAAAATTCTTGAAACTATTATAAACAATGTTTTTTTAAACATTTTAAACTATGAATCAATAATAAAAACCTGTAATTTAATACTCAAAAGTTGATCTATTATAATAAGTATTTTTGTCAAATTTATCTACCTCTAAATTTTCAGCTTTTAACCTTGCTCCAATAGTCTGTTAACATACTACACTAATGTTAATCCCACAATATAGGGCACTCTATAAAGTAGGTGGCAAATAAGTGGGCGACAGCAATACAGCAAGATGTGGTCCTCTAATCCATAGGAGGGCAGTGATTCTGAATAAGAACTGACTCAGATGGTGACAAACCATCCAACTAGTGATAGTATGGAAAGCCAATATAATATAATAATAATCATCATCATCATCATATAATTATGAAATCCTATTATTTGATAAGCTCAAACAAACAAAGAATAAGATGTACAGTTTGAGGTGTTACTTATGGGTTTAGGCCTGTTTGCTATTTTGTGGTAAACCTCTACTAAGGAACCTATTCAGCTAGTACACTTTACTGGTCTGTGGCACCAGCCCTGTACTGGAATGAAACAACAATTTGCATTATTTTCAAATCAAGGACAGTTAATTTTTTAAACCTGATATTTGTTTTCCTATTTTAGGTTAATTGAAAATTACTTTGAAATTCAAAATAAAGAAGATATTCCTGACAATGAAATATTCCAGAAGGCTATTGATATTCTTAAAGAACAAGGAATTAGACTCAGAACCCTTGCTGAAAAGGTATAAACATACAAGTTTGTTTTCTATTACTTGATTCAGTCAGTAGACTGCAGTTATACTGAGCCATTGTCTGGATTTAGTGAGTCATATTGACTCTGGTACTTATTTTTTCAATCTCTTCTTTGTTGAACCATTAAGAATTACAGTACACAAACATGGATAGACACTCCACTCACATATATAGGGTGTGTAAAGTATTTGAGGACAGATTTATGTTTATAGAAAAACATATATAATAACAAATAATAACTTAGAGGTATAAAGCTAATGGACCAGGTCATGAAAGTAACAGAAAGAGTTATAGCACAGTTGATTAGGGACCGGGTGAAAATAGATGAGATGCAATTTGGGTTTGTACCAGGAAGAGGCACTACTGATGCCCTCTTCCTTGTGAGGCAGCTACAGGAAAAGTACCTAGCTAAAAGTAAGCCACTCTACTTGGCATTTGTCGACCTTGAGAAAGCCTTTGACAGAGTTCCACGTGCTGTAATCTGGTGGGCTCTTAGAAAACTAGGAGTAGATGAATGGCTTGTGAAAGCGGTACAAGCCATGTATAGGGGAGCAGTCAGCAAAATTAGGATTAGCAATGAGTATAGCGAGGAATTTAGCGTACAGGTTGGGGTCCACCAGGGCTCTGTTCTTAGCCCCCTCCTGTTCATCACAGTCCTGCAGGCAATAACGGAGGAGTTTAAGACCAGATGCCCATGGGAACTCCTGTATGCTGATGACCTCGCACTTATAGCTGAATCTATGGTAGAACTAGAGAATAAATTCCAAACTTTGAAGCAGGGACTAGAAAGAAAGGGTCTTAAAGTCAACATGACAAAGACTAAGGTCCTTGTAAATAGACGAGAAAACAGAACCCAGATCCCCTCAGGGAAATGGCCTTGCTCAGTATGTAGGAAAGGTGTAGGTAGGAACTCCATTCTCTGCCCCAAATACAAACAGTGGGTACACAAGAGATGTAGCGGGATCTCAGGAAGCTTAATTAAGAATGTAGGCTTCACATGCAGCAGCTGTGCTGGGACAGCAAGCAGCAAACAGCCACAGGAGACAAGTACCACCAATCTCTGGGAGGGCTCTGTAGAAACAGTAGACAGCTTCTGCTACCTAGGTGACCGAATTAGCAGCGGAGGTGGGTGTTCAGAAAGTACAATAACTAGGGTAAGAACGGGATGGAAGAAGTTTAGGGAACTACTACCACTGCTAGCTGCAAAAGGCTTCTCCCTCAGAATGAAAGGCAGACTATATGATGCGTGTATCCGAACAACGATGTTGTATGGTTGTGAGACCTGGGCGCTGAAGGTGGAAGACTTACGTAGATTAGAGAGAAACGAAGCCTGCATACTCCGATGGATGTGTAACAGTAATATACGTGAACGACAAAGCATAAATGAATTGAGAGAGAGACTGAGCATAAGAAGAATCAAATGCTGTGTGCAGGAGAGGCGGTTGCGCTGGTATGGACAGGTGATGCGTATGAAGGATGACAGCTGCATAAAAAGGTGCAGAGCACTAGAAGTTGATGGAAACCGCGGAGTGGGGAGACCCAAGATGACCTGGCATGAGGTGATAAAAGCCGACCTTACCCAATTACATCCCTCAAAGACAATGACACACGACCGTGACTTCTGGCGTCACGCAGTAATACAGAGTACCCGACCTCCCATGGGTACAAGCTGAAGCATATAGACAATATGCCCCCACACCCCCCACCGCAAGGTGGTCGTGGAGGTGCCACGGCAAAAAAGCACCCAGCCGACACTGTAAAGTGGACGTGTAGGCGCCACGAAAAAGCACCCAGCACTCACTGTAAATGAGGTTGGTGTTAGGAAGGGCATCCAGCTGTAGAAATCAAGCCAAATCAGTTCCTGTATGAGCAAGGCATGGTCAGCCGACCAGACACCGCCCACAACAGGACAACCCATCTAACCCATGCTAGCGTGGAAGAACGGACGTAAAACGGTGATGATGAGGATGATGATGATGAACTTAATTATTGAAAAAATGCTATAAGTATAAAAATAAATCACCCTTTTTATAATTTTATTCAATTCAATAACTGCTTCTATGCAAGATAAAAATCATCTACATGCTCGAATTAAATTGTCCTTGATCATATTGGACATTACTCTGCTGAACAACACTTTACATGTAGTCCAATGGATTGAGATCTGGGGAGTTAGGAGGCCAACTGTCAGGGGTTATGTGATCCTGAAAATTGTTCAGCCATATATTCCTGCATTACTTAAGCTTTGTGTGATGGTGCAGTGTCTTTCTGAAGCACATAAGGCCTTCCACGACATTCACTGTCTATCCAGGGCGTAACAACTATTTCCAGGACCTCAATGTAGGCGGCAGAATTAACTCTAAGGCCTTGTGGAAAGAAGTCCTTCATTGCTGACAATCCCCAAAACCATGACAGTTGCATGAAATTTTGTGTACATAACTGTTGGAACTTCAGAAGGGTCTGCACATAACCATCTGTCATTTCTTTTGTTAAATTTCTGATCTTGATCAAAGTTTTTCTTGTTTGAGAAAAACCAAATCACATATCTTCTGCTGGGTTTTTAAGTTTATTTAAGAACCTTTTAGATCTAATTAAGCAATTTTCTTTTGTTTTTTTCTGACATAAATTGACCTTCATCACATAAGACTTATAACCATGGACAACATTTCTTATTGTTCCTTCTGACACATGGAAATCTTTTGCAAGTGACCTCATAGATTTTCTGGGAATGTCATCAATGGTCTGCTGAACTTGCTGGATAAATACAGGTGTTCTGATGATGTCAGAGTGTTAGGAATGCTTTTTTATGCTCTGATGCTGTTGATGTTTCCATCTTCAGTTTCTAACTCTTTACAAACTTTGTAGATGAAAGATCTGGTAACTTTTAAAAATCGAGATATCTCTAAATCGCTACGCTCAGCTTTTAAAGCCACAATTACAGCATGTCTATTAATTTCGTAAGTTAGCTGAGTGTCTGCCATTATTGTTTTCTGAAAAAATTGGCAGTATCAGTAGAGGGTCGGACGCCATGCTTTCCAGCCTAGTTACGTCCCTTTACGATCTGAGTTCAAATCCTGCCGAGGTTGACTTTGCCTTTCATCCTTACGGGGTCGATAAAATAAAGTACCAGTAATGCACTGGGTAATTGCTGGCCTTGTGCCTAAAGTAGAAACAATTATTGTTTTCTGAAAAAAAGATGATATAAAGTTTAGTAAAATGCAGCAATAACCAAAAAAATGTATGCCCTCAGATGGCTTATGCACCATGTATATCATTATCACTGTTTTACGTCCGTTCTTCCATGCTAGCATGGGTTAGACGGGTTGTCCTGTTGTAGGCAATGTCCAGTTGCCTGACCTTGTCTTGCTCATACGGATATATATATGCATACACATACATACATCTTCTATTTGACTACTGACCATAACACCCCCACCATTTTGTCCTCCCTACAACTCCGCAGCCACCATCGCCCACACACATACACACTTCCTGTAGCTACCACTCACCTACAATTCCATTCTCTTACACTTGACACACAGCCACCATATACTTTGGAATTACCTTCTTGAGCCTGCTAGACACAAAAACTCACCCCACCCTGTCAGTACACACACACACACACACCTACACACCACTCATACACACCAATAACCACATACTAACATACACGTACACACACCTATTCATGTAACCACTCATACACACCAATAACCACACATACTAACATACACGTACACACACCTATTCATGTAACCACTCATACACACCAATAACCACACATACTAACATATACGTACACACATGCACAAATGCATACACAGGGGACACGTTTGTATTTGTGTGCATATAAATGCATGTGTGCGCATGCGACCACTTGTGTACACACATTCAGACGCACAGCATAATATGCACGCCACCTATATACAACCACCAACTACACATCTGCATCCTTACTCAACCCCCACACCCACTCGATGGATCACAACTCCTCTTCCCCCCATCTCCCTTTTATTTTATTTTTAATCCAATTAAACTTTTTTTTTATTTTCTTGGCGTTTTTCCTTTCGTATTCTGTCTTTTTCTACACACTATTTTTCCTGATGAAGGGCAAATACCTGATACGTTGAGTGTGTAACTCACTCTCTTTCTGTTAAGCATGAAACTAGTATGACTTTATGTTGAATCCTCTTGTTTGTTAGTTTCTTATTTTCTTTATATACATATATATACAAGGTGCGGACGATATTAGTTCGCAAGATTACTGTCTAGGAAAAAATAACACAGTAGTTTTATATTTAAGATATATTTATCAAACTTGGGTCAGTTTGTCTTCATGACTTGTTCTTTCGATCTCACTCAATAAACCCGCCATTGGCTTTGATGACGGCCTCAAGGCAGCCTTGGAACCGGCTACAGGTCTTCGTCACTGTCCCCCGACTTAGGCCCCTAAAGGCACTTGTGATCCTGGCCTTCAGATCACCTTTCGTATTGCAGCTAGATCTGTTGGTGTCTCATTCCACTGCGCCCCACACAAAGAAGTCGAGGGGGTTGCAGTCAGGTGAGCTGGGATGCCAGATGTCAGGTGAAGTGTGGTCGACGAAGTTCTCTGACAGCCAGGCTTGGGTCTTTCGGCTGGTATGGCAGGGCGCTGAGTCTTGCTGCCACACGTACGGCCTACCTGCAGCTACCTGGTCGATCCAGGGCTTTACTACCTCGCTCAGAACGCAGATGTAGCCATTAGTGTTCAGCTTGAGGCCCTCAGGGAAGAAGTGAGGTGGCATGACGTCACCTTGATTGCTGACGACACCTAAGACCAATATTGTCACTGGAAACTTTGTCTGCATGACTCTGGGCACGTCTTTGGATGAGACGGCGAGCCACCTGTTGTTCTGGGAGTTGATCTTCTGGTCTTGGCAGAAGTTTTTCTCGTCGGAGAAAAACCACAGCATGTCTGGCTCCAGTGGGTTTTTCAACTTGTTGATCAGCTTCTTTGTGTGCTTCAGTTGCTTTTCTTGCATCGCCTTTGGCAGAAATTGTCCTTTCCTCATCTTGTATGAAACGTAGCGAATGTCTTCATGTACCACCAGCCTAATGAGCTTTTCATCCACGCCTTTCTCCCTTGCAATGGCACGCATCGACTTGCTAGGTTCATTGTTGATGATATCCTGAACTTCAGCGACGAACTCGGGCGTTCTGAAGGCGTCAGATCGTCGATCATGTGTTTTCCTCTCTGATGTTGCTTCGTAGTCGAATCCTGAATCTTCCAATTCCTTTCTGACCTTTTCCACCATTCTCCTGCTGACGCTGAGAAAGTCTAAAATTTCCTTATTTGTCCTCCCGGTGCGGATTCCAAGAAGAACTCTGTGTCTCTTCCACAAATTTGGAGGTTCAAAATTATTCATAATCAATTATTCTGAAAATAAATAATGGAAATATAGTCACTGTTTTTATGAAGAGTGACAATCGAAGTAAATAAAATTAGCAGTTGAAAATTGCGAACAAATATATATATATATATGTTTGAGGCAAGTTGGGTCAGGTGACTGTCTTGCTCACACAGAACTGTTTCTGGCTTGGTTTGGCTGGATGCCCTTCCTAACACCAACCACATTTACAGTGTGTGCTGGGTGCTTTTTGTTGACCCCTACATGACCACTTTACAGTGTGGGCTGGGTGATTTTTGTTGTGCCACCTATACAACCACTTTACAGTGTGGGCTAGGTAATTTTTGTCGTGTCATCTACACAACCACTTTACAGTGTGGGCTGGGTGCTGCTTTTTTGCCATGTCACCATCACGACCACTTTACAGTGTGGGCTGAAGGTTTCCCTGGATATATGCTACAGACTGTCCTCATGAGAGATGTATGGGAAGGTGGAGTGGGGGTGGTGCATACTATATATATATACTACAACCTTTTTAATCTCATAAAGTAGAGCATCTATTTATCATCCTGCTGGCATGGGTTAGATGAAACATGGTTTTCATACATTCCATTTTTGGCGGTTACTATGGCTGGATACTCTTCCTCATACCAATAAGTTTACTGTGTGCATTTTCTTATGGCACCAGTATTAGTAAGTTTGCCTTGGATCTCACAAAACTAAAGGGTACTCACTATCCTGCATTGTCTCCATTCATTCAAGACAACATTACTAAGATGGTGAATAGAAGAAAGACATATTTTATAATGCCATTATTCTATGTAGATATAGTTTAATTTACCTGTTTTATCTTAACTCATTCAGTGCCAGTGCTGCTTTTGGTATTTTATTGTGCAGGTCAGGATTACATGCTAACCTGTGCAGTTTTCAAAACATTGTTAAAAATAAAATAAAATAAAAATATTTTCATCAAATTTACCTTGACCTATGCTTCACAAACTACACTAATGTATACCAGTACTTCTTTGGCACTGAAGGAGTAGGAAGTAAAAGATACTCCAGTACAGTCATCATCATCATCATCATCATTCATTTTATGTCCGCTTTTCCCTGCTTGCAAGGGTGGGACGGGAACTGATTCTGGCTTGATTTCTACAGCTGGATGCCCTTCCTAATACCAACCTCATTTACAGTGAGTGCTGGGTGCTTTTTTGCTGTGGCACCTCCACAACCACTTTGCAGTGGAATGATAGGGACCCCAGTCCCTATCATCTCATTTCTACAGCTGAGTAAACTGGAGCAATGTGAAATAAAGTGTCTTGCTCAAGGAAACAACACATCACCCGGTCTGAGAATTGAACTCACAACCTTTCGATTGCAAGGCCAATGCTCTAACCACTAAGCCATGTGCCTCCAGTATGTGATGGAAATAATTTTTAAAAATATTTTTTTTCTTTCAGGAAGCTGAAATAGCAGCTAAAGAGGAAATGTCTTCATCAGAAAATAAATCAACAGATTCCATTATGAAAACTGAACAGAGCACAGATAATGAACGATTAGATGATTATGAACTTGATGATAATTTAGAAAGAACCAGTAAAACTTCATAACAATTTTAATAAATAGCTTTCAACTCATTTATTCAAACTAAGTTTTTGGTTTATATTTACTCTTATAAAATGTTGCATACACACATATGCACCTGTTAAAAATGGACGTACATTATTTTGTTTTTATATTTATAGTTTTTCTCTCAAACTTTTGTTTGATATCATATTTGCATGTTGTAAGATATTATTAAAAGGGTTGGTATTAGGAAAGACATCCAGCATGGAACAGTTTATGTAATTATGATAACGATGATGATACCAAATTTTCCTCCTGTCTCAGAGGCCTTGAAAAGAGTCATGAATACTGCCAGCCCTTCTCTGACCAAACAGTAAAAAAAACCCTAGTGAAGTTTAAATTTTTCATAAGCCAAGAAAACAGTTATCTATGCTAGATCATCATCATCATCATCATCATCATCGTTTAACGTCCGTGTTCCACGCTTGCATGGGTTTGGACGGAGGGTTTTCCCACTTGAGGCAAGAGTGGTTATCTTGCTCGCATAGGACTATCTGGCGGGTTTTCTACAGCTGGATGCCCTTCCTAACACCAACCACATTTACAGTGTGGGGCTGGGAGGTTTTTACCGTGTTGCCTACACGGCCACATTACAGCGTGAACTGTGTGTTTTTTTTACGTGACACCTACACGATCTCATTTGTTTCGGCCTGGATGTTGTGGCACCAACATAACTTTACATTGAAAGGGGCGGTGTGGATGGGGTGAGGGTGGTGGGACGGGGGGTGTATTTTGTTAGAGATGCCTACTGACTGTAGTAGGTTTTACTTTGTATTTAGGTAAGGCGGGTCTTCTCTATTACTGAGTACCGCCAAAGGTCTCGGTGAGGTGTAAGTGTGTGTGGTCGGAATTTATCAGCTCGTCCCAGGTTTTTCTGGGTCTGCCTATTCCGTGGCTACCGTCTATTTTTATTGCCCTGCACTTTGTTATACAGCTATCGTCCTTCATACGCATCACGTGACCATACCAACGTAGCCTTCTCTCGAGTAAACAACATCTGATCCCTCTTATTTCTAATTTTTTCCTTAGTTCGTTTATGCTTTGCCGTTCACGTATATTACTATTACACATCCAGCGGAGCATGCAAGCTTCGTTTCTCTCTAGTCTGCATATATCCTCTGCACACAATGCCCAGGTCTCACTGCCATGCAACATTGCTGTTCGTATGCAGGCATCGTACAACCTGCCTTTCATTTTTAGGGAGAACCCTTTAGCGGCTAATAGTGGTATGAGCTCTCTGAACTTTTTCCACCCAGTTCTGACTCTAGCTACTGTACTTTCAGAGCACCCTCCCCCACTGCTGATTTTGTCACCCAGGTAACGGAAGCTGTCCACTATTTCTATAGAACCCTCTGCGCAGTTGAAAGAGCTAGTATTTTTTGGGCACTTGCTGCTACTTATTGCCCCAGAACACCGGCCACATGTAAAATCTATGTTCTTAGTTAGCTTACCTGTGATCCCACTACATCTTTTATGCACCCAAACTTTGCATTTGGGACACAAAATGGAGTTTCTACCTACGCCTTTCCTACACTTTGAGCATGGCCACTTCCCGGAGGGGACCGCCGCCTTATTTTCTTTCTTACAAACTAGAACTTTAGTCTTAGCCAGGTTAATTTTAAGGCCTTTTGATTCTAGGCCGTGCTTCCATGTTTGGAATTTCTTCTCTAGCTCGGCCATTGATTCAGCTATGAGCGTTAGATCATCTGCGTATAGGAGTTCCCATGGGCAGCAGGTCTTGAACTCCACTGTTATAGCCTGGAGGGCAATAATAAATAGTAGGGGGCTAAGAACAGAGCCCTGATGAACACCAACTTTCACACTAAACTCTTCACTATATTCGTTGTTAAACCTTGCTGACTGTTTCTTTATACATGGCTTGTATAGCTCTCACAAGCCATTCATCAACACCTAGTTTTCTAAGAGCCCACCAGATAATGGAACGGGGGACTCGGTCGAAGGCTTTCTCCAAGTCGACGAAAGCTAAGTATAGGGGTTTACTTTTAGCTAGGTACTTCTGTAGTTGTCGTACAATGAAAAGAGCGTCTGTGGTACTTTTTCCTGACACAAACCTGAACTGCATTTCATCTAGATCAATTCGCTCTCTGATTAGTTGCGCTATTACTTTTTCCGTGACCTTCATGACCTGGTCGATTAATTTAATGCCTCTAGAGTTACTCCTATCTAGGGCATCTCCTTTACCCTTATAACAGTTAACGATGATGCTGCTACGCCAGTCCTTCGGAACAGCCCCATTCTGTATGACTTGGTTGACTATCCGGGTGACCATGGTGTGTCCCACCGTACCAGATGCCTTCAGCATCTCGGCAACTATTTCCGAAGGCCCAGCCGCCTTACCCGTCTTCATATCTTTGATTGCCTTACTTATTATACTACCCTCGACTAACACTGCTGGTCCCTCTATTGGGTCGATGTGGGGGAGACTGTCTTTCTCCCATTTATTCTCCTCATTTAGTAGCCTTTCATAGTGACACTTCCAAGCTACCTTCTTATCAGCGTCGGTGATGGCAAGTACGCCGTCATCATTAAGTACACACTTCTCCCCGACAATATCACTGTTTTCCTTGACACATTGCCTAGCAATCCTGAACACCTCACGTTTTTGGTCCTCGCGTTGTAGAACATGCTTGAACTTTCTTTCCTCTGCTTCTCTTCTTGCGAAGTACACTTGTCTCCTAGCTTCCCTCCTGGCCACTTGATAGTCTTCTCTACTTCCCCCATCCCGCCATACTTTCCAAGCCTGCTTTTTGGCCTTAATTGACCCCTCCACCTTACTGTTCCACCACCATGTTACTCTCCTCCTGCTCCAGCCACAGACTTCGTCTGTCGCCATCAGCAGGTTTGCTTTCAGAAATTCCCACTGTCCCTCTATATTGTCCGATTCTAAATGCTCTTCCTTACTGTCGAAAGCATCAAGTAATATGCTTTGAAATTTATTTTTGGCTGTGGGGTCCTTTAGCTTCTATATTTTTCTCCTGAGGATAGTCCTCTTCTGTTGTCTAGTACGTCTCGTCCTGACTATTAGGTCGCTAATTATCAGTCTATGTTGGGAGGTGCATTCTTCATGGGGGAGGGATTTAGTGTTTACAACAGTCACTCTGTCACGTCTTCTGGTAAGGATATAATCTACCTGGCTGGTATGTTCCCCTGATCTGTAGGTGATCAAGTGATTGTTTCGTTTTTTGAAGTTAGTGTTGCAGATAGTTAGGTTATTTGCGTCACAGAATTCCAGGATTCTGGAGCCTTCCTCATTTCTAGTACCAAACCCATAGCCTCCATGGATTTCGTTGTAGCCGTCACAATGTTGTCCAACGTGACCGTTTAGGTCGCCTGCAATAATTATATAGTCACTGTCGGTTATTTGGGAGGTAGTGAGCATCAGTGTCTCATAGAATCTGTCTTTTATAGTGCTGGGCAGTCCGGATTGAGGTGCGTACGCGGATATTACTGTCACCGTAGTTCTATTGAGGACAAGTCTTATTTTAATTATTCTGTCGTTCACTCTATTTACGTCTATTATCTTATCTGCCCACTTTTCTGCTAGCATGATTCCTACTCCACCCAGCCCATTGTCATTTCCCACCCAGAAAAGCTTATAGCATCGTTTTCTACCCACAATCAATCTAGCAGATCCACCCCTCCACCTGGTCTCTTGAATACAACATGGTGATTTGAACTCTTGAAAAGGATGTGTATCAATTATACTTAATTAATATAGTAAATAAACAATAAGTATCATTAGAACTATTTTAAATATATGTAATCACAAAAATTATAGACAAAGGAAAATAGATGAATTGACTGGCTAGTAGTAATTTACGAGTTATATATCAATTTTACTGGTATTTTCACTCTTCTCAGACAACCCTGATTTTAAATGGGAAATGTAAAATTGCACTATATTAGAGAAAAATGCAGATTATTAGAGGTTAACAAGATCTGTATATCACTAAGTCACTAACGAAACTTGATAAACTGAAAATGAGACCTTGTATGTTTATTATTAAATCAAGGCTGGAGTGTCTTCAATGTTGAGAAATATGGTTACTAATATTGAATTTGTGTTATGGATAACTACATCATAATGAAATTACAAGATAAGATAATGTTTTCTTCTATTGGTCATATTATTTGTTCATGTGATACAGTGTCTTATCTGCTCTGTATCAGCCTTTCACATTTTTCTGCAGTTCACAACCAACTACATTGATTTCACCTGTCTCAAAAGACTGGTTTTATGATACAAAACTGTTAGTTTTAAGGTGTTAATATTTATCTGAAAACCTTCCATCATAATTTCATATAAAAACCTTTGTTAAGTCATGATCGAAAACCAGCTTTATAATGGTTTCTAATTTTGGCACAGCCAGTAATTTTTTGTGGTGGTGGTAGTAAAGGGGGGGGGTAATACTGACCCCTGTACTCGACTGGTACTTTATTTTATTGACCTCAAAAGAATGCAAAGCAAAGCTGAACTCAGTATTTATCCATAACAAATCTGCCAATCCACCAGCTTAATGAAAAATTCTTTATTTTCAAAACTATTTGAAAATCATAGTTTCTTTCATTAGAAATATGATTAAAAAAAACAAAAAAATATTTCTAAATAAAATGGGCCAGTTTAGTACTACTTGAATCAACTAATAGCTTGGATTTTATTTTCTTCAAAATAAAAAAATGAATGGCTAATTGCAAGTGTAAGTGTGCAGACTTTTTCGGTTGATAACATTTATGTTTAGAAGGTTGGTTTTTATTATATATGGTTTGGGACAACAAAATATACTCTTTTGTATCACAAAATCAAGCTACAGAACTTTGTGAAAGTCATACATTTCACAAGTAAATGAGGATCAAGGCATGTGCTATATTATAGTTAGCAAAGCTATTGACCTAGTCACGTACAGGGGACCAATACTAAAAACAGATTGGTCAGTGTTGATTGGTCATATTTGATTTTATTGTGGACTACTCTCTGAGAACTTGTAATTGTGGCAATATTCATCCAAGATGGGTTGAGCTGGTTCAAACCAGTTAACCCCTTTGTTACCATATTGCCAATGAAAGACACTGTTTTCGTGTTTTATTTAATTTTGAAAATAATAAAAAATATGGAGGAATTTAGTAAAATGACTTTTTCATAATTAAGTTGATGTTTGGAACATTACTTTAAAAAAATTATTACATAAGATTTTGATGGATGTTTTAATATAAGTATGTACCCTTTAAAACAGGCAGTTTTATGTCACAAAATGAGTTTGTATCAAAAGGGTTAATCGATAGTAATACAAACAGAAGCCAACTATGAATGATGTTTACAGCTGTTTAATATGAAGATTGTCAACCAGTTACATTTCCAATGACAGAAACTAGATAATTCAAGATCTAACTACATGTTACTCCCTATGGAAAAGGAATGAATAAATCCCATTCTTATTTGTAGTTAAGGGCCAGGGGTCTCAGACACAACCACTACTCTTCTCCACACAAACCATTTGTTATGTCTTCATGCTCTCTTCAGGATAGAGTTGGTGAGCTCCAAGTTATCTTCAACCCACTTTTCTATCAGGGTTGACACCCTTAGCTTCTTAGGCACTCACAAGCAGTGAGGATTTATGCTTGAAGTTGTCCTTTTACTTTGGCTGTTGAGCACAGGAATTTAGTGTCCAGTGTGCTGTTATACCACTAGGAGTGAGATATCCTTTAGCTTCTGTCTTTTGCTGCATTGTTTCACTCTAGTTTTCTTTTTCAAAGAAACATTAGATAACACTGTCCCCAGTTTGGAATAAAGTTTTTTTTTGGTTTTGTTTTTTTGTTAAATCGTTTCCATTGACTAAAAAGTGGGTAAACACAATACATCTAGTTTTGAGATAATATATATATATATATAACAAAGAAAATGTGGTAAGAAACCAGGTGGACCATAACGCACCAGAGTACTCGATACTTAGGGTAGTAGAGTGGGTAATAGGAAAAGAGTCAGGGCTCCGACAGCTAGATCTGGATCTAGCTGTCAAAACAACCGGAGCTCAGCCGTCGGGTCCTGACTCTTTTCCTATATATATATAAAAATGACAAAATAAGATGCTGAGGTTACATATATCGTTTAATCATTATAATTATTTCCACGGTTCTCCATGCAATCGAGATGCATTTGGTGTTGTTATGAGAACGATTTCCTCAGATGATATCCGATATGTTTGATATGTCGCTGGAAGGAAAAACACCCGTCCTATTGCTTGTGTGTCCAGCATATGTCTCATAACTAAAAATTACGATTGTTGAGAGCTTTCTCCTGCTTACTCCTGTTTTGACCAAAACAATCTCTTCTGAATATATATAGATATATATATATTTATTAAAATAAAAGATTAAAGTTTAAGCAAAGAATCGCTGCTTTCACCCTTAACGGGATCTTCTGAAACTGGTTTAAACTTTAATCTTTTATTTTAATAAATATTTGACCTAGAGAAGGCCTTTGATAGGGTACCCCGATCTGTCATCTGGTGGTCCCTAAGGAAGCTGGGTGTTGAGGAATGGCTTGTAAGGACAGTGCAAACTTTGTACAGAGGTACTCTCAGTAAAGTCAGGGTAGGAATGGAGTTTAGTGAGGAATTCCAGATACAAGTAGGAGTACATCAGGGTTCGGTCCTCAGCCCGCTCTTGTTCATTATAGTCCTCCAAGCCATAACAGAGGAGTTTAAGACTGGCTGTCCATGGGAACTTCTCTATGCTGACGATCTGGCTCTTATGGCAGAATCAGTAGAGGAGCTAGAGAATAAATTCCGGCTATGGAAACAGCAGTTGGAAGCAAGAGGACTGAGAGTAAATCTAGCTAAGACAAAAGTGTTGATGAGTAGAAAAGAGGACAAAACCCTGATTCCGTCAGGGAAATGGCCATGTTCGATATGCAGAAAAGGAACTGGCATAAATTCTATAAAATGCACACAATGTAGGTCCTGGGTACACAAGAGATGTAGCGGGATAGCAGGCAAACTAACAGGTAGGGAGAAATATGTATGCAGTAGATGTACAGGGAAATTAGACAGTAGAAGTCGCACTGATAGACACATTTTTCAAATGCAAGAGGGCGCTATAGAAGTGGTGGATAGCTTCCGGTACCTAGGAGATCAGATTAGCATGGGAGGAGGGTGTTCCGAGGCCATAGTATCTAGAATAAGGACGGGTTGGAAGAAGTTTAGGGAGCTGCTTCCTCTGTTGACGAAGAAGGGTTTCTCCCTGCGTACGAAAGGCCGGTTGTATGATGCCTGTGTGAGGAGTGCGATGCTGCATGGTAGTGAGACATGGGCAGCTACCGCAGAAGATATGCGACGGCTGGAGAGAAATGAGGCAAGCATGCTCCGTTGGATGTGCAGTGTAAATGTGCGTGAACGACCCAGCATAAATGTGTTGAGAGAGAAACTGTGTCTGAGAGGGATAGAATGTAGTGTACGAGAGAGGAGACTGAGGTGGTATGGACATGTGATGCGCATGGAGGATGACCGATGGGTGAAGAAGTGCCAGGAAATGCCAGTTGAAGGAAGACGTGGTAGAGGTAGACCACGAAAAACATGGGCGGAGGTGGTGAGAACAGAGCTCAGATCATTGAAGCTCACGGTGGAGATGACGAGGGACCGTGACGAGTGGAGAGATGCTGTGCTGAATAAGACCCGTCCCACCCTTGCAAGCAGGGAAAAGCGGACGTAAAATGATGATGAAATGATGAAATGAAATGAAAAATTTGCTCTACGGTTCTTATATATTTGATATATATTTATCCTTATCGAGCCCTCTGGATTTTAGTCTTCAAATTTATTATTATTACTATACCCGCCGAGGTAACTTTGCCTTTCATCCTTACGGGGTCGATAAAATAAAGTACCAGTAATGCACTGGGTAATTGCTGGCCTTGTGCCAAATGTAGAAACAATTATTATATATATATATAATTCTGGATAACAGTATGTCCAGTACTGAAATAACATTTCTTCAAATTATATCTGGAAAAGGAGAAGGATGTCAAAGATTTGATGTACATATGATGATGATGATGATGATCTGCTTTGAGTCGAAAAGATATAATACTGATTACTATTAGATAAAAGGTGGTGGATTGGCAGTATCGGTAGAGTCGGATGCCATGCTTTGCAGCATAGAGTTACGTCCCTTTATGATCTGAGGTCAAATCCGCCAAGGTTAACTTTGCCTTTCATCCTTACAGGTTCAATAAAATAAAGTACCAGTAATGTACTGAGTAATTGGTGGCCTTGTGCCACAGATAGAAACAATTATTAGATAAAAGGCATCATTAAAATATTTGGCTCTCCTCAGTAATCAACATCTCATTAGTCACACATAGCTCTAGACATCTGTCATGCAGTCAACTCACAAACTGTGAAAGCACACACACACATCATCATCATCCTTTAACTTCCATTTTCCAAGCTAGCATGGGTAGGACAGGCAGTCCCTTTGTGAGAGATCAGGTCAGAGGACCTTGATTCGCATACACGGAACTGATTTTGGCTTGTATTCTACTGCTGGATACCCTTCCTAATACCAACCACATTTACAGTGTGTGCTGGGTGCTTATTGTTGTGACACCTACACAACCACTTTACAGTGTGGGCTAGGCACTTTTTGTTATGACACCTATACCACCACTTTATATATATATATATCCTCATCGTCATCATTTTATGTGTATGTCTGCTTTCCATGCTGCTGTAGGCTGGATAGATTGTGTCATGGTCAGATGGGTCAGAGGAACCTCATCTTGCTCATTCCATATTTGGCATGGTTTCTATGACTGGATCTGCTCCCTAATGCCAACCACCTCACAGAGTGTATAGGGTAGGTTTTTTCGTGGTTCCAGCTCTAGAGAGGTTGCTTTATGCTCATCCAACCTGAAGAGAGACTCTGCCTTTAAAATGAAAACAAAATGCGTTAAATAGAACTGGAGAGGTGTTACTACTACCCATTCCCCATTTACCTAATAAGATGAAAGAACTGTTGACTTTGATAGGGGTGTTAAATGTAGACCTAATATTAGCTTTAGCTTTCGCATCCTCAGTTATAATCAATTAGGAGTGTACAAACATTCACTTTACCCAGCAGTAGTAAATTTTGCAAATCTCATAATTGCCGGGTGTTTGAATACTTGTATCCAGGGAAGAAATCAGGGAGGGATCCTCGGGTTTACAGCCGTTTAGATTTATAGAAAAGCCGCTGGGGATCGCTAAGAAATGTTTGTTTGTTTTTATTTTTCTGTTCTTTTTTTCGTGTTTTAAACTAATCGGAGTAGATTAGTTGAAAACACGAAAAACATTCTTCTTCGCCCACATATTCCCGAGAGGGTCGTGGCGGCAGAGTCCTCAAACCCTCCTTCCAGCAGGTCCTGTCAGAAGCAACCGTCTCCAATTGATCCGACTGAATCCCCAAGCGAGACCAACCATTTTACTCGGGGTCTATCCCTGGGTCTCCTGCCGGTTGGTTCTACTCATAGAATCTGTCCAGCGATTCTTTCCTGAAACAATCTAACCACATGCCCATGGTGGATTGGTAGTATCGGTAGATGGTCGGACGCCAAGCTTTGCAGTACAGAGTTACGGCCCTTTATGATTTGAGTTCAAATCCCGCCGAGGTTAACTTTGTCTTTCATCCTTACGGGGTCGTTAAAATAAAGTACCAGTAATACACTGGAGTAATTGCTGGCCGTGTGTCAAAAGTAGAAACAATTATTATTATTATTATCTCCGAACTACGCACTCTATCGAAGAACAACAAAATTGTTGTTGATTTGGAGAATCACCACCTAGATAATAGTAGATGTATCACTACTTCCTTACGGACACTCCAAAGACCTTTTTCGGCCGCTTGTATTCGCGGTCGTATTTTTTCAGTCATTACCCAAGATTCATGACCATAGATAAGGGTTGGCATGAATACCGAATAGAAGATAGCGAATGCTGAAGCTGGCTCATTACTGCACCAGCTCCTGCAATTCTTACACTTAATTCAGGCTCCTGCCTTCCACTACCAGTGAATAAGGCCCCGAGATACTTGAACATCTCTACCTGCTTCAGTGAAACTCCATTCACATGTAGAGTGCGCTGCGCAGGCTTCCTTGCGAAGACGAGTGTCTCAGTTTCCACAGCACTGATTTTCATTCCAGCCATGCAACACACGGCATCAAACCTATCAAGTGCAAGTAAGAGATCGCCTTCTGTCGAGTTAGGTTATATCATGTTTGCTAGTTAAAATTGTAACTTTAGTAAATTATTATTATTACATCCGTCTCTAAGACGAGTTATATGGAGTTCTCGGGTGGGAGAACCACAGAAAACGTGTTTACAGCGGTTTTGAAGATCATATTAATTCAAAACACATAAAAAATCAGAGGAAAAACAGATTTTTCCTTCAAAATTCTAACCAAACCTATCAACTAACTACCCTTAAAGTAAAAATAAAAGTTATTGTAATAATAAAAATTTCCATAAATATTTTTTGTCACTTTATTTCCATTCACTCACTTTCCGATTGCAAACAATAACATATTCCACACACACAATCACACTTTTACACACACACTCGCTTTCGTACGTATTTGTCGAAACTGGTATAAAAACGGATTAGGTTGCCGGATCGTAATTGTTCTATACTAAAAATACTATCCATTCCTTGCTATGCCATCTCTGTCGCGCACACACACACTCTCTATCTCACAGTGAATTCTATTTCACTCTCTCTCCTTCGTGTTCTCTTCCCTTCCCTCTATCACTATAACGCCAGTAGAGTTTTCCAGATACTGAATGCACAGCTTGCTTTATAATTTGAATTGGAACTGAACATGATGTACAAAAGAAACGAATCTCAAAAATTAAGTGCACACTTAATTACTACATCACTTTCATAATAAATATGCCCTTTGGAAATGGATTTAGCTGCTCTAAAAATATTAGGCTTATGGAAGAAAAACACCGTATGGTGTTGGATTTGTATAAAAGGAGTTGTCCGTGTATCAAGTTGCTTAAAGTTCAAATCCAGTCGAAACAACACTGCTCCTGTGACCATTAAAATAATTAGTAGTAATACATTTGACTAATTCTTTCACCGTTAGAACGAATGTTGCGTCAACTCGCTGAATGATTAAAAGTAAAAGCGGAAAAAAATGTATGGTAAATCATTTAGGTTACAATTGTACAATAAAATTCACGCATAATCATACATTCTATTTAATCATGGATTTGTATAGATTTATCTTTGTATAAATTTCATATTATTACAATACAATGAATTGTACGTCTGTTTTACCCACCAAAAACATAATTATAAGTGCTATAGTACTAACACGATGAGTCTTCCATATGTAAGTTTTCGTAATCAAAATTTCAATAGAAACTGTAGACGTCTCAACAGCTGAAATGCTGCTTCCTGTTTATCGGCTTCTATACACTTAATGGCGACTACCGCTTCAATGTGCGATGTTTAAACCGCGAAAATGAGGAAGTTATTGTTTTATATAGACTATTTCTTTCAAAATACATTTATTTTGCCATTATTCAACGTAAATCCAACAATTCTGAAACTATAATACGTATAATAATAGCGATTGGGTTTAATTACTATATTTATCGCCGGTTCTTGTGTCTGGCTCGTTGGTCTAGGGGTATGATTCCCGCTTCGGGTGCGGGAGGTCCCGGGTTCAATTCCCGGACGAGCCCAATATTTTACTTCAGTTATGAAATGTTATTTTATGATTCCTTTATATTTACACGAATTATTACATCTCATTTAAATATGTACCTAGCTTAATCCTACGTATCATCTTATATTTTTATTGATCACCGGCGAAGTTTAATCTTATTATAGTGTACAAAATAACAGTAAAGAACCGGAAGTGTTGATAAATTACGATAGTAAATGTAAATAAATTAGAAAGTAATAGAAAACTGTAACGATGCAGGGTAATTTTATAGAAGAACACCCCCCTCGATTTCAGTGGGGAAAACAATTTTTTCCTCGTTTTTTTCGTGTACTATCAGCTAATCTAACCTCCAAGATGCCCGCAATCGATTTTTCCCCATAAAAAGGGAGGGGGTTGGGTGTATCGCCCCCTCCCCTCTCCTCCCCGGATAACCGCCATCCTCGAAATTTTCTCTACGATTTTTTTTCCGCGTGATATCAACAAATATGACCTCTAAACCAGTCGGAAACGACTAGATTTATAGAAAAAGGAGGGTGAAAGGGGGCGAAAAGACCTTTGGAGTTTCACAGATTTAGACACCTCTCGCGTTTGATCAGAAATAATAATTTTAAATCGTCATTTTCGTGTGCTATCAACAGCCTATGCAGCTTACTTAAAAGACACAATTTATAAATGGATTAAGAATCGTGAATCGTGAATATCTGTTGACGACTGTTAAATTTAAACTAAACATCGTCCCACATTGTTGCAGTTTCACTTGAGAAGTCTGCATATGAAGATTGTCATCATTTGCCTTCGCAAAATGAATTGACTGTTCCACTATTTCATGTAAAGTGGACGTGTAAAAGCCACGACAAAAAACACCCAGCACACACTGTCAATGTGATTGGTGTTAGGAAGGGCATCCAGCCGTAGAAAACCAGCCAGAAACTCTCCTATATGAGCGAGACACGGTCACCAGCTTGTCTCTAAATGGGACAAACCCGTCTAACCCATGCTAGCATGGAAGATAAACGTTAATCGATGATGATGATAGCTTACACTACCTTGGCAGTATCGCTAGAGCACTGGCAACATGCTTCGTGACATCGAGTTACGGTCATTTACGTTCTGAGTTCAAATACCACTGAGGTTAAGATTTGCCTTTCATCATTATGGGGTTGATAAAATAAAGCACCAATAATGCCCTGGGTTGATTTAATCGACTTTCCCCTCCCCCAAAATTGCTGGCCTTGTGCCTATAGTAGAAATCATTACCTTATCCAACATATGAAGCCCATTCATCAGATATCAATGATTACTTGGTAGATACCATTGAATTCAACTTTGCCTTTCATCATACCTACCTACTTACCTACCTAGGATGGTTTACAGAATTGTTAGAACATCAGACATGATGCCTTGCAGAATTTCTTTCTGCCCTTAACTTTCTCAGTTTATTGGACTCTGCCTTTCCCTTGTATTACATTTTCTATTACTTCCACCACCACTATCAATCCTCCCGACTACCACTAAGATTTCTCTTGGTCTTTCTCTACTACATCTTTCTTCCACTGACACCTGGCACTTCTTCACCCAGCATTTATCATGTCCATACCAGTGCTTGACTGGTATTTATTTTATCACCCAAAGGAAAATAAAAAACAAAGTCGACTTTGATGGGATTTGAACATAGGCAGCTGCTGATCCTCTTAAGAAACCTCTATGCAGTTAGTCAACTGTAGTATTTCTCTCAAACTTCAGCCTGATATCTTGGTAGATATGTGGTAGAGGATGGTAAGTAGTGTGGTTGATGCATAAGTAAGTAGGTTGATAGAGTGAAGGCTGCAAATGGGAGGGGAGATAACTAAACAAATATGATCCCAAATACAAGTAGCCAAAATGGGGTTCCTCCGAAGGGTCTTTGGAGTAATGTTACTCAATAGAGTACATAGCTCAAAGATCAGAGAGTTCAAAGATCCAGGTAGAGTCACTACTTCTCCATAATTGTGAGCTGACAGCTCTGATACTACAGGCATTACCCAGGATTCATGACAATAGGTAAGAGTTGGCACATACATACATATATATGTACCACCCACCTCCATAAATATCTACCTACCTACTAGCCTACCTACCTTCCTACCTACCTATCTACATTCATACTTACATTCATATATACATACCTTCGTACCCAAGTATCAACCAGCCTCCCCATCTATCTATCAACCTATCCACCTGCATACCTTTCTAACTACCTACCTACCTACCTACCTACCTCCTTACTTACCTACCTACTTACTTACCTACCTACTTACTTACCTACCCACTTACCTACCTACCTCCTTACTTACCTACCTACTTACTTACCTACCCACTTACCTACCTACCTACCTCCTTACTTACCTACCTACTTACTTACCTACCCACATACCTACCGACTTACCTACCTACATACATATCTACCTACCTATCTCAGAAATTGCTCGGGGTCTGGTTCGGACCAGACCTCCAGGTGGAGAAGAACTGGGGTGAGGTGACGAGCAGGGTGTTTGCACTGACCCAGAAGTGGGCCGAGTGCAAACTGTCCCTGAAAGGTCGGGCGGAGGTGGCGAACACTTATATAGCGTCCGTCATCTACTACCGCCTGACCGTGGTGCCTTGCCCAAGGGAAACGCTAGCCAAAATGGAGCGCGCACTCTTCCAATTCCATTGGAAGAAGCGGGCTCCTATGGTGAGGAGATCCATCTGCTGTCAACACCCTTCGAAAGGAGGGCTGGGGATGCCGTGGCTGATGATACGTAAACACGCATTAAGGCTACGGCACCTTCAGGTATTCCTCTCCGGGCAACCGGTGTGGGCCCCGTTTGTGAGGCGAGCCTTTCCCAGACTCGTCTCACTCACCGAGCTGCAATCCTGGGTCAAGCAAAGACCGAGAAAACTGGGCGCCTGGCACACCGAGTGTGCCCAGGCGCTCACGGCTCTCTGGCAGGCGGACCCGGCTGTCAGTGGAGAATCCACCTCGTCATTCTATAGAGGGCTGGTGGTTAGCAGGTGCGACGACGCCCTCGGAGAAGCCCTAGGCATGGAGGAAGACGAACTGGCCAACCTGTTTGGTAGGACATTCAGCCCGGGACCCATGGATAACTTCCAGAGGTCCCTGGCCTGGCAATGCTACAGAAGGGCTCTGCCCGTTCGAGAAAGGCTCTACAGACACGGGCGCCCGGGTAGGGACCCCGCCAAAAAGATCTGTCCCAGATGCGTGTGCGACGAGGAAACCGTTGCACACGCATTGGTACACTGCTCGGGCATTGCCGATCTGTGGGGCTATGTCGAACAACTGCTGTCAAGGGTGGGACCGATCCGGTTGACCACCGAGTCTATTGTAACGATCAAGCCGCCTCCCCTCTTCAAAAACGAAGGAGAGGCGGTGTTTCTGTGCGTAATAGCCATGGCGAAAGAGGTTGTATGGTGGACGCGTCTGAAAGGACTGAGGTCAGACACCTTTCTCTCTGGCCAACAACTGGTCCGTTTCTTCCGATATCATTTCGGAAGAAGGATCAGGATGGAGAGAGAGGTGCTGCACCCCAGCCGTTTCTATGAAAGATGGGTGAAAGTGGCGAGAATGGCCCGTGTGAATGGGCCTTCACTCTACATCAGACTATAGGTGAGGAAGATGAAAGACCAAGGGAGCACCCCTTCTCTGTGCTCCTGAGGAGAAGGGTTGCACACTTTTTTCGGGGGTGTGTGCGACCCCCCAAGGCGCCTCCTCTCTATTGAGGACTTTGTTATAAATTTTATTTTTTGTTATATTTTATTTTATTTTTATATATTGTTATTGCCTCCTCCTTATTGAGGACGCCTTGTTTTGTAAACTTCCCCCATTGTACTTGTCCCACGTTTGATGCCCTGGTGGCAAATAAAAGAAACATATCTCAATTAAATACATCCTTGACATCTCTTCTATATCTTCATTTATTCATTTCTCTTCTATTTACCTACCTACCTCCACTTAAAATCTATTTACTTCCATTTAAATACTTACCTTTCGTTCTATCCACCAACCTACATGCATACAGACCAACCTACCTACCTACTTACCTACCTAACTAGCTACCTACCTTCTTAACAACCAAGTTACTTACCTACCTGCCTATCCACATTCTAACTAACCTACCTGCCCTCCTACATACCTACATCTCTAGCCACCTGCCTACCTACATGCCTACATCTCTAGCCACCTGCCTACTAATCTACCTGCCTACCTACATCTCTAGCCACCTGCCTACCTACATACCTACATCTCTAGCCACCTGCCTACTAATCTACCTACCTACCTAAATACCTACATCTCTAGCCACCTGCCTACTAATCTACCTGCCTACCTACATACCTACATCTCTAGCCACCTGCCTACTAATCTACCTGCCTACCTACATCTCTAGCCAACTGCCTACTAACATACCTGCCTACCTACATACCTACATCTCTAGCCACCTGCCTACTAATCTACCTGCCTACCTACATCTCTAGCCACCTGCCTACTAATCTACCTGCCTACCTACATACCTACATCTCTAGTAACCTGCCTACTAATCTAACTGCCTACCTACATACCTACATATCTAGCCACCTGCCTACTAATCTACCTGCCTACCTACATACCTACATTTCTAGCCACCTGCCTACTAATCTACCTGCCTACCTACATACCTACATCTCTAGCCACCTGCCTACTAATCTACCTGCCTACCTACATACCTACATCTCTAGTCACCTGCCTACTAATCTAACTGCCTACCTACATACCTACATATCTAGCCACCTGCCTACAAAACTACCTGCCTACCTACATACCTACATTTCTAGCCACCTGCCTACTAATCTACCTGCCTACCTACATACCTACATCTCTAGCCACCTGCCTACAAATCTACCTGCCTACCTACATACCTACATCTCTAGTCACCTGCCTACTAATCTAACTGCCTACCTACATATCTATATATCTAGCCACCTGCCTACTAATCTACCTGCCTACCTACATACCTTCATCACTAGCCACTTGCCTACTAATCTACCTGCCTACCTACATCTCAAGCCACCTGCCTACTAATTTACCTGCCTTCCTACATCTCTAGCCACCTGCCTACTAATCTACCTGCCTACCTACATACCTACATCTCTAGCCACCTGTCTACTAACATACCTGCCTACCTACATACCTACATCTTTAGCCACCTGCCTACTAATATACCTGCCTACCTACATACCTACATCTCTAGCCACCTGCCTACTAATCTACCTGCCTACCTACATACCTATATCTTTAGCCACCTGCCTACTAATATACCTGCCTACTTACATACCTACATCTCTAGCCACCTGCCTACTAATCTACCTGCCTATCTACATACCTACATCTCTAGCCACCTGCCTACTAATCTACCTGCCTACCTACATACCTACATCTCTAGCCACCTGTCTACTAACATACCTGCCTACCTACATACCTACATCTTTAGCCACCTGCCTACTAATATACCTGCCTACCTACATACCTACATCTCTAGCCACCTGCCTACTAATCTACCTGCCTACCTACATCTCTAGCCACCTGCCTACTAATCTACCTGCCTACCTACATACCTACATCTCTAGCCACCTGCCTACCTACATCTCTAGTCACCTGCCTACTAATCTACATTGCCTACCTACATACCTACAAATCTAGCCACCTGCCTACTAATCTACCTGCCTACCTACATCTCTAGCTACCTGCCTAATAATCTACCTGCCTACCTACATACCTACATCTCTAGCCACCTGCCTACTAATCTACCTGCCTACCTACATCTCTAGCCACCTGTCTATTAATCTACCTGCCTACCTACATACCTACATCTCTAGCCACCTGCCTACTAATCTACCTGCCTACCTACATCTCTATCCACCTGCCTACTAACATACCTGCCTACCTACATACCTACATCTCTAGCAACCTGCCTACTAATCTACCTGCCTACCTACATCTCTAGCCACCTGCCTACTAATCTACCTGCCTACCTACATACCTACATCTCTAGCCACCTGCCTACTAATCTACCTGGCTACCTACATACCTACATCTAGAGCCACCTGTCTACTAACATACCTGCCTACCTACATACCTACATCTCTAGCCACCTGCCTACTAATATACCTGCCTACCTACATACCTACATCTCTAGCCACCTGCCTACTAATCTACCTACATACCTACATCTCTAGCCACCTGCCTACTAATCTACCTGCCTACCTACATCTCTAGTCACCTGCCTACTAATCTACCTGCCTACCTACATACCTACATCTCTAGTCACCTGCCTACTAATCTAACTGCCTACCTACATACCTACATATCTAGCCACCTGCCTACAAAACTACCTGCCTACCTACATACCTACATTTCTAGCCACCTGCCTACTAATCTACCTGCCTACCTACATACCTACATCTCTAGCCACCTGCCTACAAATCTACCTGCCTACCTACATACCTACATCTCTAGTCACCTGCCTACTAATCTAACTGCCTACCTACATATCTATATATCTAGCCACCTGCCTACTAATCTACCTGCCTACCTACATACCTTCATCACTAGCCACTTGCCTACTAATCTACCTGCCTACCTACATCTCAAGCCACCTGCCTACTAATTTACCTGCCTTCCTACATCTCTAGCCACCTGCCTACTAATCTACCTGCCTACCTACATACCTACATCTCTAGCCACCTGTCTACTAACATACCTGCCTACCTACATACCTACATCTTTAGCCACCTGCCTACTAATATACCTGCCTACCTACATACCTACATCTCTAGCCACCTGCCTACTAATCTACCTGCCTACCTACATACCTATATCTTTAGCCACCTGCCTACTAATATACCTGCCTACTTACATACCTACATCTCTAGCCACCTGCCTACTAATCTACCTGCCTATCTACATACCTACATCTCTAGCCACCTGCCTACTAATCTACCTGCCTACCTACATACCTACATCTCTAGCCACCTGTCTACTAACATACCTGCCTACCTACATACCTACATCTTTAGCCACCTGCCTACTAATATACCTGCCTACCTACATACCTACATCTCTAGCCACCTGCCTACTAATCTACCTGCCTACCTACATCTCTAGCCACCTGCCTACTAATCTACCTGCCTACCTACATACCTACATCTCTAGCCACCTGCCTACCTACATCTCTAGTCACCTGCCTACTAATCTACATTGCCTACCTACATACCTACAAATCTAGCCACCTGCCTACTAATCTACCTGCCTACCTACATCTCTAGCTACCTGCCTAATAATCTACCTGCCTACCTACATACCTACATCTCTAGCCACCTGCCTACTAATCTACCTGCCTACCTACATCTCTAGCCACCTGTCTATTAATCTACCTGCCTACCTACATACCTACATCTCTAGCCACCTGCCTACTAATCTACCTGCCTACCTACATCTCTATCCACCTGCCTACTAACATACCTGCCTACCTACATACCTACATCTCTAGCAACCTGCCTACTAATCTACCTGCCTACCTACATCTCTAGCCACCTGCCTACTAATCTACCTGCCTACCTACATACCTACATCTCTAGCCACCTGCCTACTAATCTACCTGCCTACCTACATACCTACATCTAGAGCCACCTGTCTACTAACATACCTGCCTACCTACATACCTACATCTCTAGCCACCTGCCTACTAATATACCTGCCTACCTACATACCTACATCTCTAGCCACCTGCCTACTAATCTACCTACATACCTACATCTCTAGCCACCTGCCTACTAATCTACCTGCCTACCTACATCTCTAGTCACCTGTCTATTAATCTACCTGCCTACCTACATACCTACATCTATAGCCACCTGCCTACTAATCTACCTGCCTACCTACATCTCTAGCCACCTGCCTACTAATCTACCTGCCTACCTACATACCTACATTTTTAGCCACCTGTAAACTAACATACCTGCCTACCTACATACCTACATCTCGAGCCACCTGCCTACTAATCTACCTGCCTACCTACATCTCTAGCCACCTGCCTACTAATCTACCTACCTACCTACATACCTACATCTCTAGCCACCTGCCTACTAATCTACCTGCCTACCTACATACCTACATCTCTAGCCACCTGCCTACTAATCTACATGCCTACCTACATACCTACATCTCTAGCCACCTCCCTACTAATCTACCTGCCTACCTACATACATACATCTCTAGCCACCTGCCTGCTAATCTACCTGCCTACGTACATACCTACATCTCTAGCCACCTGCCTACTAACATACCTGCCTACCTACATACCTACATCTCTAGCCACCTGCCTACTAATCGCCCTGCCTACCTACATCTCTAGCCACCTGCCTACTAATCTACCTGCCTACCTACATACCTACATCTCTAGCCACCTGCCTACTAATCTACCTGCCTACCTACATACCTACATCTCTAGCCACCAGCCTACTAATCTACCTGCCTACCTACATCTCTAGCCACCTGCCTACTAATCTACCTGCCTACCTACATCTCTAGCCACCTGCCTACTAACATACCTGCCTACCTATATACCTACATCTCTAGCCACCTGCCTACTAATATAAATGCCTACCTACATCTCTAGCCGCCTGCCTACTAATCTACCTGCCTACCTACATCTCTAGCTACCTGCCTAATAATCTACCTGCCTACCTACATACCTACATCTCTAGCCTCCTGCCTACTAATCTACCTGCCTACCTACATCTCTAGTCACCTGCCTAATAATCTACATTGCCTACCTACATACCTACATCTCTAGCCACCTGCCTACTAATCTACCTGCCTACCTACATCTCTAGCCACCTGTCTATTAATCTACCTGCCTACCTACATACCTACATCTCTAGCCACCTGCCTACTAATCTACCTACATACCTACATCTCTAGCCAACTGCCTACATACATACCTACATATCTAGCCACCTGCCTACCTACATACCTACATCTTTAGCCACCTGCCTACTAATCTACCTGCCTACCTACATACCTACATTTTTAGCCACCTGCCAACTAACATACCTGCCTACCTACATACCTACATCTCGAGCCACCTGCCTACTAATTTACCTGCCTTCCTACATCTCTAGCCCCCTGCCTACTAATCTACCTGCCTACCTACATACCTACATCTCTAGCCACCTGCCTACTAATATACCTGCTACCTACATACCTACATCTCTAGCCACCTGCCTACTAATATACCTGCCTACCTACATCTCTATCCACCTGCCTACTAACATAACTGCCTACCTATATACCTACATCTCTAGCCACCTGCCTACTAATATAACTGCCTACCTACATCTCTAGCCACCTGCCTACTAATCTACCTGCCTACCTACATCTCTAGCTACCTGCCTAATAATCTACCTGCCTACCTATATACCTACATCTCTAGCCACCTGCCTACTAATCTACCTGCCTACCTACATCTCTAGTCACCTGCCTAATAATCTACATTGCCTACCTACATACCTACATCTCTAGCCACCTGCCGACTAATCTACCTGCCTACCTACATCTCTAGCCACCTGCCTACTAATCTACCTGCCTACCTACATACCTACATCTCTAGCCACCTGCCTACTAATCTACCTACATACCTACATACCTACATCTCTAGCCACCTGCCTACTAATATAACTGCCTACCTACATCTCTAGCCACCTGCCTACTAATCTACCTGCCTACCTACATATCTACATTTTTAGCCACATGCCTACTAATCTACCTGCCTACCTACATACCTACATCTCTAGCCACCTGCCTACTAATCGCCCTGCCTACCTACATCTCTAGCCACCTGCCTACTAATCTACCTGCCTACCTACATACCTACATCTCTAGCCACCTGCCTACTAATCTACCTGCCTACCTACATACCTACATCTCTAGCCACCAGCCTACTAATCTACCTGCCTACCTACATCTCTAGCCACCTGCCTACTAATCTACCTGCCTACCTACATCTCTAGCCACCTGCCTACTAACATACCTGCCTACCTATATACCTACATCTCTAGCCACCTGCCTACTAATATAAATGCCTACCTACATCTCTAGCCGCCTGCCTACTAATCTACCTGCCTACCTACATCTCTAGCTACCTGCCTAATAATCTACCTGCCTACCTACATACCTACATCTCTAGCCTCCTGCCTACTAATCTACCTGCCTACCTACATCTCTAGTCACCTGCCTAATAATCTACATTGCCTACCTACATACCTACATCTCTAGCCACCTGCCTACTAATCTACCTGCCTACCTACATCTCTAGCCACCTGTCTATTAATCTACCTGCCTACCTACATACCTACATCTCTAGCCACCTGCCTACTAATCTACCTACATACCTACATCTCTAGCCAACTGCCTACATACATACCTACATATCTAGCCACCTGCCTACCTACATACCTACATCTTTAGCCACCTGCCTACTAATCTACCTGCCTACCTACATACCTACATTTTTAGCCACCTGCCAACTAACATACCTGCCTACCTACATACCTACATCTCGAGCCACCTGCCTACTAATTTACCTGCCTTCCTACATCTCTAGCCCCCTGCCTACTAATCTACCTGCCTACCTACATACCTACATCTCTAGCCACCTGCCTACTAATATACCTGCTACCTACATACCTACATCTCTAGCCACCTGCCTACTAATATACCTGCCTACCTACATCTCTATCCACCTGCCTACTAACATAACTGCCTACCTATATACCTACATCTCTAGCCACCTGCCTACTAATATAACTGCCTACCTACATCTCTAGCCACCTGCCTACTAATCTACCTGCCTACCTACATCTCTAGCTACCTGCCTAATAATCTACCTGCCTACCTATATACCTACATCTCTAGCCACCTGCCTACTAATCTACCTGCCTACCTACATCTCTAGTCACCTGCCTAATAATCTACATTGCCTACCTACATACCTACATCTCTAGCCACCTGCCGACTAATCTACCTGCCTACCTACATCTCTAGCCACCTGCCTACTAATCTACCTGCCTACCTACATACCTACATCTCTAGCCACCTGCCTACTAATCTACCTACATACCTACATACCTACATCTCTAGCCACCTGCCTACTAATATAACTGCCTACCTACATCTCTAGCCACCTGCCTACTAATCTACCTGCCTACCTACATATCTACATTTTTAGCCACATGCCTACTAATCTACCTGCCTACCTACATACCTACATCTCTAGCCACCTGCCTACTAATCTACCTGCCTACCTACATACCTACATCTCTAGCCACCTGCCTACTAATCTACCTGCATACCTACATCTCTAGCCACCTGCCTACTAATCTACCTGCCTACCTACACATAGAGCCACCTGCCTACTAATCTACCTATACCTACATATTTAGCCACCTGCCTACTAATCTACCTACATACCTACATCTCCAGTCACCTACCTACTAATCTACCTGCCTACCTAAATACCTACATCTCTAGGCACCTGCCTACTAATCTACCTATACCTACATCTCTAGCCAACTGCCTACCTACATACCTACATCTCTAGCCACCTGCCTACTAATCTACCTGCCTACCTACATCTCTAGCCACCTGCCTACTAATCTACCTGCCTACCTACATACCTACATCTCTAGCCACCTGCCTACTAATCTAGCTGCCTACCTACATACCTACATCTCTAGCCACCTGCCTACTAATTTACCTGCCTTCCTACATCTCTAGCCACCTGCCTACTAATCTACCTGCCTACCTACATACCTACATCTCTAGCCACCTGCCTACTAATCTACCTGCCTACCTACATACCTACATCTCTAGCCACCTGCCTACTAATCTACCTGCCCACCTACATACCTACATCACTAACCACCTGCCTACTAATCTACCTGCCTACCTACATCTCTAGCCACCTGCCTACTAATCTACCTACATCTCTTGCCACCTGCCTACTAATCTACCTGCCTACCTACATACCTACATCTCTAGCCACCTGCCTACTAATCTACCTACATCTCTAGCCACCTGCCTACTAATCTACCTGCCTACCTACATACCTACATCTCTAGCCAACTGTCTACTAATCTACATACATCTCTAGCCACCTGCCTACTAATCTACTTGCCTACCTACATCTCTAGCCACCTGCCAACTAATCTACCTGCCTACCTACATCCTACATCACTAGCCACCTGCCTACCTACATCTCTAGTCACCTGCCTAATAATCTACATTGCCTACCTACATACCTACATCTCTAGCCACCTGCCGACTAATCTACCTGCCTACCTACATCTCTAGCCACCTGCCTACTAATCTACCTGCCTACCTACATACCTACATCTCTAGCCACCTGCCTACTAATCTACCTACATACCTACATACCTACATCTCTAGCCACCTGCCTACTAATATAACTGCCTACCTACATCTCTAGCCACCTGCCTACTAATCTACCTGCCTACCTACATATCTACATTTTTAGCCACATGCCTACTAATCTACCTGCCTACCTACATACCTACATCTCTAGCCACCTGCCTACTAATCTACCTGCCTACCTACATACCTACATCTCTAGCCACCTGCCTACTAATCTACCTGCATACCTACATCTCTAGCCACCTGCCTACTAATCTACCTGCCTACCTACACATAGAGCCACCTGCCTACTAATCTACCTATACCTACATATTTAGCCACCTGCCTACTAATCTACCTACATACCTACATCTCCAGTCACCTACCTACTAATCTACCTGCCTACCTAAATACCTACATCTCTAGGCACCTGCCTACTAATCTACCTATACCTACATCTCTAGCCAACTGCCTACCTACATACCTACATCTCTAGCCACCTGCCTACTAATCTACCTGCCTACCTACATCTCTAGCCACCTGCCTACTAATCTACCTGCCTACCTACATACCTACATCTCTAGCCACCTGCCTACTAATCTAGCTGCCTACCTACATACCTACATCTCTAGCCACCTGCCTACTAATTTACCTGCCTTCCTACATCTCTAGCCACCTGCCTACTAATCTACCTGCCTACCTACATACCTACATCTCTAGCCACCTGCCTACTAATCTACCTGCCTACCTACATACCTACATCTCTAGCCACCTGCCTACTAATCTACCTGCCCACCTACATACCTACATCACTAACCACCTGCCTACTAATCTACCTGCCTACCTACATCTCTAGCCACCTGCCTACTAATCTACCTACATCTCTTGCCACCTGCCTACTAATCTACCTGCCTACCTACATACCTACATCTCTAGCCACCTGCCTACTAATCTACCTACATCTCTAGCCACCTGCCTACTAATCTACCTGCCTACCTACATACCTACATCTCTAGCCAACTGTCTACTAATCTACATACATCTCTAGCCACCTGCCTACTAATCTACTTGCCTACCTACATCTCTAGCCACCTGCCAACTAATCTACCTGCCTACCTACATCCTACATCACTAGCCACCTGCCTACTAACATACGTGCCTACCTACATACCTACATCTCTAGCCACCTGCCTACTAATCTACCTGCCTACCTACATCTCGAGCCACCTGCCTACTAATCTACCTATACCTACATCTCTAGCCACCTGCCTACTATTCTACCTGCCTTCCTACATCTCGAGCCACCTGCCTACTAATCTACCTGCCTACCTACATCTAGAGCCACCTGTCTACTAATCTACCTACATACCTACATCTCTAGCCACCTGCCTAATATTCTACCTGCCTTCCTACATCTCGAGCCACCTGCCTACTAATCTACCTATACCTACATCTCTAGCCACCTGACTACTAATCTACCTGCCTACCTAAATACCTACATCTCTAGGCACCTGCCTACTAATCTACCTATACCTACATCTCTAGCCAACTGCCTACCTACATACCTACATCTCTAGCCACCTGCCTACTAATCTACCTGCCTATCTACATACCTACATCTCTAGCCACCTGTCTACTAACATACCTGCCTACCTACATACCTACATCACTAGCCACCTGCCTACTAATCTACCTGACTACATACATACCTACATCTCTAGCCACCTGCCTACTAATCTACCTGCCTATCTACATACCTACATCTCTAGCCACCTGCCTACTAATCTAGCTGCCTACCTACATACCTACATCTCTAGCCACCTGCCTACTAATCTACCTGACTACCTACATACCTACATCTCTAGCCACCTGCCTACTAATTTACCTGCCTTCCTACTTCTCTAGCCACCTGCCTACTAATTTACCTGCCTTCCTACATCTCTAGCCACCTGCCTACTAATCTACCTACCTACCTACATACCTACATCTCTAGCCACCTGCCTACTAATCTACCTGCCAACCTACATACCTACATCTTTAGCCACCTGTCTACTAATCTACCTACATACCTACATCTCTAGCCACCTGCCTACTAATCTACCTGCCTACCTACATACCTACATCACTAGCCACCTGCCTACTAATTTACCTGCCTTCCTACATCTCTAGCCACCTGCCTACTAATATACCTGCCAACCTACATCCCTAGCCACCTGCCTACTAATCTACCTGCCTACCTACATCTCTAGCCACCTGCCTACTAACATACCTGCCTACCTATATATGTACATCTCTAGCCACCTGCCTACTAATATAACTGCCTACCTACATACCTACATCTCTAGCCGCCTGTCTACTAATCTACCTGCCTACCTACATCTCTAGCCACCTGCCTACTAATCTACCTGCGTACCTACATACCTACATCTCTAGCCACCTGCCTACTAACATACCTGCTACCTACATACCTAGCCACCTGCCTACTAATCTACCTGCCTACCTACATCTCTGGCCACCTGCCTACTAACATACCTGCCTACCTAGATACCTACATCTCTAGCCACCTGTCTACTAATCTACCTGCCTACCTACATCTCTAGCCACCTGCCTACTAATCTACCTGCGTACCTACGTACCAACATCTCTGGCCACCTGCCTACTAACATGCCTGCCTACCTACATACCTACATCTCTAGCCACCTGCCTACTAATCTACCTGCCTACAAACATACCTACATCTCTAGCCACCTGCCTACCTACATACCTACATCTCTAGCCACCTGTCTACTAATCTACCTGCCTACATACATCTCTAGCCACCTGCCTACTAATCTACCTGCCTACCTACATACCTACATCTCTAGTCACCTGCCTACTAATCTACCTGCCAACCTACATACCTACATCTCGAGCCACCTGCCTACTAATTTACCTGCCTTCCTACATCTCTAGCCACCTGCCTACTAATCTACCTGCCTACCTACATCTCTAGCCACCTGCCTACTAATCTACCTGCATACCTACATCTCTAGCCACCTGCCTACTAATCTACCTGCCTACCTACATACCTACATCTCTAGTCACCTGCCTACTAATCTACCTGCCAACCTACATACCTACATCTCGAGCCACCTGCCTACTAATCTACCTGCCTACCTACATCCCTACATCTCTGGCCACCTGTCTACTAACATACCTGCCTACCTACATACCTACATCTCTAGCCACCTGCCTACTAATCTACCTGCCTACCTACACACCTACATCTCTAGCCACCTGCCTACTAATATACCTGCCAACCTACATCCCTAGCCACCTGCCTACCTACATACCTACATCTCTAGCCACCTGTCTACTAATCTACCTGCCTACCTACATACCTACATCTCTAGCCACCTGCCTACTAATCTACCTATACCTACATCTCTAGCCACCTCACTACTAATGTACCTGCCTACCTACATACCAATATCTCTAGCCACCTGCTTACTAATCTACTTGCCTACCTACATACCTACATCTCTAGCCACCTGTCTACTAATCTACCTGCCTATCTACATCTCTAGCCACCTGCCTACTAACATACCTGCCTACCTACATACCTACATCTCTAGCCACCTGCCTACTAATCTACCTGCCTACCTACATCTCTAGCCACCTGCCTACTAATTTACCTGCCTTCCTACATCTCTAGCCACCTGCCTACTATTCTACCTGCCTACCTACATACCTACATCTCTAACCACCTGTCTACTAATCTACCTGCCTATCTACATCTCTAGCTACCTGCCTACTAATCTACCTGCCTACATACATACGTACATCTCTAGCCACCTGCCTACTAATCTAACTGCCTACCTACATACCTACATCTCTAGCCACCTGCCTACTAATCCACCTGCCTACCTACATACCTACATCTCTAGCCACCTGTCTACTAATCTACCTGCCTACCTGCCTACCTACATCTCTAGCCACCTGCCTACTAACATACCTGCCTACCTACATACCTACATCTCTAGCCACCTGCCTACTATTCTATCTGCCTACCTGCCTACCAACATCTCTAGCCCCCTGCCTACTAACATACCTGCCTACCTAGATACCTACATCTCTTGCCACCTGTCTACTAATCTACCTGCCTACCTACATCTCTAGCCACCTGCCTACTAATCTACGTGCCTACCTACATACCTACATCTCTAGCCACCTGCCTACTAATCTACCTGCCTACCTACATACCTACATCTCGAGCCACCTGCCTACTAATCTACCTGCCTACCTACATACCTACATCTCTAGCCACCTGCCTACTAATCTACCTGCCTACCTACATACCTACATCTCTAGCCACTTGTCTACTAATCTACCTGCCTACCTACATCTCTAGCCACCTGCCTACTAATCTACCTGCCTACCTACATCTCTAGCCACCTGCCTACTAATCTACCTGCCTACCTACATACCTACATCTCTAGCCACTTGTCTACTAATCTACCTACATACCTACATCTCTAGCCACCTGCCTACTAATCTACCTGCCTACCTACATCTCTAGCCACCTGCCTACTAATTTACCTGCCTTTCTACATCTCTTCCCACCTGCCTACTATTCTACCTACCTACATACCTACATCTCTAGACACCTGTCTACTAATCTACCTGCCTACCTACATCTTTAGCCACCTGCCTACTAATCTACCTGCCTACCTACATACCTACATATCTAGCCACCTGCCTACTAATCTACCTGCCTACCTACATACCTACATCTCTAGCCACCTGTCTACTAATCTACCTGCCTACCTACATCTCTAGCCACCTGCCTACTATTCTACCTTCCTACCTACATACCTACATCTCTAGCCACCTGCCTACTAATCTACCTGCCTACATACCTACATCTCTAGCCACCTGCCTACTATTCTACCTGCCTACCTACATACCATTATCTCTAGCCACCTGCCTACTATTCTATTTGGCTACCTACATCTCTAGCCACCTGTCTACTAATCTACCTGCCTACCTAGCCACCTGCCCACTAACATACCTGCCTACCTACATACCTACATCTCTATCCACCTGCCTACTAACGTACCTGCCTACCTATATCTCTAGCCACCTGTCTACTAATCTACCTACCTACATACCTACATCTCTAGCCACCTGTCTACTAACATACCTGCCTACCTACATCTCTAGCCACCTGCCTACTAATCTACCTGCCTACCTACATACCTACATCTTGCCTACTAATCTACCTGCCCACCTACATCTCTAGCCACCTGCCTACATATCTACCTGCCTACCTACACATTTTTAGCCACCTGCCTACTAATTTACCTGCTTACGTACATACCTACATCTCTAGCCACCTGTCTACTAATCTACCTGCCTATCTACATCTCTAACCACCTGCCTACCTACATCTCTAGCTACCTGCCTACTAACATACCTGCCTGCCTTCCTACACCTCTTGCCACGTGCCTACTAATCTACCTGCCTACCTACATACCTACATCTCTTGCCACCTGCCTACTAATCTACCTGCCTACCTACATACCTACATCTCTAGCCACCTGCCTACTAACATACCTGCCTACCTACATCTCTAGCCACCCGCCTACTAATCTACCTGCCTACCTACATACCTACATCTCTAGCCACCTGCCTACTATTCTACCTGCCTACCTACATACCTACATCTCTAGCCACCTGTCTACTAATCTACCTGCCTAACTTCATACCTACATCTCTAGCCACCTGCCTACTAACATACCTGCCTACCTAGATACCTACATCTCTTGCCACCTGTCTACTAATCTACCTGCCTACCTACATACCTACATCTGTAGCCACCTGCCTACTAATCTACCTGCCTACCTACATACCTACATCTCTAGCCACCTGCCTACTAATCTACCTGCCTACCTACATACCTACATCTCTAGCCACCTTTCTACTAATCTACCTGCCTACCTACATACCTACATCTCTAGCCACCTGCCTACTAATCTACCTATACCTACATCTCTAGCCACCTGCCTACTAATCTACCTGCCTACCTACATCCCTACATCTCTGGCCACCTGTCTACTAACATACCTGCCTACCTACATACCTACATCTCTAGCCACCTGCCTACTAATCTACCTGCCTACCTACATCTCTAGCCACCTGCCTACTAATCTACCTGCCTACCTACATACCTACATCTCTAGCCACCTGCCTACTAATCTAGCTGCCTACCTACATACCTACATCTCTAGCCACCTGCCTACTAATTTACCTGCCTTCCTACATCTCTAGCCACCTGCCTACTAATCTACCTGCCTACCTACATACCTACATCTCTAGCCACCTGCCTACTAATCTACCTGCCTACCTACATACCTACATCTCTAGCCACCTGCCTACTAATCTACCTGCCCACCTACATACCTACATCACTAACCACCTGCCTACTAATCTACCTGCCTACCTACATCTCTAGCCACCTGCCTACTAATCTACCTACATCTCTTGCCACCTGCCTACTAATCTACCTGCCTACCTACATACCTACATCTCTAGCCACCTGCCTACTAATCTACCTACATCTCTAGCCACCTGCCTACTAATCTACCTGCCTACCTACATACCTACATCTCTAGCCAACTGTCTACTAATCTACATACATCTCTAGCCACCTGCCTACTAATCTACTTGCCTACCTACATCACTAGCCACCTGCCTACTAACATACGTGCCTACCTACATACCTACATCTCTAGCCACCTGCCTACTAATCTACCTGCCTACCTACATCTCGAGCCACCTGCCTACTAATCTACCTATACCTACATCTCTAGCCACCTGCCTACTATTCTACCTGCCTTCCTACATCTCGAGCCACCTGCCTACTAATCTACCTGCCTACCTACATCTAGAGCCACCTGTCTACTAATCTACCTACATACCTACATCTCTAGCCACCTGCCTAATATTCTACCTGCCTTCCTACATCTCGAGCCACCTGCCTACTAATCTACCTATACCTACATCTCTAGCCACCTGACTACTAATCTACCTGCCTACCTAAATACCTACATCTCTAGGCACCTGCCTACTAATCTACCTATACCTACATCTCTAGCCAACTGCCTACCTACATACCTACATCTCTAGCCACCTGCCTACTAATCTACCTGCCTATCTACATACCTACATCTCTAGCCACCTGTCTACTAACATACCTGCCTACCTACATACCTACATCACTAGCCACCTGCCTACTAATCTACCTGACTACATACATACCTACATCTCTAGCCACCTGCCTACTAATCTACCTGCCTATCTACATACCTACATCTCTAGCCACCTGCCTACTAATCTAGCTGCCTACCTACATACCTACATCTCTAGCCACCTGCCTACTAATCTACCTGACTACCTACATACCTACATCTCTAGCCACCTGCCTACTAATTTACCTGCCTTCCTACATCTCTAGCCACCTGCCTACTAATTTACCTGCCTTCCTACATCTCTAGCCACCTGCCTACTAATCTACCTACCTACCTACATACCTACATCTCTAGCCACCTGCCTACTAATCTACCTGCCAACCTACATACCTACATCTTTAGCCACCTGTCTACTAATCTACCTACATACCTACATCTCTAGCCACCTGCCTACTAATCTACCTGCCTACCTACATACCTACATCACTAGCCACCTGCCTACTAATTTACCTGCCTTCCTACATCTCTAGCCACCTGCCTACTAATATACCTGCCAACCTACATCCCTAGCCACCTGCCTACTAATCTACCTGCCTACCTACATCTCTAGCCACCTGCCTACTAACATACCTGCCTACCTATATATGTACATCTCTAGCCACCTGCCTACTAATATAACTGCCTACCTACATACCTACATCTCTAGCCGCCTGTCTACTAATCTACCTGCCTACCTACATCTCTAGCCACCTGCCTACTAATCTACCTGCGTACCTACATACCTACATCTCTAGCCACCTGCCTACTAACATACCTGCTACCTACATACCTAGCCACCTGCCTACTAATCTACCTGCCTACCTACATCTCTGGCCACCTGCCTACTAACATACCTGCCTACCTAGATACCTACATCTCTAGCCACCTGTCTACTAATCTACCTGCCTACCTACATCTCTAGCCACCTGCCTACTAATCTACCTGCGTACCTACGTACCAACATCTCTGGCCACCTGCCTACTAACATGCCTGCCTACCTACATACCTACATCTCTAGCCACCTGCCTACTAATCTACCTGCCTACAAACATACCTACATCTCTAGCCACCTGCCTACCTACATACCTACATCTCTAGCCACCTGTCTACTAATCTACCTGCCTACCTACATCTCTAGCCACCTGCCTACTAATCTACCTGCCTACCTACATACCTACATCTCTAGTCACCTGCCTACTAATCTACCTGCCAACCTACATACCTACATCTCGAGCCACCTGCCTACTAATTTACCTGCCTTCCTACATCTCTAGCCACCTGCCTACTAATCTACCTGCCTACCTACATCTCTAGCCACCTGCCTACTAATCTACCTGCATACCTACATCTCTAGCCACCTGCCTACTAATCTACCTGCCTACCTACATACCTACATCTCTAGTCACCTGCCTACTAATCTACCTGCCAACCTACATACCTACATCTCGAGCCACCTGCCTACTAATCTACCTGCCTACCTACATACCTACATCTCTAGCCACCTGCCTACTAATCTACCTGCCTACCTACACACCTACATCTCTAGCCACCTGCCTACTAATATACCTGCCAACCTACATCCCTAGCCACCTGCCTACCTACATACCTACATCTCTAGCCACCTGTCTACTAATCTACCTGCCTACCTACATACCTACATCTCTAGCCACCTGCCTACTAATCTACCTATACCTACATCTCTAGCCACCTGACTACTAATCTACTTGCCTACCTACATACCTACATCTCTAGCCACCTGTCTACTAATCTACCTGCCTATCTACATCTCTAGCCACCTGCCTACTAACATACCTGCCTACCTACATACCTACATCTCTAGCCACCTGCCTACTAATCTACCTGCCTACCTACATCTCTAGCCACCTGCCTACTAACATACCTGCCTACCTTCATACCTACATCTCTAGCCACCTGCCTACTAATCTACCTGCCTACCTACATCTCTAGCCACCTGCCTACTAATCTACCTGCCTATCTACATCTCTAGCCACCTGCCTACTAACATACCTGCCTACCTACATACCTACATCTCTAGCCACCTGCCTACTAATCTACCTGCCTACCCACATCTCTAGCCACCTGCCTACTAATTTACCTGCCTTCCTACATCTCTAGCCACCTGCCTACTATTCTACCTGCCTACCTACATACCTACATCTCTAACCACCTGTCTACTAATCTACCTGCCTATCTACATCTCTAGCTACCTGCCTACTAATCTACCTGCCTACATACATACGTACATCTCTAGCCACCTGCCTACTAATCTAACTGCCTACCTACATACCTACATCTCTAGCCACCTGCCTACTAATCCACCTGCCTACCTACATACCTACATCTCTAGCCACCTGTCTACTAATCTACCTGCCTACCTGCCTACCTACATCTCTAGCCACCTGCCTACTAACATACCTGCCTACCTACATACCTACATCTCTAGCCACCTGCCTACTATTCTATCTGCCTACCTACATACCTACATCTCTAGCCACCTGTCTACTAATCTACCTGCCTAACTTCATACCAACATCTCTAGCCACCTGCCTACTAACATACCTGCCTACCTAGATACCTACATCTCTTGCCACCTGTCTACTAATCTACCTGCCTACCTACATCTCTAGCCACCTGCCTACTAATCTACGTGCCTACCTACATACCTACATCTCTAGCCACCTGCCTACTAATCTACCTGCCTACCTACATACCTACATCTCGAGCCACCTGCCTACTAATCTACCTGCCTACATACATACCTACATCTCTAGCCACCTGCCTACTAATCTACCTGCCTACCTACATACCTACATCTCTAGCCACTTGTCTACTAATCTACCTGCCTACCTACATCTCTAGCCACCTGCCTACTAATTTACCTGCCTTTCTACATCTCTTCCCACCTGCCTACTATTCTACCTACCTACATACCTACATCTCTAGACACCTCTCTACTAATCTACCTGCCTACCTACATCTTTAGCCACCTGCCTACTATTCTACCTTCCTACCTACATACCTACATCTCTAGCCACCTGCCTACTAATCTACCTGCCTACATACCTACATCTCTAGCCACCTGCCTACTATTCTACCTGCCTACCTACATACCATTATCTCTAGCCACCTGCCTACTATTCTATTTGGCTACCTACATCTCTAGCCACCTGTCTACTAATCTACCTGCCTACCTAGCCACCTGCCCACTAACATACCTGCCTACCTACATACCTACATCTCTATCCACCTGCCTACTAACGTACCTGCCTACCTATATCTCTAGCCACCTGTCTACTAATCTACCTACCTACATACCTACATCTCTAGCCACCTGTCTACTAACATACCTGCCTACCTACATCTCTAGACACCTGCCAACTAATCTACCTGCCTACCTACATACCTACATCTTGCCTACTAATCTACCTGCCCACCTACATCTCTAGCCACCTGCCTACATATCTACCTGCCTACCTACACATTTTTAGCCACCTGCCTACTAATTTACCTGCTTACCTACATACCTACATCTCTAGCCACCTGTCTACTAATCTACCTGCCTATCTACATCTCTAACCACCTGCCTACCTACATCTCTAGCTACCTGCCTACTAACATACCTGCCTGCCTTCCTACACCTCTTGCCACGTGCCTACTAATCTACCTGCCTACCTACATACCTACATCTCTTGCCACCTGCCTACTAATCTACCTGCCTACCTACATACCTACATCTCTAGCCACCTGCCTACTAACATACCTGCCTACCTACATCTCTAGCCACCCGCCTACTAATCTACCTGCCTACCTACATACCTACATCTCTAGCCACCTGCCTACTATTCTACCTGCCTACCTACATACCTACATCTCTAGCCACCTGTCTACTAATCTACCTGCCTAACTTCATACCTACATCTCTAGCCACCTGCCTACTAACATACCTGCCTACCTAGATACCTACATCTCTTGCCACCTGTCTACTAATCTACCTGCCTACCTACATACCTACATCTGTAGCCACCTGCCTACTAATCTACCTGCCTACCTACATACCTACATCTCTAGCCACCTGCCTACTAATCTACCTGCCTACCTACATACCTACATCTCTAGCCACCTTTCTACTAATCTACCTGCCTACCTACATACCTACATCTCTAGCCACCTGCCTACTAATCTACCTATACCTACATCTCTAGCCAACTGCCTACTAATCGACCTGCCTACCTACATCTCTGGCCACCTGTCTACTAACATACCTGCCTACCTACATACCTACATCTCTAGCCACCTGCCTACTAATCTACCTGCCTACCTACATACCTACATCTCGAGCCACCTGCCTACTAATTTACCTGCCTTCCTATATCTCTAGCCACCTGCCTACTAATCTACCTGCCTACCTACATACCTACATCTCTAGCCGCCTGTCTACTAACATACCTGCCTACCTACATACCTACATCTCTAGCCACCTGCCTACTAATCTACCTGCCTACCTACATACCTACATCTCTAGCCACCTGCCTACTAACATACCTGCCTACCTACATACCTACACCTCTAGCCACCTGCCTACTAATCTACCTGCCTACCTACATACCTACATATCTAGCCACCTGCCTACTAATCTACCTGCCTACCTACATACCTACATCTCTAGCCACCTGTCTACTAATCTACCTGCCTACCTACATCTCTAGCCACCTGCCTACTATTCTACCTTCCTACCTACATACCTACATCTCTAGCCACCTGCCTACTAATCTACCTGCCTACATACCTACATCTCTAGCCACCTGCCTACTATTCTACCTGCCTACCTACATACCATTATCTCTAGCCACCTGCCTACTATTCTATTTGGCTACCTACATCTCTAGCCACCTGTCTACTAATCTACCTGCCTACCTAGCCACCTGCCCACTAACATACCTGCCTACCTACATACCTACATCTCTATCCACCTGCCTACTAACGTACCTGCCTACCTATATCTCTAGCCACCTGTCTACTAATCTACCTACCTACATACCTACATCTCTAGCCACCTGTCTACTAACATACCTGCCTACCTACATCTCTAGACACCTGCCAACTAATCTACCTGCCTACCTACATACCTACATCTTGCCTACTAATCTACCTGCCCACCTACATCTCTAGCCACCTGCCTACATATCTACCTGCCTACCTACACATTTTTAGCCACCTGCCTACTAATTTACCTGCTTACCTACATACCTACATCTCTAGCCACCTGTCTACTAATCTACCTGCCTATCTACATCTCTAACCACCTGCCTACCTACATCTCTAGCTACCTGCCTACTAACATACCTGCCTGCCTTCCTACACCTCTTGCCACGTGCCTACTAATCTACCTGCCTACCTACATACCTACATCTCTTGCCACCTGCCTACTAATCTACCTGCCTACCTACATACCTACATCTCTAGCCACCTGCCTACTAACATACCTGCCTACCTACATCTCTAGCCACCCGCCTACTAATCTACCTGCCTACCTACATACCTACATCTCTAGCCACCTGCCTACTATTCTACCTGCCTACCTACATACCTACATCTCTAGCCACCTGTCTACTAATCTACCTGCCTAACTTCATACCTACATCTCTAGCCACCTGCCTACTAACATACCTGCCTACCTAGATACCTACATCTCTTGCCACCTGTCTACTAATCTACCTGCCTACCTACATACCTACATCTGTAGCCACCTGCCTACTAATCTACCTGCCTACCTACATACCTACATCTCTAGCCACCTGCCTACTAATCTACCTGCCTACCTACATACCTACATCTCTAGCCACCTTTCTACTAATCTACCTGCCTACCTACATACCTACATCTCTAGCCACCTGCCTACTAATCTACCTATACCTACATCTCTAGCCACCTGCCTACTAATCGACCTGCCTACCTACATCTCTGGCCACCTGTCTACTAACATACCTGCCTACCTACATACCTACATCTCTAGCCACCTGCCTACTAATCTACCTGCCTACCTACATACCTACATCTCGAGCCACCTGCCTACTAATTTACCTGCCTTCCTATATCTCTAGCCACCTGCCTACTAATCTACCTGCCTACCTACATACCTACATCTCTAGCCGCCTGTCTACTAACATACCTGCCTACCTACATACCTACATCTCTAGCCACCTGCCTACTAATCTACCTGCCTACCTACATACCTACATCTCTAGCCACCTGCCTACTAACATACCTGCCTACCTACATACCTACACCTCTAGCCACCTGCCTACTAATCTACCTGCCGACCTACATACCTACATCTCTAGCCACCTGCCTACTAATATACATGCCAACCTACATCCCTAGCCACCTGCCTACCTACATACCTACATCTCTAGCAACCTGTCTACTAATCTACCTGCCTACCTACATACCTACATCTCTAGCCACCTGCCTACTAATCTACCTATACCTACATCTCTAGCCACCTGACTACTAATGTACCTGCCTACCTACATACCAATATCTCTAGCCACCTGCTTACTAATCTACCTGCCTACCTACATACCTACATCTCTAGCCACCTGCCTACTAACATACCTGCCTACCTACATCTCTAGCCACCTGCCTACTAATCTAGCTACATACCTACATCTCTAGCCACCTGCCTACTAATCTACCTACCTACCTACATCCCTAAATCTCTAGCCACCTGCCTACTAATCTACCTACCTACCTACATCCCTACACCTCTAGCCACCTGCCTACTAATCTACCTGCCTACCTACATACCTACATCTCTAGCCACCTGCCTACTAACATACCTGCCTACCTACATGTCTAGCCACCTGCCTACTAACATACCTGCCTACCTACATACCTACATCTCTAGCCACCTGCCTACTAATCTACCTGCCTACCTACATCTCTAGCCACCTGCCTACTAATTTACCTGCCTTCCTACATCTCTAGCCACCTGCCTACTATTCTACCTGCCTACCTACATACCTACATCTCTAACCACCTGTCTACTAATCTACCTGCCTATCTACATCTCTAGCTACCTGCCTACTAATCTACCTGCCTACATATATACGTACATCTCTAGCCACCTGCCTACTAATCCACCTGCCTACCTACATACCTACATCTCTAGCCACCTGTCTACTAATCTACCTGCCTACCTGCCTACCTACATCTCTTGCCACCTGCCTACTAACATACCTGCCTACCTACATACCTACATCTCTAGCCACCTGCCTACTATTCTATCTGCCTACCTACATACCTACATCTCTAGCCACCTGTCTACTAATCTACCTGCCTATCTACATCTCTAGCTACCTGCCTACTAATCTACCTGCCTACATACATACGTACATCTCTAGCCACCTGCCTACTAATCTACCTGCCTAACTTCATACCAACATCTCTAGCCACCTGCCTACTAACATACCTGCCTACCTAGATACCTACATCTCTTGCCACCTGTCTACTAATCTACCTGCCTACCTACATCTCTAGCCACCTGCCTACTAATCTACGTGCCTACCTACATACCTACATCTCTAGCCACCTGCCTACTAATCTACCTGCCTACCTACATACCTACATCTCTAGCCACCTGCCTACTAATCTACCTGCCTACCTACATACCTACATCTCTAGCCACCTGCCTACTAATCTACCTGCCTACCTACATACCTACATCTCTAGCCACTTGTCTACTAATCTACCTGCCTACCTACATCTCTAGCCACCTGCCTACTAATTTACCTGCCTTTCTACATCTCTTCCCACCTGCCTACTATTCTACCTACCTACATACCTACATCTCTAGACACCTGTCTACTAATCTACCTGCCTACCTACATCTTTAGCCACCTGCCTACTAATCTACCTGCCTACCTACATCTCTAGCCACCTGCTTACTATTCTACCTTCCTACCTACATACCTACATCTCTAGCCACCTGCCTACTAATCTACCTGCCTACCTACATACCTACATATCTAGCCACCTGCCTACTAATCTACCTGCCTACCTACATACCTACATCTCTAGCCACCTGTCTACTAATCTACCTGCCTACCTACATCTCTAGCCACCTGCCTACTATTCTACCTTCCTACCTACATACCTACATCTCTAGCCACCTGCCTACTAATCTACCTGCCTACATACCTACATCTCTAGCCACCTGCCTACTATTCTACCTGCCTACCTACATACCTACATCTCTAGCCACCTGCCTACTAACATACCTGCCTACCTACATACCTACATCTCTAGCCACCTGCCTACTATTCTATTTGGCTACCTACATCTCTAGCCACCTGTCTACTAATCTACCTGCCTACCTAGCCACCTGCCCACTAACATACCTGCCTACCTACATACCTACATCTCTATCCACCTGCCTACTAACATACCTGCCTACCTATATCTCTAGCCACCTGTCTACTAATCTACCTACCTACATACCTACATCTCTAGCCACCTGTCTACTAACATACCTGCCTACCTACATCTCTAGCCACCTGCCTACTAATCTACCTGCCTACCTACATACCTACATCTTGCCTACTAATCTACCTGCCCACCTACATCTCTAGCCACCTGCCTACATATCTACCTGCCTACCTACACATTTTTAGCCACCTGCCTACTAATTTACCTGCTTACCTACATACCTACATCTCTAGCCACCTGTCTACTAATCTACCTGCCTATCTACATCTCTAACCACCTGCCTACCTACATCTCTAGCTACCTGCCTACTAACATACCTGCCTGCCTTCCTACACCTCTTGCCACGTGCCTACTAATCTACCTGCCTACCTACATACCTACATCTCTTGCCACCTGCCTACTAATCTACCTGCCTAACTACATACCTACATCTCTAGCCACCTGCCTACTAACATACCTGCCTACCTACATCTCTAGCCACCCGCCTACTAATCTACCTGCCTACCTACATACCTACATCTCTAGCCACCTGCCTACTATTCTACCTGCCTACCTACATACCTACATCTCTAGCCACCTGTCTACTAATCTACCTGCCTAACTTCATACCTACATCTCTAGCCACCTGCCTACTAACATACCTGCCTACCTAGATACCTACATCTCTTGCCACCTGTCTACTAATCTACCTGCCTACCTACATACCTACATCTGTAGCCACCTGCCTACTAATCTACCTGCCTACCTACATACCTAAATCTCTAGCCACCTGCCTACTAATCTACCTGCCTACCTACATACCTACATCTCTAGCCACCTTTCTACTAATCTACCTGCCTACCTACATACCTACATCTCTAGCCACCTGCCTACTAATCTACCTATACCTACATCTCTAGCCACTTGCCTACTAATCTACCTGCCTACCTACATACCTAGATCTCTAGCCACATGCCTACTAATCTACCTGCCTACCTACATACCTACATCTCTAGCCACCTGCCTACTAATCTACCTGCCTACCTACATACCTACATCTCTAGCCACTTGTCTACTAATCTACCTGCCTATCTACATCTCTAGCCACCTGCCTACTAACATACCTGCCTACCTTCATACCTACATCTCTAGCCACCTGCCTACTAATCTACCTGCCTACCTACATCTCTAGCCATCTGCCTACCAATTTACCTGCCTTTCTACATCTCTTCCCACCTGCCTACTATTCTACCTACCTACATACCTACATCTCTAGACACCTGTCTACTAATCTACCTGCCTACCTACATCTCTAGCCACCTGCCTTCTAATCTACCTGCCTACCTACATCTCTAGCCACCTGCCTACTATTCTACCTTCCTACCTACATACCTACATCTCTAGCCTCCTGCCTACTATTCTACCTGCCTACCTATATACCTACATCTATAGCCACCTGCCTACTATTCTACCTGCCTACCTACTTACCTACATCTCTAGCCACCTGCCTACTAACATACCTGCCTACCTACATACCTACATCTCTAGCCACCTGCCTACTATTCTATTTGCCTACCTACATCTCTAGTCACCTGTCTACTAATCTACCTGCCTACCTAGCCACCTGCCCACTAACATACCTGCCTACCTACATCTCTATCCACCTGCCTACTAACATACCTGCCTACCTACATCTCTAGCCACCTGTCTACTAATCTACCTGCCTACCTACATACCTACATCTCTAGCCACCTGCCTACTAACATACCTGCCTACCTACATCTCTAGCCACCTGTCTACTAATCTACCTATATACCTACATCTTTAGCCACCTGCCTACTAATCTACCTGCCCACCTACATCTCTAGCCACCTGCCTACTAATCTACCTGCCTACCTACACATTTTTAGCCACCTGCCTACTAATTTACCTGCTTACCTACATACCTACATCTCTAGCCACCTGTCTACTAATCTACCTGCCTATCTACATCTCTAACTACCTGTCTACTAACATACCTGCCTGCCTACCTACACCTCTTGCCACGTGCCTACTAATCTACCTGCCTACCTACATACCTACATCTCTTGCCACCTGCCTACTAATCTACCTGCCTACCTACATACCTACATCTCTAGCTACCTGCCTACTAATCTACCTGCCTACATACATACGTACATCTCTAGCCACCTGCCTACTAATCTACCTGCCTAACTTCATACCAACATCTCTAGCCACCTGCCTACTAACATACCTGCCTACCTAGATACCTACATCTCTTGCCACCTGTCTACTAATCTACCTGCCTACCTACATCTCTAGCCACCTGCCTACTAATCTACGTGCCTACCTACATACCTACATCTCTAGCCACCTGCCTACTAATCTACCTGCCTACCTACATACCTACATCTCTAGCCACCTGCCTACTAATCTACCTGCCTACCTACATACCTACATCTCTAGCCACCTGCCTACTAATCTACCTGCCTACCTACATACCTACATCTCTAGCCACTTGTCTACTAATCTACCTGCCTACCTACATCTCTAGCCACCTGCCTACTAATTTACCTGCCTTTCTACATCTCTTCCCACCTGCCTACTATTCTACCTACCTACATACCTACATCTCTAGACACCTGTCTACTAATCTACCTGCCTACCTACATCTTTAGCCACCTGCCTACTAATCTACCTGCCTACCTACATCTCTAGCCACCTGCTTACTATTCTACCTTCCTACCTACATACCTACATCTCTAGCCACCTGCCTACTAATCTACCTGCCTACCTACATACCTACATATCTAGCCACCTGCCTACTAATCTACCTGCCTACCTACATACCTACATCTCTAGCCACCTGTCTACTAATCTACCTGCCTACCTACATCTCTAGCCACCTGCCTACTATTCTACCTTCCTACCTACATACCTACATCTCTAGCCACCTGCCTACTAATCTACCTGCCTACATACCTACATCTCTAGCCACCTGCCTACTATTCTACCTGCCTACCTACATACCTACATCTCTAGCCACCTGCCTACTAACATACCTGCCTACCTACATACCTACATCTCTAGCCACCTGCCTACTATTCTATTTGGCTACCTACATCTCTAGCCACCTGTCTACTAATCTACCTGCCTACCTAGCCACCTGCCCACTAACATACCTGCCTACCTACATACCTACATCTCTATCCACCTGCCTACTAACATACCTGCCTACCTATATCTCTAGCCACCTGTCTACTAATCTACCTACCTACATACCTACATCTCTAGCCACCTGTCTACTAACATACCTGCCTACCTACATCTCTAGCCACCTGCCTACTAATCTACCTGCCTACCTACATACCTACATCTTGCCTACTAATCTACCTGCCCACCTACATCTCTAGCCACCTGCCTACATATCTACCTGCCTACCTACACATTTTTAGCCACCTGCCTACTAATTTACCTGCTTACCTACATACCTACATCTCTAGCCACCTGTCTACTAATCTACCTGCCTATCTACATCTCTAACCACCTGCCTACCTACATCTCTAGCTACCTGCCTACTAACATACCTGCCTGCCTTCCTACACCTCTTGCCACGTGCCTACTAATCTACCTGCCTACCTACATACCTACATCTCTTGCCACCTGCCTACTAATCTACCTGCCTAACTACATACCTACATCTCTAGCCACCTGCCTACTAACATACCTGCCTACCTACATCTCTAGCCACCCGCCTACTAATCTACCTGCCTACCTACATACCTACATCTCTAGCCACCTGCCTACTATTCTACCTGCCTACCTACATACCTACATCTCTAGCCACCTGTCTACTAATCTACCTGCCTAACTTCATACCTACATCTCTAGCCACCTGCCTACTAACATACCTGCCTACCTAGATACCTACATCTCTTGCCACCTGTCTACTAATCTACCTGCCTACCTACATACCTACATCTGTAGCCACCTGCCTACTAATCTACCTGCCTACCTACATACCTAAATCTCTAGCCACCTGCCTACTAATCTACCTGCCTACCTACATACCTACATCTCTAGCCACCTTTCTACTAATCTTCCTGCCTACCTACATACCTACATCTCTAGCCACCTGCCTACTAATCTACCTATACCTACATCTCTAGCCACTTGCCTACTAATCTACCTGCCTACCTACATACCTAGATCTCTAGCCACATGCCTACTAATCTACCTGCCTACCTACATACCTACATCTCTAGCCACCTGCCTACTAATCTACCTGCCTACCTACATACCTACATCTCTAGCCACTTGTCTACTAATCTACCTGCCTATCTACATCTCTAGCCACCTGCCTACTAACATACCTGCCTACCTTCATACCTACATCTCTAGCCACCTGCCTACTAATCTACCTGCCTACCTACATCTCTAGCCATCTGCCTACCAATTTACCTGCCTTTCTACATCTCTTCCCACCTGCCTACTATTCTACCTACCTACATACCTACATCTCTAGACACCTGTCTACTAATCTACCTGCCTACCTACATCTCTAGCCACCTGCCTTCTAATCTACCTGCCTACCTACATCTCTAGCCACCTGCCTACTATTCTACCTTCCTACCTACATACCTACATCTCTAGCCTCCTGCCTACTATTCTACCTGCCTACCTATATACCTACATCTATAGCCACCTGCCTACTATTCTACCTGCCTACCTACTTACCTACATCTCTAGCCACCTGCCTACTAACATACCTGCCTACCTACATACCTACATCTCTAGCCACCTGCCTACTATTCTATTTGCCTACCTACATCTCTAGTCACCTGTCTACTAATCTACCTGCCTACCTAGCCACCTGCCCACTAACATACCTGCCTACCTACATCTCTATCCACCTGCCTACTAACATACCTGCCTACCTACATCTCTAGCCACCTGTCTACTAATCTACCTGCCTACCTACATACCTACATCTCTAGCCACCTGCCTACTAACATACCTGCCTACCTACATCTCTAGCCACCTGTCTACTAATCTACCTATATACCTACATCTTTAGCCACCTGCCTACTAATCTACCTGCCCACCTACATCTCTAGCCACCTGCCTACTAATCTACCTGCCTACCTACACATTTTTAGCCACCTGCCTACTAATTTACCTGCTTACCTACATACCTACATCTCTAGCCACCTGTCTACTAATCTACCTGCCTATCTACATCTCTAACTACCTGTCTACTAACATACCTGCCTGCCTACCTACACCTCTTGCCACGTGCCTACTAATCTACCTGCCTACCTACATACCTACATCTCTTGCCACCTGCCTACTAATCTACCTGCCTACCTACATACCTACATCTCTAGCCACCTGCCTACTAATCTACCTGCCTACCTACATACCTACATCTCTAGCCACCTGCCTACTAACATACCTGCCTACCTACATCTCTAGCCACCTGCCTACTAATCTAGCTACATACCTACATCTCTAGCCACCTGCCTACTAATCTACCTACCTACCTACATCCCTAAATCTCTAGCCACCTGCCTACTAATCTACCTACCTACCTACATCCCTACACCTCTAGCCACCTGCCTACTAATCTACCTGCCTACCTACATACCTACATCTCTAGCCACCTGCCTACTAACATACCTGCCTACCTACATGTCTAGCCACCTGCCTACTAACATACCTGCCTACCTACATACCTACATCTCTAGCCACCTGCCTACTAATCTACCTGCCTACCTACATCTCTAGCCACCTGCCTACTAATCTACCTACCTACCTACATACCTACATCTCTAGCCACCTGCCTACTAATCTACCCATTTAGCTACCTACAATCCCACCTTCCTAGCCATCTACCTACCTACCTACCTACCTACCTACCTACCTACCTACCTACCTACCTACCTACCTACCTACATACCTACCTACCTACCTACCTACACTCCTACTTATATACCAACCTATCTACTCGGGACAAGTCGATCGGTTTGCAACTCGGCACGTGGAGGGGCAGGCCGATGCCCCCCGATAGCGTCGTCGGACGCTGGACGGAGGGCCCGGTGAAGTTGCTCGGGGTCTGGTTCGGACCGGACCTCCAGGTGGAGAAAAACTGGGTGGAGGTTACGAACAGGGTGTTTGCACTGACCCAGAAGTGGGCCAGTTGCAAACTATCCCTGAAAGGTCGGGCGGAAGTGGCGAACACCTACATAGCGTCCGTCATCTACTACCGCCTGACCGTAGTGCCCTGCCCAAGGTAAACCCTCACCAAGATGGAGCGCGCGCTCTTCCAATTCCTTTGGAAGAGGCGGGCTCCTATGGTGAGGAGATCCATCTGCTGTCAACACCCTTCGAAAGGAGGGCTGGGGATGCCGTGGCTAATGATGCGTAAACACGCATTAAGGCTACGGCACCTCTACGTATTCCTCACCGGACAACCGGTGTGGGCCTCGTTTGTGAGACGAACCTTTCCCAGACTCGTCTCACTCACCGAGCTGCAATCCTGGGTCAAGCAAAGACCGAGAAAACTGGGCGCCTGGCACACTGAGTGTGCCCAGGCGCTCACCGCCCTCTGGCAGGCGGATCCGGTTATCAGTGGAGACTCCACCGCAACATTCTATAGAGGGCTGGTACGCAGCAGGTGCGACGACGCCCTCGGAGAAGCCCTAGATATGGAGGAGGACGAACTGGCCAGCCTGTTCGGTAGGACATTCAGCCCAGGACCTATGGACAACTTCCAGAAATCCCTGGCCTGGCAGTGCTACCGAGGGGCTTTACCCGTTCGAGAAAGGCTCTACAGACACGGGCGCCCGGGTAGGGACCCCGCCAAAAAGATCTGTCCCAGATGCGTGTGCGACGAGGAAACCGTTGCACACGCATTGGTACACTGCTCGGGCGTAGCCGATCTGTGGGGCTATGTCGAACAACTGCTGTCAAGGGTGGGACCGATCCGGTTGACCACCGAGTCTATTGTAATGATCAAGCCGCCTCCCCCCTTCAAAGATGAAGCAGAGGCGGTGTTTCTGTGCGTAATAGCCATGGCGAAAGAGGTTGTATGGTGGACGCGTCTGAAAGGACTGAGGTCAGGCACCTTTCTCTCTGGCCAACAACTGGTCCGTTTCTTCCGATATCATTTCGGAAGAAGGATCAGGATGGAGAGAGAGGTGCTGCACCCCAGCCGTTTCTATGAAAGATGGGTGAAAGTGGCGAGAATGGTCCGTGTGAATGGGCCTTCACTCTACATCAGACTATAGGTGAGGAAGATGAAAGACCAAGGGAGCACCCCTTCTCTGTGCTCCTGAGGAGAAGGGTTGCACACTTTTTTCGGGGGTGTGTGCGACCCCCCAAGTCGCCTCCTCTCTATTGAGGATTTTGTTAAAAATTTTATTTTTTGTTATATCTTATTTTATTTTTATATTTTGTTATTGCCTCCTCCTTATTGAGGACGCCTTTTTGTGTAAACTCCCCCCTTTGTACTTGTCCCACTTTTGATGCCCTAGTGGCAAATAAAAGAAACTTACCTACCTACATACCTACATCTCTAGCCACCTGTCTACTAACATACCTGCCTACCTACATCTCTAGACACCTGCCAACTAATCTACCTGCCTACCTACATACCTACATCTTGCCTACTAATCTACCTGCCCACCTACATCTCTAGCCACCTGCCTACATATCTACCTGCCTACCTACACATTTTTAGCCACCTGCCTACTAATTTACCTGCTTACCTACATACCTACATCTCTAGCCACCTGTCTACTAATCTACCTGCCTATCTACATCTCTAACCACCTGCCTACCTACATCTCTAGCTACCTGCCTACTAACATACCTGCCTGCCTTCCTACACCTCTTGCCACGTGCCTACTAATCTACCTGCCTACCTACATACCTACATCTCTTGCCACCTGCCTACTAATCTACCTGCCTACCTACATACCTACATCTCTAGCCACCTGCCTACTAACATACCTGCCTACCTACATCTCTAGCCACCCGCCTACTAATCTACCTGCCTACCTACATACCTACATCTCTAGCCACCTGCCTACTATTCTACCTGCCTACCTACATACCTACATCTCTAGCCACCTGTCTACTAATCTACCTGCCTAACTTCATACCTACATCTCTAGCCACCTGCCTACTAACATACCTGCCTACCTAGATACCTACATCTCTTGCCACCTGTCTACTAATCTACCTGCCTACCTACATACCTACATCTGTAGCCACCTGCCTACTAATCTACCTGCCTACCTACATACCTACATCTCTAGCCACCTGCCTACTAATCTACCTGCCTACCTACATACCTACATCTCTAGCCACCTTTCTACTAATCTACCTGCCTACCTACATACCTACATCTCTAGCCACCTGCCTACTAATCTACCTATACCTACATCTCTAGCCACCTGCCTACTAATCGACCTGCCTACCTACATCTCTGGCCACCTGTCTACTAACATACCTGCCTACCTACATACCTACATCTCTAGCCACCTGCCTACTAATCTACCTGCCTACCTACATACCTACATCTCGAGCCACCTGCCTACTAATTTACCTGCCTTCCTATATCTCTAGCCACCTGCCTACTAATCTACCTGCCTACCTACATACCTACATCTCTAGCCGCCTGTCTACTAACATACCTGCCTACCTACATACCTACATCTCTAGCCACCTGCCTACTAATCTACCTGCCTACCTACATACCTACATCTCTAGCCACCTGCCTACTAACATACCTGCCTACCTACATACCTACACCTCTAGCCACCTGCCTACTAATCTACCTGCCTACCTACATACCTACATATCTAGCCACCTGCCTACTAATCTACCTGCCTACCTACATACCTACATCTCTAGCCACCTGTCTACTAATCTACCTGCCTACCTACATCTCTAGCCACCTGCCTACTATTCTACCTTCCTACCTACATACCTACATCTCTAGCCACCTGCCTACTAATCTACCTGCCTACATACCTACATCTCTAGCCACCTGCCTACTATTCTACCTGCCTACCTACATACCATTATCTCTAGCCACCTGCCTACTATTCTATTTGGCTACCTACATCTCTAGCCACCTGTCTACTAATCTACCTGCCTACCTAGCCACCTGCCCACTAACATACCTGCCTACCTACATACCTACATCTCTATCCACCTGCCTACTAACGTACCTGCCTACCTATATCTCTAGCCACCTGTCTACTAATCTACCTACCTACATACCTACATCTCTAGCCACCTGTCTACTAACATACCTGCCTACCTACATCTCTAGACACCTGCCAACTAATCTACCTGCCTACCTACATACCTACATCTTGCCTACTAATCTACCTGCCCACCTACATCTCTAGCCACCTGCCTACATATCTACCTGCCTACCTACACATTTTTAGCCACCTGCCTACTAATTTACCTGCTTACCTACATACCTACATCTCTAGCCACCTGTCTACTAATCTACCTGCCTATCTACATCTCTAACCACCTGCCTACCTACATCTCTAGCTACCTGCCTACTAACATACCTGCCTGCCTTCCTACACCTCTTGCCACGTGCCTACTAATCTACCTGCCTACCTACATACCTACATCTCTTGCCACCTGCCTACTAATCTACCTGCCTACCTACATACCTACATCTCTAGCCACCTGCCTACTAACATACCTGCCTACCTACATCTCTAGCCACCCGCCTACTAATCTACCTGCCTACCTACATACCTACATCTCTAGCCACCTGCCTACTATTCTACCTGCCTACCTACATACCTACATCTCTAGCCACCTGTCTACTAATCTACCTGCCTAACTTCATACCTACATCTCTAGCCACCTGCCTACTAACATACCTGCCTACCTAGATACCTACATCTCTTGCCACCTGTCTACTAATCTACCTGCCTACCTACATACCTACATCTGTAGCCACCTGCCTACTAATCTACCTGCCTACCTACATACCTACATCTCTAGCCACCTGCCTACTAATCTACCTGCCTACCTACATACCTACATCTCTAGCCACCTTTCTACTAATCTACCTGCCTACCTACATACCTACATCTCTAGCCACCTGCCTACTAATCTACCTATACCTACATCTCTAGCCACCTGCCTACTAATCGACCTGCCTACCTACATCTCTGGCCACCTGTCTACTAACATACCTGCCTACCTACATACCTACATCTCTAGCCACCTGCCTACTAATCTACCTGCCTACCTACATACCTACATCTCGAGCCACCTGCCTACTAATTTACCTGCCTTCCTATATCTCTAGCCACCTGCCTACTAATCTACCTGCCTACCTACATACCTACATCTCTAGCCGCCTGTCTACTAACATACCTGCCTACCTACATACCTACATCTCTAGCCACCTGCCTACTAATCTACCTGCCTACCTACATACCTACATCTCTAGCCACCTGCCTACTAACATACCTGCCTACCTACATACCTACACCTCTAGCCACCTGCCTACTAATCTACCTGCCGACCTACATACCTACATCTCTAGCCACCTGCCTACTAATATACATGCCAACCTACATCCCTAGCCACCTGCCTACCTACATACCTACATCTCTAGCAACCTGTCTACTAATCTACCTGCCTACCTACATACCTACATCTCTAGCCACCTGCCTACTAATCTACCTATACCTACATCTCTAGCCACCTGACTACTAATGTACCTGCCTACCTACATACCAATATCTCTAGCCACCTGCTTACTAATCTACCTGCCTACCTACATACCTACATCTCTAGCCACCTGCCTACTAACATACCTGCCTACCTACATCTCTAGCCACCTGCCTACTAATCTAGCTACATACCTACATCTCTAGCCACCTGCCTACTAATCTACCTACCTACCTACATCCCTAAATCTCTAGCCACCTGCCTACTAATCTACCTACCTACCTACATCCCTACACCTCTAGCCACCTGCCTACTAATCTACCTGCCTACCTACATACCTACATCTCTAGCCACCTGCCTACTAACATACCTGCCTACCTACATGTCTAGCCACCTGCCTACTAACATACCTGCCTACCTACATACCTACATCTCTAGCCACCTGCCTACTAATCTACCTGCCTACCTACATCTCTAGCCACCTGCCTACTAATTTACCTGCCTTCCTACATCTCTAGCCACCTGCCTACTATTCTACCTGCCTACCTACATACCTACATCTCTAACCACCTGTCTACTAATCTACCTGCCTATCTACATCTCTAGCTACCTGCCTACTAATCTACCTGCCTACATATATACGTACATCTCTAGCCACCTGCCTACTAATCCACCTGCCTACCTACATACCTACATCTCTAGCCACCTGTCTACTAATCTACCTGCCTACCTGCCTACCTACATCTCTTGCCACCTGCCTACTAACATACCTGCCTACCTACATACCTACATCTCTAGCCACCTGCCTACTATTCTATCTGCCTACCTACATACCTACATCTCTAGCCACCTGTCTACTAATCTACCTGCCTATCTACATCTCTAGCTACCTGCCTACTAATCTACCTGCCTACATACATACGTACATCTCTAGCCACCTGCCTACTAATCTACCTGCCTAACTTCATACCAACATCTCTAGCCACCTGCCTACTAACATACCTGCCTACCTAGATACCTACATCTCTTGCCACCTGTCTACTAATCTACCTGCCTACCTACATCTCTAGCCACCTGCCTACTAATCTACGTGCCTACCTACATACCTACATCTCTAGCCACCTGCCTACTAATCTACCTGCCTACCTACATACCTACATCTCTAGCCACCTGCCTACTAATCTACCTGCCTACCTACATACCTACATCTCTAGCCACCTGCCTACTAATCTACCTGCCTACCTACATACCTACATCTCTAGCCACTTGTCTACTAATCTACCTGCCTACCTACATCTCTAGCCACCTGCCTACTAATTTACCTGCCTTTCTACATCTCTTCCCACCTGCCTACTATTCTACCTACCTACATACCTACATCTCTAGACACCTGTCTACTAATCTACCTGCCTACCTACATCTTTAGCCACCTGCCTACTAATCTACCTGCCTACCTACATCTCTAGCCACCTGCTTACTATTCTACCTTCCTACCTACATACCTACATCTCTAGCCACCTGCCTACTAATCTACCTGCCTACCTACATACCTACATATCTAGCCACCTGCCTACTAATCTACCTGCCTACCTACATACCTACATCTCTAGCCACCTGTCTACTAATCTACCTGCCTACCTACATCTCTAGCCACCTGCCTACTATTCTACCTTCCTACCTACATACCTACATCTCTAGCCACCTGCCTACTAATCTACCTGCCTACATACCTACATCTCTAGCCACCTGCCTACTATTCTACCTGCCTACCTACATACCTACATCTCTAGCCACCTGCCTACTAACATACCTGCCTACCTACATACCTACATCTCTAGCCACCTGCCTACTATTCTATTTGGCTACCTACATCTCTAGCCACCTGTCTACTAATCTACCTGCCTACCTAGCCACCTGCCCACTAACATACCTGCCTACCTACATACCTACATCTCTATCCACCTGCCTACTAACATACCTGCCTACCTATATCTCTAGCCACCTGTCTACTAATCTACCTACCTACATACCTACATCTCTAGCCACCTGTCTACTAACATACCTGCCTACCTACATCTCTAGCCACCTGCCTACTAATCTACCTGCCTACCTACATACCTACATCTTGCCTACTAATCTACCTGCCCACCTACATCTCTAGCCACCTGCCTACATATCTACCTGCCTACCTACACATTTTTAGCCACCTGCCTACTAATTTACCTGCTTACCTACATACCTACATCTCTAGCCACCTGTCTACTAATCTACCTGCCTATCTACATCTCTAACCACCTGCCTACCTACATCTCTAGCTACCTGCCTACTAACATACCTGCCTGCCTTCCTACACCTCTTGCCACGTGCCTACTAATCTACCTGCCTACCTACATACCTACATCTCTTGCCACCTGCCTACTAATCTACCTGCCTAACTACATACCTACATCTCTAGCCACCTGCCTACTAACATACCTGCCTACCTACATCTCTAGCCACCCGCCTACTAATCTACCTGCCTACCTACATACCTACATCTCTAGCCACCTGCCTACTATTCTACCTGCCTACCTACATACCTACATCTCTAGCCACCTGTCTACTAATCTACCTGCCTAACTTCATACCTACATCTCTAGCCACCTGCCTACTAACATACCTGCCTACCTAGATACCTACATCTCTTGCCACCTGTCTACTAATCTACCTGCCTACCTACATACCTACATCTGTAGCCACCTGCCTACTAATCTACCTGCCTACCTACATACCTAAATCTCTAGCCACCTGCCTACTAATCTACCTGCCTACCTACATACCTACATCTCTAGCCACCTTTCTACTAATCTACCTGCCTACCTACATACCTACATCTCTAGCCACCTGCCTACTAATCTACCTATACCTACATCTCTAGCCACTTGCCTACTAATCTACCTGCCTACCTACATACCTAGATCTCTAGCCACATGCCTACTAATCTACCTGCCTACCTACATACCTACATCTCTAGCCACCTGCCTACTAATCTACCTGCCTACCTACATACCTACATCTCTAGCCACTTGTCTACTAATCTACCTGCCTATCTACATCTCTAGCCACCTGCCTACTAACATACCTGCCTACCTTCATACCTACATCTCTAGCCACCTGCCTACTAATCTACCTGCCTACCTACATCTCTAGCCATCTGCCTACCAATTTACCTGCCTTTCTACATCTCTTCCCACCTGCCTACTATTCTACCTACCTACATACCTACATCTCTAGACACCTGTCTACTAATCTACCTGCCTACCTACATCTCTAGCCACCTGCCTTCTAATCTACCTGCCTACCTACATCTCTAGCCACCTGCCTACTATTCTACCTTCCTACCTACATACCTACATCTCTAGCCTCCTGCCTACTATTCTACCTGCCTACCTATATACCTACATCTATAGCCACCTGCCTACTATTCTACCTGCCTACCTACTTACCTACATCTCTAGCCACCTGCCTACTAACATACCTGCCTACCTACATACCTACATCTCTAGCCACCTGCCTACTATTCTATTTGCCTACCTACATCTCTAGTCACCTGTCTACTAATCTACCTGCCTACCTAGCCACCTGCCCACTAACATACCTGCCTACCTACATACCTACATCTCTATCCACCTGCCTACTAACATACCTGCCTACCTACATCTCTAGCCACCTGTCTACTAATCTACCTGCCTACCTACATACCTACATCTCTAGCCACCTGCCTACTAACATACCTGCCTACCTACATCTCTAGCCACCTGTCTACTAATCTACCTATATACCTACATCTTTAGCCACCTGCCTACTAATCTACCTGCCCACCTACATCTCTAGCCACCTGCCTACTAATCTACCTGCCTACCTACACATTTTTAGCCACCTGCCTACTAATTTACCTGCTTACCTACATACCTACATCTCTAGCCACCTGTCTACTAATCTACCTGCCTATCTACATCTCTAACTACCTGTCTACTAACATACCTGCCTGCCTACCTACACCTCTTGCCACGTGCCTACTAATCTACCTGCCTACCTACATACCTACATCTCTTGCCACCTGCCTACTAATCTACCTGCCTACCTACATACCTACATCTCTAGCCACCTGCCTACTAATCTACCTGCCTACCTACATACCTACATCTCTAGCCACCTGCCTACTAACATACCTGCCTACCTACATCTCTAGCCACCTGCCTACTAATCTAGCTACATACCTACATCTCTAGCCACCTGCCTACTAATCTACCTACCTACCTACATCCCTAAATCTCTAGCCACCTGCCTACTAATCTACCTACCTACCTACATCCCTACACCTCTAGCCACCTGCCTACTAATCTACCTGCCTACCTACATACCTACATCTCTAGCCACCTGCCTACTAACATACCTGCCTACCTACATGTCTAGCCACCTGCCTACTAACATACCTGCCTACCTACATACCTACATCTCTAGCCACCTGCCTACTAATCTACCTGCCTACCTACATCTCTAGCCACCTGCCTACTAATCTACCTACCTACCTACATACCTACATCTCTAGCCACCTGCCTACTAATCTACCCATTTAGCTACCTACAATCCCACCTTCCTAGCCATCTACCTACCTACCTACCTACCTACCTACCTACCTACCTACCTACCTACCTACCTACCTACCTACATACCTACCTACCTACCTACCTACACTCCTACTTATATACCAACCTATCTACTCGGGACAAGTCGATCGGTTTGCAACTCGGCACGTGGAGGGGCAGGCCGATGCCCCCCGATAGCGTCGTCGGACGCTGGACGGAGGGCCCGGTGAAGTTGCTCGGGGTCTGGTTCGGACCGGACCTCCAGGTGGAGAAAAACTGGGTGGAGGTTACGAACAGGGTGTTTGCACTGACCCAGAAGTGGGCCAGTTGCAAACTATCCCTGAAAGGTCGGGCGGAAGTGGCGAACACCTACATAGCGTCCGTCATCTACTACCGCCTGACCGTAGTGCCCTGCCCAAGGTAAACCCTCACCAAGATGGAGCGCGCGCTCTTCCAATTCCTTTGGAAGAGGCGGGCTCCTATGGTGAGGAGATCCATCTGCTGTCAACACCCTTCGAAAGGAGGGCTGGGGATGCCGTGGCTAATGATGCGTAAACACGCATTAAGGCTACGGCACCTCTACGTATTCCTCACCGGACAACCGGTGTGGGCCTCGTTTGTGAGACGAACCTTTCCCAGACTCGTCTCACTCACCGAGCTGCAATCCTGGGTCAAGCAAAGACCGAGAAAACTGGGCGCCTGGCACACTGAGTGTGCCCAGGCGCTCACCGCCCTCTGGCAGGCGGATCCGGTTATCAGTGGAGACTCCACCGCAACATTCTATAGAGGGCTGGTACGCAGCAGGTGCGACGACGCCCTCGGAGAAGCCCTAGATATGGAGGAGGACGAACTGGCCAGCCTGTTCGGTAGGACATTCAGCCCAGGACCTATGGACAACTTCCAGAAATCCCTGGCCTGGCAGTGCTACCGAGGGGCTTTACCCGTTCGAGAAAGGCTCTACAGACACGGGCGCCCGGGTAGGGACCCCGCCAAAAAGATCTGTCCCAGATGCGTGTGCGACGAGGAAACCGTTGCACACGCATTGGTACACTGCTCGGGCGTAGCCGATCTGTGGGGCTATGTCGAACAACTGCTGTCAAGGGTGGGACCGATCCGGTTGACCACCGAGTCTATTGTAATGATCAAGCCGCCTCCCCCCTTCAAAGATGAAGCAGAGGCGGTGTTTCTGTGCGTAATAGCCATGGCGAAAGAGGTTGTATGGTGGACGCGTCTGAAAGGACTGAGGTCAGGCACCTTTCTCTCTGGCCAACAACTGGTCCGTTTCTTCCGATATCATTTCGGAAGAAGGATCAGGATGGAGAGAGAGGTGCTGCACCCCAGCCGTTTCTATGAAAGATGGGTGAAAGTGGCGAGAATGGCCCGTGTGAATGGGCCTTCACTCTACATCAGACTATAGGTGAGGAAGATGAAAGACCAAGGGAGCACCCCTTCTCTGTGCTCCTGAGGAGAAGGGTTGCACACTTTTTTCGGGGGTGTGTGCAACCCCCCAAGGCGCCTCCTCTCTATTGAGGATTTTGTTAAAAATTTTATTTTTTGTTATATCTTATTTTATTTTTATATTTTGTTATTGCCTCCTCCTTATTGAGGACGCCTTTTTGTGTAAACTCCCCCCTTTGTACTTGTCCCACTTTTGATGCCCTAGTGGCAAATAAAAGAAACATATCTACTTACCTTCACACTTCTGTAATACTTCTTTATCCATCTATTCAATAATTCAACCATTGTCTTTACAAAGTTGATAAAATAATTATATGGTTGTAAATTGGCTCACATCAAATATCTCCCGCTATTTATTTTAGTCCTCTGCACTTTGAGTTCAAATCCTACTTAGGTCAATTTTGCATTTCATCCTGTCAGTACTACTGAAGAATAAAGTAGAAGTTCATAACTAGAGTAATTTCTTCTTCTTCTTCTTCTTCTTCTTCTTCTTCTTCTTCTTCTTCTTCTTCTTCTTCTTCTCTCTCTCTCTCTCTCTCTCTCTCTCTCTCTCTCTCTCTCTCTCTCTCTCTCTCTCTCTCTCTCTCCTCTCTCTCTCTGGCTCTGGAAGAAACTGACGATGGTCAAGCCATAAAAGGGATAACTCTGCCAAAATTAAAATGTTCAAGACTGACCACATGATACAACAGTGCCCCCCCACAACCCCATCAGAAATTCTGGGATTCAAGAAAGGAAATAATTACAAGACACTGTAGATCAGGGATCACCAAACATGTTAGACCATTGACCACTTCATAGAGACCTTGACCTCCTCTTTGACGCCAGGTATGTACAAAAATAAGTAAATAAATAAATCAGTAAATAATATAAAATAAACAGATAATAAAGACTAATTATAAATTAATCAAAAACCAGTATTAGCAAGTTATATTTTCTGTATTTTCATTCCTTATACAAATGTCAGATTTGACCCACACGTACAGTTGACCCCCTAGGTAGTCATAGTGACCCCTGGTATTTAAATATCAAGCACTTTAGGGTATCATTCTGGAGATAATTAATATTCATTCTACTATATATAAATGTAATTAATATTCCTTCTACTATATATAAATATAATTAATATTCATTCTACTATATATAAATGTAATTAATATTCATTCTACTATATATAAATGTAATTAATATTCATTCTACTATATATAAATGTAATTAATATTCATTCTACTATATATAAATGTAATTAATATTCATTCTACTATATATAAATGTAATTAATATTCATTCTACTATATATAAATGTAATTAATATTCATTCTACTATATATAAATGTAATTAATATTCCTTCTACTATATATAAATATAATTAATATTCATTCTACTATATATAAATGTAATTAATATTCCTTCTACTATATATAAATATAATTAATATTCCTTCTACTATATATAAATATAATTAATATTCATTCTACTATATATAAATGTAATTAATATTCCTTCTACTATATATAAATGTAATTAATATTCATTCTACTATATATAAATGTAATTAATATTCCTTCTACTATATATAAATATAATTAATATTCCTTCTACTATATATAAATATAATTAATATTCCTTCTACTATATATAAATATAATTAATATTCATTCTACTATATATAAATGTAATTAATATTCATTCTACTATATATAAATGTAATTAATATTCATTCTACTATATATAAATGTAATTAATATTCATTCTACTATATATAAATATAATTAATATTCATTCTACTATATATAAATGTAATTAATATTCCTTCTACTATATATAAATATAATTAATATTCCTTCTACTATATATAAATATAATTAATATTCCTTCTACTATATATAAATATAATTAATATTCATTCTACTATATATAAATGTAATTAATATTCATTCTACTATATATAAATGTAATTAATATTCATTCTACTATATATAAATGTAATTAATATTCATTCTACTATATATAAATATAATTAATATTCATTCTACTATATATAAATGTAATTAATATTCCTTCTACTATATATAAATGTAATTAATATTCATTCTACTATATATAAATATAATTAATATTCATTCTACTATATATAAATGTAATTAATATTCCTTCTACTATATATAAATGTAATTAATATTCATTCTACTATATATAAATGTAATTAATATTCATTCTACTATATATAAATGTAATTAATATTCATTCTACTATATATAAAACTAGGTTGTATATGTGAAGAAGAGCATTGTAGGGTAACATAAATGATAGAGTAATGGACTAAAGAAAGTCTTGCATCTCTAGTCCTTCTATATTCTGAGTTGAAATCCTTTTACAGTTGAGGTTATTTTTCATCCTTCAGGGGTTGATAAAATAAATATCAGTTACAAAGTGGAATTGACTAAACCTTTAGCATTTAAACTCGCCATATCTGGCCAGAACTCTCTCACTTCTTTCTGTTCAAACTAACTGTAACCAGCCACTCATACTGACGTTAAATTATTGTTCTCAAAATAAATAACTGTTTCTACTTTAGGCACAAGGTCAGCAATTACCCAGTACATTACTGGTACTTTATTTTATCGACCCCGTAAGGATGAAAGGCAAAGTCAACCTCGGCGGGATTCAAAATAAATAACATCAAAATCTCATAGATTCGATATTATGTAAGATAATTATGTGAGATAAAGCCTTTACCACAAAAATACAGTAGTATATATATAGAGTAATGTAAATTCTAAAGGGTTAATCAACTATGCTACACATTTTCTAAATATTGTGAGAAATAATTGACAAGGTATTGTTTTTTGTTGTTGTTGATGTTATTTAACCCTCAGTCTGCCCTTATCAATCAAACTCTATGATCAAAGACATTCCAACTATGATCATACCATTTTTTCTTATCAAGACAGCATAGGGTACAGTGGACACTTTAGTCCTGTCAAGAAGTTGACAATATCTCTAGTATTGGGGTCACAATAAAATTCACCCAGTACATAAGAGCATCCAGCCATAGAAACCGTGCCAAAATATGGAATATATGGTCAAGATTTGGTTCTCCAGCCCACCTAGGTTCAATATGTTCAATTCATACCAGCACAGAAAACAGACATGAAATGATGATGATGATGATGATGATGATGATGATGATGAGGAGGAGGAGGAGGAGGAGGAAGAGGAGGAGGAGGAGGAGGAGGAGTTTATCCAGAATACATTATTGAATTTGCTCTTTTTTTTTTTTTTAAGATAACAGGATATAATTTGAGGGTGATTTGGGTGCTATTTCTAATAGGTTGAATAACTGCATAAAGGATACTAGAGAAGGTACAGCAATGTATTTATCCCTCAGTATGCTGATTACCAATCTCATGAGAGGTTGCATAGTATTTTTGTCCCTCCAAGAAACAACAGGGCTGATTCATTCAACTATACTATCCTTTGTGTGAAGGTTGGCATTGTGTTAAAATGAGAAACTAGCAATACAACTGGTATCACAACTGGCACCACTGATATCCTCACTATCACTCCATCACCATTACCTTCCAAAAGAACCACTAGCAAATGAAGGAGCTTCTGCATGGTTGACCCACCTGCTTGAAATAACAGCCAAATTTACCTCAAATCACACCCTACCATCTTTAATGAAGACAAATTGGACAATAGTGTTTTTTTTGGTTTTGTATTTTTGTACTGTTTAGTCAGAGAAGGTCAATGCTCATGATCCTTTTCACAAACTCTGGAACTTGTGAAATGGAGGTCGTAATTCTTAAGCCAAAGACCTGACCTCAAAGCTTACAACTGAGTGAACTCTGTCTACACAATTTCCCTCACATGGTTCAGATCAACTTGAGGCTATCATAAAGACATTTGCCTAAGATGCCACACAGTGGACTTGAACTTGAAACCTCATGATTGCGAAGCAAATTTCTTAACCCTTCAATCATGTATAATACCATAACAAAAACATAAGGCTGTCTATCTAAAGAAGCGACTACATCAGAAGTTCATGCTCATTACTATCAGCTGCTGGATTTATGTTTTTTTCCACTGACTGCAGCTTAGTCTCCAAGCAACCTAATAATCATCCTTTGCCAATTAGTGAAATCACAAGTTTATTTACTTTTCTATTTCATTCATCATTGATCAACTTCTCAGCTAAACTGACCAAGTGGCTGATGGCTAAATTAACTGAAGGCCACTAAAAACATAACTGCCTAAATTTACTTTTCACTTTTCAAGACTCAGAAAAAGAACAACACAAAAAGCTATTAAAATAAAGAAAAGAAAGAAAAACACAGGTAATTGAATACTTTCCTTTTCTTAAGTTTATAATTGCTTACATGACAGAAGAACCTTTTTAGCTATTTAACCCTTTTGATACTGTTACTAGTTCTATGATATCAAACTATTTGTTTTAAAGTGTTCATATTTAAATTTAAAACTTCCATTATAATATTATGTAAAATTCCTCCAAATTCTTGATTATTTAAAAAACTAATAGAAAATCATAGGTAATATATTTTATTAGGAATATAACAAAAGGGTTAAGAATACAAAAAGAAAAATGTTATATTCAATTTTTATTTAGTTCATGTTGTTGACACGTGTTCTTAAATGGCTAAAATAGTCTTACCAGAACACATTTGCGTTCACTTCAGTTTCAATAAATGTTTTCAGATGAAGTCATTTACCAAATAAGTTCATCTAAAAAATCATATCCATTTGTTTTCTTTTATTTTACTCAACCATTTTACAGCCATATTTCTAATTAAATACTTAGCTCATGTGTTTTAATTTTGGAAATAATCAAGAAAGTATTTAGAAGAATTTAGTAAAATAACTTCTTTATGAAACTGGTGTGTGGAAAACAACTTAACAAAAGCTTTTTTGCATAACATTATTTTGAAAGATTTTAATTTAAAGATGAACGTCCAATCCTTGCTAACAGGAAAAACAGATGTTAAATGATGATGATGATGATGATGATGATGATGATGATAAACACTTTTGTGTCATAGAATCAGAGAGTGTCGGGTAGGTTGGTATCAAAATGGTTACAAGTCATGTGTGTGTGTGTTGTGTGTGTGTGTGTGTGTGTGTGTGTGTGTGTGTGTGTGTGTGTGTGTGTGTGTGTGTGTGTGTGTGAGTGTGTGTATGTATGTGTGTGTATATATGAGTGTGAGCGTGTGTGTGTGTGTGTGTGTCTGTATTTATGTCCCATAATCTAGTGTCTCAACAAAAGGGATTGATGAAATAATTACAAGACTTAAAAAATAAGTATTGGGGTCATCTAAATCAAGGCAATGCTTCAGTGTGGATATAGTTTTATGCTGAAACCAGCAAAAGAATAACAGAAAAAATATGATAGATAAGTACAAAAGAGTGTGTTACTCACTGTGATTTGAACTGTGTACTAATATTTATTGGAAGGGCATGAATACTACATTATTTGGAATGCTATAGATAATTTATCAACCCTGATATGTTACTAGTAGTTCTATTATCCTCACAAAAGGTTAAACCTGAATGGGATTTTACCAAGAACCAAGAACTGAGAAGAAGTAAAATAAAATCATTTTTCATTGACATACTTGTCGCAGCCATCTTTGCTGCCCTAGAAATCTAAAATTTGTGGAACAGTTTATACAAGAAAAATAATGGTTTCTAATTTAGGCACAAGGACTGCAATTTTGATATGAAAGGATAAGTAAAATACATCAACCGCCAATACTTTTGTGGTGCTTTATTTTATTGACCCTGGAAAGATAAATGGCAAAGCTGACCTCATAGGAATTTCAACTCAGAACATAAAGAGCCATGAATGAATATTCTAAAGCATTTTGTCTGACACTCTAATGAGTCTGCTAATCCACCATACAGAGGTGGTACATGGAAAATGAGGTGAATCTGAGGTGTGGTTATTTCTAGTTGAAAATATGAGTAAAATAATTTTTAAACTCTTTAGCATTTAAACCGGCTGTATCTGGCCAGAATTCTGTCACCTTTTTCTGTTCAAACTGGCCATAACCATAATGTTGTTCTCAAAATAATGTTGTTCTCAAAATAAATAATAACAAAATCTTGTAGATCCAATAATTATGTGAGGTAAAGCCTTTACTGTAAAAATACAATAGTATATATAGAGTAATATAAATGCTAAAGGGTTAAATGATGATAAATAGCTTTCATGATCAGTCACAGATGATTAAAACTTCAATCATTATTTTTTTTCATTGCGTGTAGAACCACGTATGTTATATGATGAAGTAAATTGTGTTGCGCTATTATCTTACTATAATGTTTACTGTGATGATGAGGAAATGAAATATGTGTGTGTATGCCTCGCAGAATATTGTATATAAAGGACGGTGGATTGGCAGTATCGGTAAGGGTCGGACGCCATGCTTTGAAGCATAGAGTTACCTCCCTTTATGATCTGAGTTCAAATCCCGCCGAGGTTAACTTTGCCTTTCATCCTTACGGGGTCGATAAAATAAAGTACCAGTAATGCACTGGAATAATTGCTGGCCTTGTGCCAAAAGTAGAAACAATTATTTTTTTTCATTGCATTTTCTCTTTTCTGACTCATTATCTTTGTGTCATAAAAATGTGTATCACTGCATTCAATTTAAAGCAAAACATGTAACCTTTTGTATTCGGTAATAAATTAAAGATGTGTATGGTTGTAGTGTGGTAGAAACAGAAGTGTGAGCTGGTGTCATTTAGTTACATCTGTTTACATTGAGAGTTTGAATCCTGCCAGTGTTCATTTCGCCTTTCATCCCTCGCAGAGGGTCAATTCATTTGACTATTATACCTCTTGCCTACAAATTTGTGGCTGTGTGCCAGTGTTAGAAATCAATATATTAATGAAATGCGTTTATCTATTTCATACTCTTTCCTCTGACTATAGTAAATAATTAGAGCTTTGTAACGATTTAGAGTTTCACTGAAGTAAAAAGAAAATGACTTGAATAAATAATACTTCTTTTTGAGCAGGCATGAAGCCAACATTTCTATAGCAGAAGGCAATAAAGTTGTAGTACTACTTGAGCACTGAACCTACCTTATAGTGTTTAGTTTTGACCCACTGTAGTCTAAGGTTAAATCTCCACATTGTCAGCTTTATCTTTGTGCTATTGTAAGAAATCAATATATTTTTAATATGGAATGAAGGGTAATTCGATTACATTGCTCCTATTATTACAAAGTTACTAATTTCATTGAATGCGATTCTGGAGAGATGAAAGACAAATCAACCTACAACAGAATTTGAACTCAGAGCATTTATATACAGTAGTGTATATGTTTGTGATTTCTACTCTTTCAACCATCATCTGTACTTTGGCATAATATTATTTATCCATGCATGATGTAAGAAATGACTGATAAGGCTGGAATCAGCAGACAGTAGGCTATTAAACACTGCTACAAAAACCTCAATCCAGCCCATACCAGCATGAATAAGCATAAGTAAAAATAATGATTTTCCTTGACCTGAAATCTGTGGTGTGTAGTTACAATTAATTAAATTGGCCCCAACATAATTTTTTTAGCTTGTCCTGTGTTAAAATCTCCATTGAAATACTAAATGATTTCCAAATGTTTGTACCAACGTTACTGGTTGAAGTTGAAAATAAATACAATAATTGACTAAAATAAATCATTTGTGCAATAGATCAACCCTAATAATATGTGTGTCTGTATCTCTTTAAAGTTTACACACAAACACACGCAGACATACATACAATGCATTTCCTATAACAGTCATATTGCTACAATAACAAGTTTACCTTCCTATCACCCTACATTTGTCCCTGAAATTTGTACATATATATATTGAACATTTATGTAATATTCTAAAGATAAATTATTAAAGCATCAATTTTATCTTTAATTACTTCCACGTGTTGGTAATCAATACAAACTATAGGGGTTCTTTTATGCAAACCATAAATTTATCAAAAATTTCATTTCTTTGCCTGCTGTCCAAACGAAACTCTCATGTAAACGTAATGTACAGACTTCATCTCTCTCTCTCTCTCTCCTAGCGTATTTTCAAAACAATCCACATTTCGTATTTCAAGTCCAAATAGCCATTCTATCGCTAAAACAAACTACATTTTCTGTTTCTATTAAGTGCTAAATACGTTTAGGTTTTTGGACGTATTTAACTGAACAAATTTTGTATTTTTGTTAATCGCTTGTTAAATGCATAGACCCATCTCAATCATTACCTTCTTGCTAGCTATTTTCAAACCTTAATTCCTAACGTATTTTCAAACCCCAATCCCTAATTCTAGCGTATCTTCAAAACAAAAAAGCAAAATCCTTTCCTTCTTCCTTCTTCGAAGGCACGGGGCGGTCAAACGCCTAACACCCACAGCCATCATGTGGCCCCCTACCCTCGCACTCTCTCTCTCTCTCTCTCTCCCTATAAATATATGATAGGAATTCACTTCGCCAAATTTCATTTCTTTGCCTGCTGTACAAACGAAACTCTCATGTAAACGTAATGTACAGACTTCATCTCTCTCTCTCTCTCTCCTAGCGTATTTTCAAAACAATCCACATTTCGTATTTCAAGTCCAAATAGCCATTCTATCGCTAAAACAAACTACATTTTCTGTTTCTATTAAGTGCTAAATACGTTTAGGTTTTTGGACGTATTTAACTGAACAAATTTTGTATTTTTGTTAATCGCTTGTTAAATGCATAGACCCATCTCAATCATTACCTTCTTGCTAGCTATTTTCAAACCTTAATTCCTAACGTATTTTCAAACCCCAATCCCTAATTCTAGCGTATCTTCAAAACAAAAAAGCAAAATCCTTTCCTTCTTCCTTCTTCGAAGGCACGGGGCGGTCAAACGCCTAACACCCACAGCCATCATGTGGCCCCCTACCCTCGCACTCTCTCTCTCTCTCTCTCTCCCTATAAATATATGATAGGAATTCACTTCGCCAAATTTCATTTCTTTGCCTGCTGTCCAAACGAAACTCTCATGTAAACGTAATGTACAGACTTCATCTCTCTCTCTCTCTCTCCTAGCGTATTTTCAAAACAATCCACATTTCGTATTTCAAGTCCAAATAGCCATTCTATCGCTAAAACAAACTACATTTTCTGTTTCTATTAAGTGCTAAATACGTTTAGGTTTTTGGACGTATTTAACTGAACAAATTTTGTATTTTTGTTAATCGCTTGTTACCCAACACTCCTCCCTCCCACCCCCACACACCACCATTGCTATTACGTGGACCAATCATAAAACAGAGCCCCCCCCCCCCACGCATCACCAGTATTATTACGCGGACCAATCAGAAACCAGAGGCCTATACTATCGCTTGCCTGGTTGCCTTTCGATATACGATATATGATGGATGGATGGACTGCGGAATCCTGGAGAGTGGAGGTGAGAGAGAAAAATCTGGACGCTCAGCGACAATGCCAAAGATAAAGACAAATTCACCCCTTGGACGAGAATGCGAGCACTCCTCATTGTTTCGACCGCGGACGGCTAACATAACCCCATCGCCCCCCGCCCCTCACCGCCCCCAACCCCCAAACGCAATCCAAAACTTCAGAGTTGGTACCATAAATGTAGGCACCCTAAAGGGTCGCGCTAACGAGGTTGTAGAAATGCTTGAACGTAAGGAGGTCGATGTTTGTTGTATTCAAGAGACCAGGTGGAGGGGTGGGTCTGCTAGGTTCATTGAGGGTAAAAAACGTTGTTATAAGCTTTTCTGGGTGGGAAACGACGATGGGCTGGGTGGAGTAGGAATCATGGTAGCAGAAAAGTGGGCAGATAAGATAATAGACGTAAATAGAGTGAACGACAGAATAATTAAAATACGACTTGTCCTCAATAGAACTACGGTGACAGTAATATCTGCGTACGCACCCCAATCCGGACTGCCCGGCACTATAAAAGACAGATTCTATGAGACACTGATGCTAACTACCTCCCAAATATCCGACAGTGACTATATAATTATCGCAGGCGACCTAAATGGTCACGTTGGACAACATTGTGACGGCTACGACGAAATCCATGGAGGCTATGGGTTTGGTACTAGAAATGAGGAAGGCTCCAGAATCCTGGAATTCTGTGATGCAAATAACCTAACTATCTGTAACACTAACTTCAAAAAACGTGACAATCACCTGATCACCTATAGATCCGGGGAACACACAAGCCAGGTAGATTATATCCTTACCAGAAGACGTGACAGAGTGTCTGTTGTTAACACTAAATCCCTCCCCCATGAAGAATGCACCTCCCAACATAGACTGATAATTAGCGACCTCATAGTCAGGACGAGACGTACTCGACAACAGAAGAGGACTATCCTCAGGAGGAAAATATGGAAGCTAAAGGACCCCACAGCCAGGAATAAATTTCAAAGCATATTACTTGATGCTTTCGACAGTAAGGAAGAACATTTAGAGTCGGACAATATAGAGGGAGAGTGGGAATTTCTGAAAGCAAACCTGCTGTTGGCGACAGACGAGGTCTGTGGCTGGAGCAGGCCTGTAGGCAGGAGGAGAGTAACATGGTGGTGGAACAGTAAGGTGGAGGGGTCAATTAAGGCCAAAAAGCAGGCTTGGAAAGTATGGCGGGATGGGGGAAGTAGAGAGGACTATCAAGTGGCCAGGAGGGAAGCTAGGAGACAAGTGTACTTAGCAAGAAGGGAAGCTGAGGAAAGAAAGTTCAAGCATGTTCTACAACGCGATGACCAAAAACGTGAGGTGTTCAGGATTGCTAGGCAATGCGTCAAGGAAAACCGTGATATTGTCGGGGAGAAGTGTGTACTAAACGACGATGGCACACTTGCCATCACCGACGCTGATAAGAAGGTAGCTTGGAAGTGTCACTATGAAAGGCTTCTAAATGAGGAGAATAATTGGGAGAAAGGCAGTCTCCCCCATATCGACCCAATAGAGGGACCAGCAGTGTTAGTCGAGGGGAGTATAATAAGTAAGGCAATCAAGGATATGAAGACTGGTAAGGCGGCTGGGCCTTCGGAAATAGTTGCTGAGATGCTGAAGGCATCTGGCACGGTGGGACACACCATGGTCACCCGCATAGTTAACCAAGTCGTACAAAACGGGGTTGTTCCGAAGGACTGGCATAGCAGCATCATCGTTAACTGTTATAAGGGTAAAGGAGACGCCCTAGATAGGAGTAACTATAGAGGCATTAAATTAATCGACCAGGTCATGAAGGTCACGGAAAGAGTAATAGCGCAACTAATCAGAGAGAGAATTGACCTAGATGAAATGCAGTTCGGGTTTGTGTCAGGCAAAAGTACCACAGACGCTCTTTTCATAGTACGACAACTACAAGAGAAGTACCTAGCTAAAGGTAAACCCCTCTACTTAGCTTTTGTCGACTTGGAGAAAGCCTTCGACAGAGTCCCCCGCTCCATTATCTGGTGGGCTCTTAGAAAACTAGGCGTTGACGAATGGCTTGTGAGGGCTATACAAGCCATGTATAAAGAAACAGTCAGCAAGGTTAGAATTAACAACGAATATAGTGAAGAGTTTAGCGTAAAAGTCGGCGTCCATCAGGGCTCTGTTCTCAGTCCACTACTATTTATTATTGCCCTTCAGGCCATAACAGAGGAGTTCAAGACAGGCTGCCCATGGGAACTCCTATACGCAGACGACCTGACACTCATAGCGGAATCAATGGCCGAGCTAGAGAAGAAATTCCAAACATGGAAGCACGGCCTAGAGTCAAAAGGACTTAAAATTAACCTGGCTAAGACCAAAGTACTAGTTTGTAGGAAAGAAAACAAGGCGGCGGTCCCTTCTGGGAAATGGTCGTGCTCGGTGTGTAGGAAAGGCGTAGGTAGAAACTCCATTTTATGTCCTAAATGCAAAGTATGGGTGCATAAAAGATGTAGTGGGATCACAGGTAGGCTAACTAAGAACATAGATTTTACATGTGGCCGGTGCTCTGGTGCAATAAGTAGCAGCAAGTGCCCACAAACTACTAGCTCTTTCAATTGCGCAGAGGGTTCTATAGAAATAGTGGACAGCTTCCGTTACCTGGGCGATAAAATCAGCAGTGGGGGAGGGTGCTCTGAAAGTACTGTAGCTAGAGTCAGAACTGGTTGGAAAAAGTTCAGAGAGCTTATACCACTATTAGCTGCTAAAGGGTTCTCACTAAAAATGAAAGGCAGGTTGTACGATGCCTGCATACGAACAGCAATGCTGCATGGCAGTGAGACCTGGGCATTGTGTGCAGAGGATATACGCAGACTAGAGAGGAACGAAGCTTGCATGCTCCGCTGGATGTGTAACAGTAATATACGTGAACGGCAAAGCATAAACGAACTAAGGAATAAATTAGAGATAAGAGGGATCAGATGTTGTTTACTCGAGAGAAGGCTACGTTGGTATGGACACGTGATGCGCATGAAAGTCGATAGCTGTATAACAAAGTGCAGGGCAATAAAGATAGACGGTAGTCACGGAATAGGCAGACCTAGAAAAACCTGGGACGAGCTGATAAACTCCGACATCACACACTTACACCTCTCCAAGACAATGTCACTGGACCGAGACCTTTGGCGGTACTCAGTAACAGAGAAGACCCGCCTTACCTAAATATATAGTAAAACCTACTCCAGCCAGTAGGCATCTCTAACAAATACACCCCGTCCCACCACCCCCACCCGATCCACACCACCCCGTTCTATGTAAAGTTATGTTGGTGCCGCGCCATCGAGGCCGAAACAAATGAGATCGTGTAGGTGTCACGACAAAAAAACACACAGTCCACGCTGTAATGTGGCCGTGTAGGCAACACGGTAAAAACCTCCCAGACCCACACTGTAAATGTGGTTGGTGTTAGGAAGGGCATCCAACTGTAGAAAACCTGCCAGACAGTCCTATGCGAGCAAGACAATCACTCTTGCCTCAAGTGGGACTACCCCCGTCCAAACCCATGCAAGCGTGGAACACGGACGTTAAACGTTGATGATGATGATGATGATGATGATCAATTTCCCTGATAGTATGATGGTTCATATATCCAGTAATCTTGGTATATATGACATATCAATCTTGGAGTCCAAAAATTGAATATGTTTAATGCTATTACCAGCATTATTGACAACATTTGTACAGTGGGCGGTGGATTGGCAGTATTGGTAAAGGGTCGGACACCATGCTTTGATGCATAGAGTTACAGCTCTTGCCACTTTGAGTTCAAATCCCACCGAGGTTAACTTTGCCTTTCATCCTTACAGGGTCGATAAAATAAAGTACCAGTAATGCACTGGGTAATTGCTGGCCTTTTGCCAAAAGTAGAAACAATTATTATACATTTATGTATTAAATCATCATCATCATCGTTTAACGTCCATCTTCCACGCTTGCATGGGTTTGGACGGGAGTTTTCCCACTTGAGGCAAGAGTGGTTGTCTTGCTCGCATAGGACTGTCTGGCGGGTTTTCTACAGCTGGATGCCCTTCCTAACACCAACCACGTTTACAGTGTGGACTGGGAGGTTTTTACCGTGTTATCTACACGGCCACATTACAGCGTGGACTGTGTGTTTTTTTGTCGTGAAACCTACACGACCTCATTTGTTTTGGACTGGATGTTGTGGTACCAACATAACTTTACATTGAAAGGGGTGGTGTGGATGGGGTGGAGGTAGTGGGATGGGGTGTATTTTGTTAGAGGTGCCTACTGACTGTAGTAGGTTTCACTTTGTACTTAGGCAAGGCGGGTCTTCTGTATGACTGTGTAGCGCCAAAGATCTTGGTCCAGTGACATTGTCTTGGAGAGGTGTAAGTGTGTGAGGTCGGAATTTATCAAGTCGTCCCAGGTTTTTCTGGGTCTGCCTACTCCGTGGCTACCGTCTATTTTTATTGCCCTGCACTTTTTTATACAGCTGTCATCTTTCATGCGCATCACGTGACCATACCAACGTAGTCTTCTCTCGAGTAAACAACATCTGATCCCTCTTATTTCTAATTTTTCCCTTAGTTCGTTTATGCTTTGCCGTTCACGTATATTACTATTACACATCCAGCGGAGCATACAAGCTTTGTTCCTCTCCAGTCTGCGTATATCCTCTGCACACAATGCCCAGGTCTCACTGCCATGTAACATTGCTGTTCGTATGCAGGCATCATATAGCCTGCCTTTCATTTTTAGAGAGAACCCTTTAGCGGCTAATAGTGGTATAAGCTCTCTGAACTTTTTCCATCCCGTTCTGACTTTAGCTACTGTACTTTCAGAGCACCCTCCACCACTGCTGATTTTGTCACCCAAGTAACGGAAGGTGTCCACTTTTTCTATAGAACCATCTGTGCAATGGAATGAGCTACTATTCTGTGGGCACTTGCTGCTACTTATTGCACCAGAGCACCGGCCACATATAAAATCTATGTTCTTAGTTAGCTTACCTGTGATCCCACTACATCTTTTATGCACCCATACTTTGCATTTGGGACATAAAATGGAGTTTCTACCTACTCCTTTCCTACACACTGAGCATGGCCATTTCCCAGATGGGACTGGTGTACTATTTTCCTTCCTACAAACTAGAACTTTAGTCTTAGACAGGTTAATTTTAAGGCCTTTTGATTCTAGATTGTTTTATTGCCTAGTTTAACATCACCATCTGGCTCTTGGATATTTTTAACAAATTCCATTTTACTGCAAACACTTGAGCCAGGTCTATGGCTTGAAAATAACTTCTCATCATCCTATCAGTCTTGTAACCATTCTCTCTGACTAAGCTATTAAAGCCAATGGCACATGAACTCAGAATTAGAAAACTACAAACAAGATATGGAGAAGATTAAAGTTCAGAGATCTATCATTTCTCCACATCTATAAATATAACAGATATTGCTTTTTTTTATATTTTACAGAGATATTAAGTTATATGTACTTAGGGACTGAGAACTTCAGATTATGATATTCTATTCTCCTCTTTTGTTATAATTTCATTCACATCTAGAATGTATAATAGGAATATAAATCAACTCCAGTACTTGACGAATAGAGAAAATATCTATAAATATAAACTATACATGAGAAGTATACAGACAACACATACACACACATACATGCATATACAGACACAATATGTGTGTGTATATGAATGTGTGCATATATGTATATGTATATGTATATGTATATATATATATATATATATATATATATATATATATATATATATATATATGTATGTATATATATATATGTATAATATATATGTGATATGTGTGTGTGTATGTATATATATATGTATATATATATATGACGTCATGCAGTAATACAGAAGACCCAACTTCCCACGGGTACAAGCCGAAGCTGAGGCATATAGACAATATGACCACACCCTTTCCCATTGTAAAGTGGTTATGGAGGTGCCACGGAAAAAAGCACCCAGCACTCACTGTAAATGAGGTTGCTGTTAGGAAGGGCATCCAGCTGTAGAAATCAAGCCAAAATCAGTTCCCATTTGAGCAAGACAAGGTCACCCGACCTGGCACTACCACAACAGGACAATCCACCCAACCCATGCTAGCATGGAAGAATGGACGTAAAACGGTGATGATGATGATTATGAATATATATATATATATATATATATATATATATATATATATATATATATATATATATATGTGTGTGTGCGTGTGTACACATGTACACACAATATGCAATCTATTTCTGCATGGATAAATTGGTGTAAAATGATGATGATGATGATGATGACACACACATATACACATGAGTAAGCTCCCAGATTTTAAATATGGCAAGAGGAAAATATTTCAATTCCCTGAGATTATCCTCACAATTCCAAGACCAAAGCTACCTTTGTGGGTGTTCAGATAATGAGAAGCATGCTAGGGAAAGGACTCCTAAAGCCTGAGCTGATCCAAATATTCTGGAACATTTTTAGTCAATGGAGTAAAAGAGGACATTGTCTTTATGCCAGCTTGATATAAATACATTTGAAATAGTCATTCCCTGAATTATTAAGAACAAGTAAGATACTTGATCAATACATTCAAAAGTAATCTCTATTACAAACATTTGTCTCTTCCTCACAAGGGTTGCTGTCATTCCGATTTTATGGTGGTGGTCAACTGTATGGGGGCCAAGGATGCCTGAGGTCTTGATAAGAACTGGTGTAAAGAGGAAGCAGCAGGACAAACCCTGGCATTTGCTTATCTTCCTGTCCTCTACATTGTGGGATGTGGTACCAGGGTTTTTGGCAACTAGGAAGATGGTGGAGAAAATGTCCTGGCATGGTATATCTCAGATAAAGGATTTAGCTCCCTTGAATGGGAAGAGGGTAATTCCACCGGAGCACTTGCCATTTCCACAATCAAAGCCTGCTGGCACCAGTTGTGATGGGAAGCTCCTTCACATTATGTCATTCAGAGCAGTATGTTGGGGAAACCAGGCTGCTCCCTAGTAGCATGATAGATGGTGCAGGTCTAACTCATTGGTGACAGATCCACAATGGCATTTGTATGGCTCACATCCATGGAGGCAGAGGCATTGTGCCACTCCAATGCAAGACAATTGTCATCAAGAAGGGTACCGGTTGATAAGAAGGGCATCGAAATATGCCACACACTGCTGTTTGGCTGCCAATATCTCAGGCATCCTGGGACCCCATACAGCTGATCTCCTCCATAAAAACAAAATGACAACACCGCATCTGAGGAAGGAGTCTCACACAGTGGGGTGGCTGTTGCAGAACATGTCACTGGCCATTGTCCATGGCAATGCCTTTGCCATTTTGTTCACAAGGCACAGCCAAAACCCCACTTTGACTTAGGTGTAGAGTCTATCACCCTCTCCTCTTCCCTCTTTCTTTTGTTGGTTTTGATGATGAATATTTCAGTTGTTCAATCAATGGAAAAGCCTGCTCATGAAATTAACTTGTAAGTGGCTGAGCATTTCCCAGACATGTGTACCCTTAATATAATTCTTAGGGAGATTATGCATGACACAGATATTAGAGGTACAGTCTGTCCTTCAAGCATTTAAACAGTTTCCATCTGCCAAATTTCACTCACAAAGCAAGGGTCAACCCACAGCTATGGTAAATGACACTTGCCTAAGATGTAATTCAGTGGGATTGCAAAGTGAACTTCTTAATCATTAGAGCCGTACTGCATCCACATCCTTGTATCTAGTCAAAAGATATCATTATTATTGTAGATTGGCAGTATCGGTAGAGTGACAGACAATATTTTTTGTGGCATATAGTTACAGCCCTTGATGTTGTGAGTTCAAATCCTGCTGAGGTTAGCTTTGCCTTTCATCCTTATGGGATCAATAAAATAAAGCACCAGTAATGAAATAGGGTTGATTTAATTAACCTTCCCCTCCCCCCAAATTGCTGGCCTTGTGCCTATAGTAGAAAACATTATTGCTGTTATTTAGTGGGCTCTAATCAAAACCTTTTATTTTCGTTTTTATTTTCTATCCTCCTCCTCCTCTTACTGTGGTGTTATCTAAGCAATTTAAGAATGTAGCTTGGTTTTTATACAAAGTATGATTGTTCAGGGTGTCATGTCATGCTCAACTCAGATGTATCAGCATAATGTGCACCCCACCACCTCCATAATACATTAAGTAAGACAGCAACTTTGAATAAGAACTGACATAGACCATAACAGCCTGTCTAACCCATACTAACATGGACAAAAGCAGAGTTAAAATAATGATGATGATAATTGTATAATATTACTTGTTTTCTTTTTAATTCATCTTATTTATTTTAAATTCTTTTTAGATAAATTTCAGGAGGATATTAAAAAAAAACAAAAGCAACACTTTTTTGCGTTTACATAAGATGAAAGTAGGTTTCAGATTTGGCTGTGGAAATAATAGTAGGGATCCATAATATTGATTTTCGGGTATATGAGACACTTTAGAAATTAGAATTATGGTTGACACTTTAAAGCAAGGGTCCTCAAAGTGGTTGATATTGACCCATAGAAAGCTACCAAAAAATGTGTCGGGAGGACTCTTCAGCTCTGTCAAATAAATGACAACATCCCTAGTGCTGGTGTCACTATAAAATGCACTGGGTAGATTGACGGATTGTATGTGAGTTGTTGGCCTCAAGTCCATCTGAGTACCTGGTAGTGTGCAAGAACATATGTAAACATGAGATGTATGTCATCAGCCCATCCGAGGGGTCAGTTGCTCCACATGACAACTAACCTGGACTTTTGATGTCCTGTCCAACCCTTGCTAGCAGGGAAAGATGATGATGACAACGAGAATGGTATATATCTAAGCACTCTCCCTCTTGTAACAAAAAAGTGACTCAACTGGATTGCTGGACTATTTCTGCTCTAAACCTCCCATAAACTCAAGTCACTTATTTTCATGACTCTCCACTACATGCCCTCCAATTACATTTTTAATTAATTTGAATTTCAGAGTTGTCTCCCATGTTTTTCTTTATTATATTCAAACTAATGATTTTTTTTCTATTTACAACTGATGTAATTTTAATTAGAAAAGGGTTTTTTTTTTGTTTACTACACTAAGCTTGTTAGACTCCAATTGACTAGATGTACTTACACTATCTGGTTCTTCATATCTCTTATTTATTATTATAAGGACTTCAAGAATTGGCTTTCTGAATGGCACACTCAATTTTAAAATTACCTTGAATTTTAGACGAAATTTCAGACATGACCAATCCATGCTTTATTCAGACATAGTGTTATGTAGGACTACATTATCCAATGGATTATTCTTTGTAATAACTGTAGAGTATCATTTGAGTCAGATTTAGGTGCTATTTTTAGCAGGCCAAGTGACCATGTAAAAGCTTTCATATCGAACTGTTTTTCAAACATTGGACAGCATAGTTTGAAAAACAGTTCGATAAGAAAGATTTTACATGGTCACTTGGCCTGCTAAAAATAGCACCTAAATCTTAGTCAAAGGACACTCTATTTTTATTACAAGGAATAATCCATTGGATAATGTAGTCCAACATAACACTATGTCTGAATAAAACATAGATTGGTTATGTCTGAAATTTCTTTCATCATAGTGTCTGTCCAGTTAACCGGTCAGTATTCTCTCATCTTTTTCTGTTTAAACTGGCTCTAACTGGCCACTCATACTAATGTTAAGGTATTGTTCAATATCATGTGAGATAATTATGTGAGATAAAGCCTTTACTGTGAAAATACAATAATAAATATAGAGTAAAGTAAATGCTAACCAAGAACTAAACAATAACATCAACAACTACAACAATAACATCAACAACAACTACAACAATAACATCAACAACTACTACAGCAATAACAACAACAATAACTACAACAATCACAGCACAACAACAACAACAACAATAACATCAACAACTACAACAACAACAACAATAACTACAACAACAGCAACAATAACACCAACAACAACACAAAAACAACAACAAAAACAGCAACAACAACGACAACAACAACATTTACAACTACAACAACAACAACTACAACAATGGCATCAACAACTACAACAACAACATTTACAACTACAACAACAACAACTACAACAACAATAATATCAACAACTACAACAACAAAATTATTATATAATGCAACATTTAGTTCAAAATTCTAATTTTTCTGCTAATCATCATTCAGTTTTTGATTATGCAGGACTCAAATAATCCTTAAGTAGGGGTGGGTCCTGCCTGACAGTGCTCCTTAGGGTCCTGCTCCATGTGTTTCTGTCCCCAGGTCTCACTCTATATTTTCCCACTAAATAAATAACTGGTAAAAATAACTTTTAGTTTTGTCATTCTTTTTGTTTTGTTTATTTGCTTTCCTTTTTATTTAATTTTTTTTTCTTCTCGCCATACAATATACCTAACATGGAAATAAATGAATTTGGTTTAGAAAACGTTTAATGTTTTATTACATGTGCATGAAATGGTCGAGGAGAAATGAGTTACTTTATTGTGTGTGTAATCAATAAACAATTAATATACTCAGAGACGTGCAACCAAGCGCATACCCTCCATCAGACACCTACCATACTCTGAACGCCTTGCTTCCCTGGGCATGGATTCATTGAAGCTCCGACGTCTGGCAATGGACTTGGTAAACACCCACAAAGTTATTAACCATCTCGCCAACAACAACCCTGAGCACCTTTTTGATCTCCATGTGTCTAACACACGTGGAGATGCCAACAAAATCAGAAAACAGCACAGCTCCCATGACTTTCGTAAACATTTTTTCATGCTCAGAGTTGCTGAAGCATGGAACAAACTGCCTGCGTCAGTTGTTAGCTGCCAAGACACTGCATCCTTTAAAACCCTCATGCTTCCCGAAATTCACCAAAAATACACCTGATGTACCCCTTCCATACACATGCACACATGTGTATATCATGACTCATGCACTGTTCATTTTCCTGACGTTTGTACATTACCCTATGTACTATACATACACTTTTTGATGAGTTGTAGTGCAGCTGAACACTACACAATATTTCATTATTATTATTATTATTATTATACTTTTGATCTACAAGAGTTAAGCATTAATGTAAAGCAAGGTTTTATATTATACAACATATACTTTTCAGGCTACATTGAAAATACTAGCAATATATATATGTGTGTGTAAGCCCACACACACACATATATCATCATCATCATCATCACTGTTTTACGTCAAATTTTCCACACAAGCATGGATATATATATATATTATTCTCAACATCATCGTTTACATCCATTTTCTATGATTGCATGGGTTGGATAAGTATATATATCATCATAATTATTTCATCCATTTTTCCCTGCTCACACAAGTTTAACAACTCCTCTCAAGTACACCATCCCTCCACTTGTCCCTTTCAATCCAGCGATTTTTATATCTATATACATTATATGTCCATACTAGAGTAATTGTCTCTCCTGTATATTACATCTAATTCTCCTTATACCTATGTTTCTCTGAACAAATCTATGTTTTGTCACTTATGCCCATTAACATTACACATCCAATGCTGCATGATTGATTCAATTCTTTACAGCTTTCACACAACCTCTCTATCATACAACATATTCTTTCATACACAGGTATCATATATGGTACCTCTCGCCCAGTTCTTATTCTGGTTACTATGCTTTTGGACCATCCTTTCCCACAGCTAATTAGGCCACCTAGATAACAGCTACCAACTACTTCTTTGGAGCATTCAATGGATTGAAAAAAGTTTATTTCACTGGTGCTCTTTCAGCTAACAACCCTTGTGGATCTGCCACACACAAAATCTCTTTTCTCTGTTAGCCTGCCTATGATACAGCTACACACCTCATATTCTGAGTTTAAATCTTGCTGTACTCTATTCAGGTAGGAGACTTAATACATTGCTCTGTTTAATACCATGACCTTGTTTTTGGATACCTTTAGTAGGGTCCACTTTATTTCAAGCATTCGAGCCATGTTTCAGGTTTGAGGATAACTTTATCCCTCTCTTCGACCAATCTCAAAAGCTTCTTTCCTAGACTAAAACAGTTTTTTAAAAATCATCTAAATAAGATATTTGTTTTATCCAAGAGCTCTAATTTTTAACTATATACTGGGATATATATTTCTCAGAACTGATTTTATTTGGTTCCCAGCCTTGGTCTATGTATAACAACAAATATATTTAGAATTTTTTCTTAAGATATTTTATAAGTGTCCATCATTGTGTTTTAGTTGAAAAAGTATCAGCAATAAAAGTCTTGATGATTTCTATATTCATGACACATGTTGTTTAAATAGCAATGATCCAAGTTGTAGATTTAATTTATAACCACGTTAACACTACTACTTGGTTTTTGGCTGCATTTAGTGGCAGAGCCCAATCTTTTGCAAGCATTCAGGCCAGGTTAAAGATACCTTCCTCCCTCTCAGCCATGGGGAATCTGAAATGGTCCATGATTAAACAATAAAAATAAATCTGAAAAATACAAAATATTTCAAATATAGCCATAAAAAAATAATTGGGCTTACCTTAAAAACTATACATGTTACTGAAAAACCAAAGACCATTTTCAAATCAGTACCAAATATGTATTCTGGTATATTCCAAAGTGATCACTGGCAGAAATTCTTTGTTAAGCAATGTAATAAAGTATATTAAAACCAATTAAAAACCAATGTTTATATACAGAGAAAACAATTTAAGGAATTTAGGTTGTAGTTGTTCTTGCTATTATTTTTGTTGCTGCTTAATCCCAAGTCAGCTCTGAGGGAGCAGACCTATGATAAAAAAATATTCCAACCATTTTTTGTTTTCAGAAGTAGTGTTTTTCTGTACTTATAAGATGATAGCATGTGATTTGAGACAGATTTTACTGCTATATCTACCAGATCAAATGAGCATACACAAGTTTCTTTATCAGATTGTTGTATAGGCTCTGATCAGCTCTAAATGAGCAGATCTATGATCAAAGAGAATCCAACCATGACTATCTCAAATGTTTGTATAACCTGGTCTGCATTGTCCAACATGTCTTTCTTTCTTTATGTGATCTCAGGAAAGATTTGGATGCTATTTCTAGAATGTTGAGCAGCTGCATAGAGATTCCTTCTTCAGGTTTCTAATGTTGCTGCTATTATAAAACAAAGATTGCTGTTATTTAACGCTTTCATTGCCATATTCCCAATAAAAGACACTGCTAATTATTTTCAAATAGAATTCATGAAACGTTTTTAGATAAATATAACCACTTCAAAATAAACAGCTTTGTATCATAGAATAAGGGGCAGTTTCGAGCAATTTAGTATCAAGAGAGTGAAAGACAACTGGGTGTGATCTAGAGAAAGATTTGGCTGCTATTTCTAGAAAGCTGATGGCTACACAGAGGTTCATTCTCCAGCTTTCCAATTTTATTATTCTACCAATTTAAATATTAATAAAAAGAGATTGTTGTCTTTAATTATCAATTTACAGTAAAACACAACTGAATATGTCATGTCTTATATAAACTACTCTCAATAAGAATATTAACCCATGATCTATGAAAGTAACAAACTTTATTGATCAACACCTCTTGAAACAATCTCTCATTAATTTGTTGTCAAGGTATTTTATTTATAACTTAAATAGAAACTAATGAAATCTTTACTGCGTGGTGGACTACATGTCTAATTTGCATGGTCTAGCAAGCTAGTCCTTGCTTCATCAATCCAATATCATGTAATCTTAAATCAATGAATGCTCGGAGGGAGAGGTATCATCATGATCATCACTGTAGTCCTCTTTCATTGTTGTCATCATCATAATCATTGCCATCACCACCACCACCACCACCACCACCACCACCACCACCACCACCACCACCAACATCATCAACACCACCACCACCACCACCACCACCACCATCATCATCACCATCATCATGATCATGATTATGATCATCATCATCAATATCATTATTGTCGTCAGAATCATCACCACCACCACCACCACCACCACCACCACCACCACTACCATGATCATCATTATCTTCATCACCATCACCATCACCATCACCATCATCATCATCATTATTGTTGTAGAATCACCCCCAGCACCGCCACCGCCACTGCCACCACCACCACCATCATCATCATAGTATAGGTTATAAATAAATGTAATTTTCAAATCTGATAATTACCAAGCAAACCAAAATAACAGCTTAATAAATCAATCAAATAGAGTGAGACTGACTGGTCAATATGTTGAAATGATCAGTAGTTCTCAGAATTAGAACCTAGAACAAGATACTGGCCAGAGTGAGACTGACTGGTCAATATGTTGAAATGGTCAGTAGTTCTCAGAATTAGAACCTAGAACAAGATACTGGCCAGAGTGAGACTGACTGGTCAATATGTTGAAATGGTCAGTAGTTCTCAGAATTAGAACCTAGAACAAGATACTGGCCAGAGTGAGACTGACTGGTCAATATGTTGAAATGGTCAGTAGTTCTCAGAATTAGAACCTAGAACAAGATACTGGCCAGAGTGAGACTGACTGGTCAATATGTTGAAATGGTCAGTAGTTCTCAGAATTAGAACCTAGAACAAGATACTGGCCAGAGTGAGACTGACTGGTCAATATGTTGAAATGGTCAGTAGTTCTCAGAATTAGAACCTAGAACAAGATACTGGCCAGAGTGAGACTGACTGGTCAATATGTTGAAATGGTCAGTAGTTCTCAGAATTAGAACCTAGAACAAGATACTGGCCAGAGTGAGACTGACTGGTCAATATGTTGAAATGGTCAGTAGTTCTCAGAATTAGAACCTAGAACAAGATACTGGCCAGAGTGAGACTGACTGGTCAATATGTTGAAATGGTCAGTAGTTCTCAGAATTAGAACCTAGAACAAGATACTGGCCAGAGTGAGACTGACTGGTCAATATGTTGAAATGGTCAGTAGTTCTCAGAGTTAGAACCTAGAACAAGATACTGGCCAGAGTGAGACTGACTGGTCAATATGTTGAAATGGTCAGTAGTTCTCAGAATTAGAACCTAGAACAAGATACTGACCAGAGTGAGACTGACTGGTCAATATGTTGAAATGGTCAGTAGTTCTCAGAATTAGAACCTAGAACAAGATACTGGCCAGAGTGAGACTGACTGGTCAATATGTTGAAATGGTCAGTAGTTCTCAGAATTAGAACCTAGAACAAGATACTGGCCAGAGTGAGACTGACTGGTCAATATGTTGAAATGGTCAGTAGTTCTCAGAATTAGAACCTAGAACAAGATACTGGCCAGAGTGAGACTGACTGGTCAATATGTTGAAATGGTCAGTAGTTCTCAGAATTAGAACCTAGAACAAGATACTGACCAGAGTGAGACTGACTGGTCAATATGTTGAAATGGTCAGTAGTTCTCAGAATTAGAACCTAGAACAAGATACTGGCCAGAGTGAGACTGACTGGTCAATATGTTGAAATGGTCAGTAGTTCTCAGAATTAGAACCTAGAACAAGATACTGACCAGAGTGAGACTGACTGGTCAATATGTTGAAATGGTCAGTAGTTCTCAGAATTAGAACCTAGAACAAGATACTGACCAGAGTGAGACTGACTGGTCAATATGTTGAAATGGTCAGTAGTTCTCAGAATTAGAACCTAGAACAAGATACTGGCCAGAGTGAGACTGACTGGTCAATATGTTGAAATGGTCAGTAGTTCTCAGAATTAGAACCTAGAACAAGATACTGGCCAGAGTGAGACTGACTGGTCAATATGTTGAAATGGTCAGTAGTTCTCAGAATTAGAACCTAGAACAAGATACTGGCCAGAGTGAGACTGACTGGTCAATATGTTGAAATGGTCAGTAGTTCTCAGAATTAGAACCTAGAACAAGATACTGGCCAGAGTGAGACTGACTGGTCAATATGTTGAAATGGTCAGTAGTTCTCAGAATTAGAACCTAGAACAAGATACTGACCAGAGTGAGACTGACTGGTCAATATGTTGAAATGGTCAGTAGTTCTCAGAATTAGAACCTAGAACAAGATACTGGCCAGAGTGAGACTGACTGGTCAATATGTTGAAATGGTCAGTAGTTCTCAGAATTAGAACCTAGAACAAGATACTGGCCAGAGTGAGACTGACTGGTCAATATGTTGAAATGGTCAGTAGTTCTCAGAATTAGAACCTAGAACAAGATACTGACCAGAGTGAGACTGACTGGTCAATATGTTGAAATGGTCAGTAGTTCTCAGAATTAGAACCTAGAACAAGATACTGACCAGAGTGAGACTGACTGGTCAATATGTTGAAATGGTCAGTAGTTCTCAGAATTAGAACCTAGAACAAGATACTGGCCAGAGTGAGACTGACTGGTCAATATGTTGAAATGGTCAGTAGTTCTCAGAATTAGAACCTAGAACAAGATACTGACCAGAGTGAGACTGACTGGTCAATATGTTGAAATGGTCAGTAGTTCTCAGAATTAGAACCTAGAACAAGATACTGGCCAGAGTGAGACTGACTGGTCAATATGTTGAAATGGTCAGTAGTTCTCAGAATTAGAACCTAGAACAAGATACTGACCAGAGTGAGACTGACTGGTCAATATGTTGAAATGGTCAGTAGTTCTCAGAATTAGAACCTAGAACAAGATACTGGCCAGAGTGAGACTGACTGGTCAATATGTTGAAATGGTCAGTAGTTCTCAGAATTAGAACCTAGAAGAAGATACTGACCAGAGTGAGACTGACTGGCCAATATGTTGAAATGGTCAGTAGTTCTCAGAATTAGAACCTAGAACAAGATACTGGCCAGAGTGAGACTGACTGGTCAATATGTTGAAATGGTCAGTAGTTCTCAGAATTAGAACCTAGAACAAGATACTGACCAGAGTGAGACTGACTGGTCAATATGTTGAAATGGTCAGTAGTTCTCAGAATTAGAACCTAGAACAAGATACTGGCCAGAGTGAGACTGACTGGTCAATATGTTGAAATGGTCAGTAGTTCTCAGAATTAGAACCTAGAACAAGATACTGACCAGAGTGAGACTGACTGGTCAATATGTTGAAATGGTCAGTAGTTCTCAGAATTAGAACCTAGAACAAGATACTGGCCAGAGTGAGACTGACTGGTCAATATGTTGAAATGGTCAGTAATTCTCAGAATTAGAACCTAGAACAAGATACTGACCAGAGTGAGACTGACTGGTCAATATGTTGAAATGGTCAGTAGTTCTCAGAATTAGAACATAGAACAAGATACTGACCAGAATGAGACTGACTGGTCAATATGTTGAAATGGTCAGTAGTTCTCAGAATTAGAACCTAGAACAAGATACTGACCAGAGTGAGACTGACTGGTCAATATGTTGAAATGGTCAGTAGTTCTCAGAATTAGAACCTAGAACAAGATACTGGCCAGAGTGAGACTGACTGGTCAATATGTTGAAATGGTCAGTAGTTCTCAGAATTAGAACCTAGAACAAGATACTGGCCAGAGTGAGACTGACTGGTCAATATGTTGAAATGGTCAGTAGTTCTCAGAATTAGAACCTAGAACAAGATACTGACCAGAGTGAGACTGACTGGTCAATATGTTGAAATGGTCAGTAGTTCTCAGAATTAGAACCTAGAACAAGATACTGACCAGAGTGAGACTGACTGGTCAATATGTTGAAATGGTCAGTAGTTCTCAGAATTAGAACCTAGAACAAGATACTGACCAGAGTGAGACTGACTGGTCAATATGTTGAAATGGTCAGTAGTTCTCAGAATTAGAACCTAGAACAAGATACTGACCAGAGTGAGACTGACTGGTCAATATGTTGAAATGGTCAGTAGTTCTCAGAATTAGAACCTAGAACAAGATACTGACCAGAGTGAGACTGACTGGTCAATATGTTGAAATGGTCAGTAGTTCTCAGAATTAGAACCTAGAACAAGATACTGACCAGAGTGAGACTGACTGGTCAACATGTTGAAATGGTCAGTAGTTCTCAGAATTAGAACCTAGAACAAGATACTGACCAGAGTGAGACTGACTGGTCAATATGTTGAAATGGTCAGTAGTTCTCAGAATTAGAACCTAGAACAAGATACTGGCCAGAGTGAGACTGACTGGTCAATATGTTGAAATGGTCAGTAGTTCTCAGAATTAGAACCTAGAACAAGATACTGACCAGAGTGAGACTGACTGGTCAATATGTTGAAATGGTCAGTAGTTCTCAGAATTAGAACCTAGAACAAGATACTGGCCAGAGTGAGACTGACTGGTCAATATGTTGAAATGGTCAGTAGTTCTCAGAATTAGAACCTAGAACAAGATACTGACCAGAGTGAGACTGACTGGTCAATATGTTGAAATGGTCAGTAGTTCTCAGAATTAGAACCTAGAACAAGATACTGACCAGAATGAGACTGACTGGTCAATATGTTGAAATGGTCAGTAGTTCTCAGAATTAGAACCTAGAACAAGATACTGGCCAGAGTGAGACTGACTGGTCAATATGTTGAAATGGTCAGTAGTTCTCAGAATTAGAACCTAGAACAAGATACTAACCAGAGTGAGACTGACTGGTCAATATGTTGAAATGGTCAGTAGTTCTCAGAATTAGAACCTAGAACAAGATACTGACCAGAGTGAGACTGACTGGTCAATATGTTGAAATGGTCAGTAGTTCTCAGAATTAGAACCTAGAACAAGATACTGGCCAGAGTGAGACTGACTGGTCAATATGTTGAAATGGTCAGTAGTTCTCAGAATTAGAACCTAGAACAAGATACTGACCAGAGTGAGACTGACTGGTCAATATGTTGAAATGGTCAGTAGTTCTCAGAATTAGAACCTAGAACAAGATACTGACCAGAATGAGACTGACTGGTCAATATGTTGAAATGGTCAGTAGTTCTCAGAATTAGAACCTAGAACAAGATACTGGCCAGAGTGAGACTGACTGGTCAATATGTTGAAATGGTCAGTAATTCTCAGAATTAGAACCTAGAACAAGATACTGACCAGAGTGAGACTGACTGGTCAATATGTTGAAATGGTCAGTAGTTCTCAGAATTAGAACCTAGAACAAGATACTGACCAGAGTGAGACTGACTGGTCAATATGTTGAAATGGTCAGTAGTTCTCAGAATTAGAACCTAGAACAAGATACTGACCAGAGTGAGACTGACTGGTCAATATGTTGAAATGGTCAGTAGTTCTCAGAATTAGAACCTAGAACAAGATACTGACCAGAGTGAGACTGACTGGTCAATATGTTGAAATGGTCAGTAGTTCTCAGAATTAGAACCTAGAACAAGATACTGACCAGAGTGAGACTGACTGGTCAATATGTTGAAATGGTCAGTAGTTCTCAGAATTAGAACCTAGAACAAGATACTGACCAGAGTGAGACTGACTGGTCAATATGTTGAAATGGTCAGTAGTTCTCAGAATTAGAACCTAGAACAAGATACTGGCCAGAGTGAGACTGACTGGTCAATATGTTGAAATGGTCAGTAGTTCTCAGAATTAGTACTTAGAACAAGATACTGACCAGAGTGAGACTGACTGGTCAATATGTTGAAATGGTCAGTAGTTCTCAGAATTAGAACCTAGAACAAGATACTGGCCAGAGTGAGACTGACTGGTCAATATGTTGAAATGGTCAGTAGTTCTCAGAATTAGAACCTAGAACAAGATACTGACCAGAGTGAGACTGACTGGTCAATATGTTGAAATAGTCAGTAGTTCTCAAAATTAGAACCTAGAACAAGATACTGACCAGAGTGAGACTGACTGGTCAATATGTTGAAATGGTCAGTAGTTCTCAGAATTAGAACCTAGAACAAGATACTGACCAGAGTGAGACTGACTGGTCAATATGTTGAAATAGTCAGTAGTTCTCAGAATTAGAACCTAGAACAAGATACTGGCCAGAGTGAGACTGACTGGTCAATATGTTGAAATGGTCAGTAGTTCTCAGAATTAGAACCTAGAACAAGATACTGGCCAGAGTGAGACTGACTGGTCAATATGTTGAAATGGTCAGTAGTTCTCAGAATTAGAACCTAGAACAAGATACTGGCCAGTATTTAATTTCTTCTTCAATCTCTTAAACTAGATTCATGCCATAATCATGAGTCTTGGAAGTTAGCAACAAAACTTGGATTGTCATCATCGTCATCATCGTCATCATCATCATCATCATCATTATCATTATCATCATCATCATTATAATCATTATCATTCTCAACGCTCTTGCATACATCCAAATTACAGCATGCAATAATTCGTTAACTGTACAGAACTTAACCCTTTTGCATTCACCTTACTCTATATATACTATAGTATTTTCACAGAAAAGGCTTTATCTTACATAATTATCTCACATAATATCGAATCTAGGAGATTTTGATATTACTATTTTACCTGTTTCAGCCATCCGGCTGAGGCCATTTGAGAACAATACCTTAACATCTGTGTGAGTGGCCAGTAGCAGCCGGTTTGAACAGAAAGAGGTGAGAGAATTCTGGCCAGATTTGACCAGTTTAAATACTAAAGGGTTAACTTTCCATCCTAGCCAGACAAGACCAGTTCATCTTTTTTCTCGGCCATAGTTTACAATATTCAATGTATTATTCCTTTTTTAAGATACTTTGGTGTTGTTTGATACAGTTGTGGCTGCTATTTTTAACTGTTCGATTGATTGCATAAAGACTCCATTGTAGACTAATTCTCTTCTTGTAGCTATTTAACCCCAGGTCAAACCTGACAGAACTGACATATAATCAAAGGTATTCCAGCCATAGGTCTCTGTTTTTTATCAGCAGTTTATGAAGGACTACATTATTCAATGCACCCTTTATTGCAAAGGTAGACTGATTTGAGGGAAGTTTAGCTGCTATTTCTAGCAGATTGAATGACCACATACAAGTTTTCTTATTGGTTCATATTCTTGTTGTTGTCAATGGTAGTGTTGGTGTTAGTATTGTTCTCTTGGTTTAACTCTCGGTCAGCACAGATTGAACAGACCTATGAGTACTGACATTTTAGCCATGGCCAAAGTAATTTATCCTGCCTGAGAAAAAATGTAAAGCTAATGTAGAGTATGAATTTATAAATACTTGGTTTGTTATATGTCCAGCACTTTAAAATGTTAGTTGATGCTAAAAAACAAACAAACAAAACACTAGTTGGGATGTAAATTATAATTTAGAGGGTTTTTTTTTATGTTAGTTTCATGGAGCTGAAAAAAGAAACAAAAAAAATTATTTGAAACCTATATTCAAATTTAAATTTAAATTAAAAATCGATGCCCATTTCATTATTCAAATAAAATTATATATAATATAAAATTTTATATTAATAATTGTTTCTACTTTTTGGCACAAGGCCAGCAATTACCCAGCGCATTACTGGTACTTTATTTTATCGACCCCGTAAGGATGAAAGGCAAAGTTAACCTCGGCGGGATTTATATTAATAATGAAATTAATACACATATTGTCCACACTGTAATCTGGTTGGCATTAGGAAGGGCATCAAGCTGCAGAAACCAAGCCAAAATACAGATCTGTATGAGAAGACAGGGTCACCTGACCTGACTTGTTTCATAACGTGACAACCTGTCTAACCCATACAAGCATGGAAAAATAGATGATAGATGTTAAATGATGATGATGATGAGGAGGAGGAAGATGGTGACGATGATGATGATGATTGAATTTCAGTTTGACGATTTGAATTTCTAATTTCGTTTTGTCTCAGAAAATATTTTATACATTAACATAGCTTAGAGCTTATACCACTCAGGGCATAAGTTTCCACCCTCTTCAACCCCCGGTTGAAAATCCCAATGCAGTAGTCTCTGATTTTTATCACTGTTTTATCAACCTGGGTTTCCTCAAATTGAAATGTTTAAAAAAATCATTCTAAAATGTAAAAGAAAAATATTCAAATTCCATCTCTGATTAGCATACTTTATTTTTGTATTTTTGATATCCAATGCACAAATAGATAACCCTTTGTCTAAACATTCAACTTTTTAACTCGTTTGATAGCAAACTGCCTGAAATCACCCTTGTTTTATGATACAAAGCTGTTTATTTTAAAGTCTTAGTCATCATCATCATCATCATCATTGCTGCCACCACTGCCACCACTGCCATCATCATTATTATCATCGGTGGATTGGTAGTATCGGTAGAGGGTCGGACGCCATGCTTTCTAGCATAGTTACGTCCCTTTATGATCTGAGTTCAAATCCCGTCGAGGTTAACTTTGCCTTTCATCCTTACGGGGTCGATAAAATAAAGTACCATTAATACACTGGGATAATTGCTGGCCTTGTGCCAAAAGTAGAAATAATTATTATCATCATCGTTTTATGCTCATCTTCCAAGCTGGAATCTCTTTAAATGGGTTATCATGCTCTGAGATTAGACAGGTCAGATGACCATCTCTTGCTCATATGTTCCATTCTGGCATGGCTTTTATGACTGAACCTCATTCCTAGTGCCAATCACTTTACTGTGTGTATCACATTACAGAGTGGACTGAGTGTATTCCATCCTGGCAACAGAACTATCACTTTACATTGTAGATTGAGTGTATTTTACCATGACACCAACACTACCACTTTATAAAATGGGTAGGTGCATTTTATCATGGTACCAGCATTGCCACTTTACAGAATGATTATATTTATTAAAAAAACAACAAAACAAACTATCATGATTTTATATGAGAACCTTTGTTAAATCATGTTCCAAACACCACATGAGAAAGTTAGCTACATTATTAAATCACTCTAAATTCTTGATTATTTTCAAAATTATTTGAAAATCATAGGCAATATCTTTCACCGAGAAATATGATAATGAGATGGTTAAGCAAAAATAAATTATAGGAAATAGAAAACATGTGATAGAACATGAATTACAGCCTCTGTATTCATTTCCTAGTAATACTACCATTGTTATTTCACCAGTAACACCTGACAGCTGAAATCCTATCCTGATTAAGAAGATAAACTATCAACTATCAACAGTTTTGAATTACTGTCAGGTTCTTTAAGAAGGAACACCTAGCAGGAACCAAGCACCCAACACACTTAACTTAAACAAGGAGCAGCTAGAAAAATATCTCTTATTTAGAATAAGGGTAAATAATCCCAGGCAAGGTATAAAGTGTTTCTGAGTGTTTAGTTTGTGCAGTCTATCACAGGTATAATATTATCATTATTGTCATCTTCATCACATTTATCCTTATCGTCATTACTATTATCATTACATTCATTGTCATGTCATCAATCACATCATCATCATCCTCATCATCATCACCACTGCCATCATCACTGTTATGTTGGTTTTCATCACAACTAGTACCACCATTCAACAGCAGTAGCAGCAGCAGCACACCACAACCATCATTGCAACTACCTTCATTATCATCATCATTTCTTTAGCCATCTGTCTAGTTTTTTATTTTCAGTTTGTAAAGGTGGGACAGGTATCATTCAACCCTTTTACTGGCTTCTGTCTTTGGACGGTGGATATGCTAATTAGCCTCTGTCTTAAGATGTAGTTGACTGCATCAACTCCAGTATTCATTTTATTAACTGGTCCTTATTCTATTGAATGTTAAAGTGGGACTGAGTAGGATTTGGCCCCAGAACATGGTAATAATAAATACTACAAAAGTGTTCTGCTTCTACTTAACCCTTAGCAAATCTCTACAGTTGGATGCCCTTCTTGCTGCCAACCCATACTTTTCAGTATTGACTTAATCGTGCCTTCATGCTGTTTCCATCTATGAATATGTGTAGCCTTTCATTTATTTATTTTACACTTTAGTTCATGATGGAGGAGTTATTCAGGCCCCCCCCCCCCCTTGATGTTCAGCTTAAAGCTTTTCATGTTGATGTCTGTTGGAAAAACATCAGCAAGTGGGAGCACCAAAGAGAATTATAGAAACAATGTATTAGAAGTGTTTGTAAGATACAATGTAGCAGAGATAAGGAGAGGGGGGGGGGGGCAGTGAGTGAGTTGGCTAATCTTGTTTGCACCACAATGTGTTACTGATAAAGAATTAGATTATGAAATATCTTGGTTTTGAACACAAAGTACAATTAATAACAGAATACAAAGCACTGATCTCTTGACTGGTTGTCCAATTTTACCTCAAAATGACCATCCACAGTTTTCAGGTAAAGAATGTTGGAATATAACCAAGATCTCATAGTGCTTAGTTAAAGAACATGTAACAATCAATGGCACTACCATATCGCGGCAGAATTATTGGGTCGTACTTTGTCACTTGCCAGCCCTTAGGCTTGGCGGTGTATGAATACCAAAAAAGTTGACTTCCGCCCAGCAGTTGCTTCGCTCCTTTCTTTTCACTTCTAAGTAGTTGTGGCTTCATTTTCGTGGAGCTTCATTCCCTGGAGCAACTGGCAAGATGAAACATTTACCAAGGAACTTTGGCCCTCTCAGCAAGAGCCCAGCAACATCCTACCTAGATGTATGCCACAATGGCGCCTAACATTCTATTGTAATATTTTATGGAGAAAAATAAACTTTTTTATATTTCCTCACTGTGCTTACCTATTTGATCCTTTCCTCATGAATAAATTTAAATATGCAGCCTTATAACCTAATCTTCATTAAGGATCCTTCTCGCAACCAGAAATTCTATTTTAAAGATTTTTCTGCTAAAAACATCTCTCTTTTCAAGTAAGAATCATCATCATTTCATCATCATTTCATTTTACGTCCGCTTTTTCCCTGCTTGCAAGGGTGGGACGGGAACTGATTTTGGCTTGATTTCTACAGCTGGATGCCCTTCCTAACACCAACCTCATTTACAGTGAGTGCTGGGTGCTTTTTTTCCGTGGCGCCTACACGTCTACTTTACAGTGTGGGCTGGGTGCTTTTTTGCTGTGGCACCTCCATGACCACTTTGCAGTGGAATGATAGGGACCCCAGTCACTATCATCTCATTTCTACAGCTGAGTAAACTGGAGCAATGTGAAATAAAGTGTCTTGCTCAAGGAAACAACACATCATCCGGTCTGAGAATTGAACTCACAACCTTTTGATTGCAAGGCCAATGCTCTAACCACTAAGCCATGTGCCAAGAATGCCTAAACATTACTCTTGAAATTATTTGCATTCAACATTGCACTTAAATAAGAAATGCTAGTGAATTAATGCAGTACTTCTGGTTACACCAGTGAACAGCAGCTCCACGTTAGGCCTATTTAAAGATTGATGAATCAGGCCAAGGCTCAATGTTCATTATAGTTTCTAGGAATACATTATTCAAATCCTGAGTTTTGAAATATGATGCTGTGTTGTTGGTCATCATTTGATTGGCCAACTGAACAATATTTTAATGACTTAACCAACTACAATTCCATATTTCATTATCATCATTTTATGCCTACTTTTCATCCTGGCAAGTATTAGACTAGTTGTCACAGTCGGAGACCAGCTGGGTCAGAATGACTTCATCTTGCTTATTACATTTCATATTTGGCATGGATTTATAGGTTCTGAGTGCATTCTATAGTGGCACCAGCACTAGCCAAGCTGTCAGATGCACAGCTAGATTGAAAAGTCCTTTCAAACATCTATATTGTCACCAGTTGCCAAACACTGTAGCCTTCAGTCTCTCATCACATTTACTTCTTTAATTGGTGTAATAAATTAACCTCATAATATGGGAATCCTATAAGTGGGATATATATATTATAAAGAGCCACTGTTTAACTTTAACTTTTAAGGTATCAATTCAATATAAGACATATCTTCCATATTTGTAGTATTGTAGTTTAGTTTATTGTCTAACCCCAGTTCAACTATGAGCCAGCAGACCTATGATCAAGATTTTCAAGCTATTACTATCAATACTTTTATTCATGCATGGTGCTTCATTATTCATTATGTTCTCTTTTATATAAAATGTTAGGTGTGTTTTGTGTAAGGTTTAGCTTCTATATCTAGCAGTTTAAACAACAGTGTAGTGGTTCATTTGCTAGCTTGTATAGTTTATTTTATAGTGTCATGGTGTAAAACTAACCTTATAGTAATCAAAAGCAATAATCCAAGTTTAATTCAAGGGTATTGCTGGGGTTGAAGACATTTCACTTCATTTACATACGTAAATAATGTCTTAATACAAAGCTTGAAAGTCAACATAATCTGCTTCACCCCTTTAAAAATCACAGGTGTTATATTTCAGATATTCTAAAGGAGAAAATAATATAATTATGAATCACAAAGTATTACAGTAACAATTTTCTGAATTTTTTCATCTCTTTATTTACTCAATATAAATGATATCAGAGATTAATGTACCTTGTTTTCAATACTTGCAAGGCACTGTTGTCCAAAGAAGACAAATAAATAAATAAATAAATAAATAAATAAATAAATAAATAAATAAATAAATAAATAAATAAATAAATAAGCCAATAGAAATTAAAATAGCACAAGATCAATAGAAGAAAATAATACTGTTGAGTAAAAGTTTCAGCTCTAGAATCAATTAATTTAAGTTTTTGTATCACGGAGAACAATAAATGGGTGTGTGAAAAGAGTGTTAGACTATAAGCTGAAAAATCGATAGCTTGCATATAGTCTCTGGCACTGTACAATATTCATTGCCAACACATTTAATTTTATAGGGAACCTCTATGTGGTCATTTGATGTGCTAAGTATAACAGCCAATTCTCCTCCAAGCCATATTCAACCATCTGAAAAAGATAAAAAGAAGACAACTATATAATTGTTTCTACATTAAGCACAAGGCTAGCAAGTTGAAAGGGAGGGGGAAAGTCGATTAAATCGACCCCAGTGCATTACTGGTGCTTTATTTTATCAACCATGTAAGGATGAAAGGCAAAGTTAACCTCTGCAGGATTTGAACTCAGAACGCAAAGGGCCATAACTCAATGCATAGTGTCTGACGCTCTACTGATACTGCCAGTCCACTGCCCAAACTACAGATAAACTATATAATGACTCATAGATGTATTATTCCTGAACAACAACAACAAAATATTAAGATTCTTACAATTGGAATGTCTTTGGTCATACGTTTCTTTGATCAGGTCTGATCTGAAGCTAAACAGCAAGAAAATATGATTGAGTGAACTCACCATTATAAACCTTGTAAAATTAATAAGGATTTTATATTTAATAGCTTATTTGTTAAGGTAATCTTTTATGTGTTTATAGCAGGAAATGATGATGATGATGATGATGATGATGATGATGATTGACCTTCCATATCGAACCCATGAAAATAAACTGATACTATGAATCAGTTCCAACACCTGACAGAAATGTCAACATTTCTTTTTCTGGTCACAGGAGGTGCAATTTGATCTCAGAATTTACAGTGGCAGAACTGATACTACAAGGCACCTGATTTGATGCTTTAACAATTCCACCAATCTCCTTCTTCTAGACTGGTACTTTATTGTTGCAGCAATGTTGAAAAGCAAAGCTAGCTCTGATAAGATTTGAACTCAGAGCACAGAAAACTAGAATAAATACTATGAAGCACTCTATCTAAAGCTTAAATGACTTTGTCAAATTGCCACAGGGAATAGACACCTACTAAATTTTATAGCTATATTATATCAAAACGATCAGTAGTTCGCCTTGTTTTATATGTTTGAATCATGGCATGTTTTCTCATATCACAAATCCTGTTTTTGATAAAGGTATTCAAATCATGATAATATTTTCTGAATGTCTATATATACTTTTTATTTAACCTTAGTGAAATTGAGTTGAATAACTTTATTTGAAACAATGTCATCATTCCGTGGTATGGACAAAATGGATGAGGAGGTAACAAACACAAACCAGGATTCAGACATTGATAAGTTGCAGAAACAACTCAGAATTTTGGGTAATACAAGGAAAGTCACCATGGAAGAAATCAGAAATATTGTTCGGAAACAAGTGTATGTTGGAAAGATACTTTTATCATGGTTTATGTTGTGTGAGTTCTGTAGAATGGATGCTAAGACTTTGGTGAAATGGTGCCATAATATATATATATGAAATCATACATAATATATTTTATGTATAATAAACATACGCGTACATATGTCTTACTATATTACCTTCAGCTGTGATCATATCACAGCTACCTCAGTAGGCATGTGAGAATGTCCGACACAAGTGTGTGTGTGTGTATTTATGTATAAATGTAAACATTGCTTTATGTTGAGATGCTGATTTACCATGGTGATATTACAAAATATTGGAAATTGAATTCTCCGATAAATCATATCGGACTAGCATTTCTAGATTCCTAGATCTTGTTCACTTATAAACTGGTGAAATACATGTCAGTTATATAATAAATGTTAGTCCGTTAACTGTGATGTTGTCATATTCATGTTACTTATATTATATTATATATACATATCTATCCATATATATATATATTTTCTTTTTCCTCAGTTTTCAAAACTATTTTCTCTTCACTCTTATATCCCAAATTGGGCCTCATCCTCTATTCCCCCCCACCCCACCCCACCCCACCATAGTCATTTAGTTAGACCAATCAATACTCAGAAGTGTAGTGGGATCACAGGTAGGCTATCAAGGAATGTAGGTTTTACATGCAGCCAATGCACAGGTTCAGTAAGTAGCAAGAGCCCACATGATACTAGCTCCTTTAAATGCTCAAAAGGCTCTCAGAGTATAAACAGGATGAAGAAAGTTCAGTGAGCTACTACCGCTGCTATCTAGAATTGCACCCCTCAAAGGATCAAAATCTTTGGCATTATGCACTAATACAGAAGACCAGCCTTCCATGTGCATGAGTTGAAGCATACATCTAGTATGCAGCACTTGACTCCTATCCTCACTTCTCCCTTCCATACACGTCTTACACCCTAACACTCCATCCACATCCTAATCATCCCACTCTTATCCCACACCCTTACACTCCCACTCCAGTCCCTAGTCCACATTGTAAAGCGGTCACTTTGGTGTCATGACAAAAAGCACCTAGCACACACTGTAAATGTGGTTGGCATTTATGAAAAGCATCCAGTTGTAGAAAGCAAGTCAGAAACAGTTCTGTATGAGCAAGACATGGTCACCTGACCTGACTTGTCTCAAATGGGACAACCCTTCTATATATATATGTGTGTGTGTCTGTATGTATGTATATAATGTATAGTATCAGATTTGTTATCATATACATTTTTAATATTGCAGAGCTGAATATGATCAGTTGAAGAATGATAATGAAGAAGTAAAACTATTAATAGATCTTGTACATAACCAACGATATGAAAAAGTTGACTTGAAGACTCATAAAGGCTTATACCAACTTGTTGACACATATGATATTATTCAGAGAAAACTTGCTGAAAATAAAGAAATGATCACAAGATTAGATAAAGAAGTACGATCTCTTATTATATTTATACAATTTGGCAGTATCGGTAGAAGTTCGGACGCCATGCTTTGCAGCATAGAGTTACGGCCCTTTACGGTCTGAGTACAAATCCCACCGAGGTTCACTTTGTCTTTCATCCTTACGGGGTCAATAAATTAAAGTTCTGGATAAGTGCTGGCCTTGTGCCGAAAAGTAGAAACCATTATATTTATACAAATACAGATGTAAAGATATCTTTATCCACATTTGCATATAATCACATAAAAGCTTTTCAAAGAAAGGGTTGGGAGGACCTTTTTAGTTGTGTCAAGGACATAACAATTTTCCTAGTATTAGAGATCTACATGATAAATGCACCCAGTACATGCAGTAAAGTGGTTGGTGATAAGAAGGACATCCAGCCATAGAAAACTTGCCAAACAAAGTGTTGGGAGATCTTTCCAGTTGTGTCAAAGACATGACAACCTCGCTAATGCTGGAGCCATGATAAAATGCACTCGGTAGAATGTGGAATCATTTGAAGCGAGATGTGAACCCTTGACCTGCTTGGGAGGTCAGTAGCCCCGCTTCAGTACAGACATGGTTTGTGAAGACCCGTCCAATCATAGGATGGAAAGTAGACATTAAATGATGATAATGATGATGATACTCTCCACACCCACAGTGACACACACAAACACATATATAATAAAGATAGTTTGAAGATGAACCCAAGCATGAAAGGAAACCCCAAAATGAAAGGAAAAGCATTCACTACATGAAGTATAGTCTATATTTCAATAAAACTTGTTTGTGAATTCATTCCATCAATTTTCAGAGTTCCACACATTAAAAAACATGAGGTATATGCCTGTGATCTTTCAGATGACATTAGGTTTGTAGGTGCACTTTTAAGATCAGTTCTTATTGATTATGGCTTATCACATGGTTATTGTAGTCAACAGAATCACTGCTTTCTTATCATAGGGGGAGCCAATTTAAGGTTGTTGTCAAGAGCTATTAATTTGTGAGCCCAACTGGGACTACTGATTTTTATGTATTGTGACATTTGGGCATCAAAAAATTTTGGAAGATTTTCAAGAGCGACAATAAAACAATTCCTTTGATCTCCAGTTAAGAGATGGTGCAGAGAAGAATCTTGAACTTTTCATTCAGGCAAAGCCCACAGTTCTGTGCCCTGTTTAAAGTATTGCTTGGACCTATCAAAAATGTTTCTTGCTATTAGGGCTAAGAAGGGAGTATACCAGCCCCTGGTCAATGAATTTCTAGGTGAATTGTGTCAAATGTAGATTTTCCCTGTCCTTTACTGGAATGGATGGAAATGTTGAAGAAAGCAGCCTTTGAAACTGTTTGCTGTTAGACCTGTATAATTCCTTTCAGTGCCATGTGAAGGTTTTATGATTGCTTAGTATCTGACTTCTTCAGAGGAACAGAATCCCCTGAGTGAACAATTGTATGTTTTTTAATAGTTGCAGGCTGACTAATGGAGTGATGACTCTCTCTCTTTCTCTTCTTTTCTGTATGTGTAGTATGGTCTTTCATCTTGAAATTCTAGATTTCGAAGGAGAATTCACTGATCTAGACCTCTGAACCATAATGAATGTTAAGAAGTCCCTGTTAAACCACAATGATTCCTATTCGGTTCAAAAAGAGGATGACCCTTTGTGGAGTTATAATGAGGTTGGAGTGGCAGATCTTGTGGGATACCTCAGAAACAGTCAACCACTGTCATCACTATTACTTCAATACCTCATACATTTCCCCTACATATCTGTTTATTGGATGTTATGAAATGCATGACAGTAAATTGGTAGAGTTGTTAGGAAATTGGATAGAATGCTTTGTAATATTAGTACTAGCTGTCTATGCTCTGAGTTCAAATCCTACTTAGGTCAATTGTACATTTTTTCTTTCACGGTTGATGAATGTAGTACTAGTTCAGTACTGAAGTTGACTCTTCTTTCTTTCTTTCTTCACTTTCTCTCACTCTTTTGATCTAGAAGAAATCAGCTGTTGTCAAACCTGGAGAAAGATGAGGTTTAAATATCCAGGAAATGTCATATTTCCTAATTGTGTCCATATGACTCCATTATAATTAAGTCTCAATGAATGAATAAAGGAATAAAAGATGATTGAATGAATAAGAAAAATTTTCTGCTCAATTTATGTTCAAATCAACAGTGTCCACTAGAGGATTGAAACTCAAACCTTTTCCATTAATATATGTAAATGTGGTTGGCATTAGGAAGGGCATCCAGTTGTAGAAAACCAGCCAGAAACATCCCTATATGATTGAGACACGGTCACCCGACACAACTTGCCTCAAAATAGGACCTGTCTAACATCCTGCTAGCGTGGAAGATGGACGTTAATCGATGATGATAATGATAATGATGATGATGTCATACAATTGATATTCTAGATGGTATGGTATAGACCCGTAACTCCTGATGGAGTCATAGAGGCGCCATATTGACATACAGCATTTCTTGGGCATTTTGTAAGCCTGGTGGAGCCCATCCCTCTCCAGGTCTGAGTATAGCAGATTTCTTCCAGAGAAAGATATAAAGTGAGAGAGAGAAAATAAGAAAGATATATAATAGAAGGAGAATCAACCCCAGTACTAGACTGGTACTTTTTTTATTGACCTTGAAAGATGAAAGGCAAAGTTGACGTTGAGAACAGAGAGCTGGAATGAATACCATATAACATTCTATCTGATGTTCTAACGACTCTGCCAATTTGCCGCCTTGGTATTCTAGTTATATGTTAATTAAATTCCAAGAAATGAACAAATATCTCTATTTAATTTCTAACAGATCAACAGTTTTCAGAAATCAGTCTGTCAAAAACAACAGATATCAGAAGTGGATACCAATCTCATGAAACAGGAAATGCTAGAAAGACGTGCTAACACCACAGAGGATCGTCTACAAAGAGTTATTACAGTTTTCTTTCTAAATATATGTTTTTGTGAAAATGGTGTATTGAGAATGAGTGCTAAGTAAAATATCTTTCAGTATATAATGCCTTTCCTCCATGTTCCATGTTCAAATTCCTCTGGATTTGATAAACTATATATCAGTTATATACGAGAGTTGGTTTAATTTATTACCCCTCACCCAAATTAAAATGTTGTGGTTTTGTGATGGTGTAAAAAAACCCCTTTCTATTCCTTTGCATGACTAGTGTGTTAGCAGCTGATAAAGAAACTTACAATGCAATGTGCCAATGAAGGAGATTCTATATTGTCACTTGACCTGCTAAACATATCAACCAAATTTCTCTCAAATTACACCTTACTGTCTTAAAAAATGACAAGATGATCTTGACTCGACTACCTTTGATAATAGTTAGCTCATTCAGCACTGACCTAGGCTCAAAGCTTACAATAGTAATTTTCATCCCTCTATATTGTAAATTCAGATCCCAAGGCCAATTTTGTTATTATTTCCCATAAGGTCAATGGAATAAGCCCCTCCACCTCTCTCTCAGTTACTATTCCCTTTAATCGATTATGTATGAGGAAAATCTTTTGACACTATATAAGGCTGCTCAGTTCTTTGAGGACATGTCTTTTAATAGCCCTAATTTTTTTCTAACTTTTTCTAATTATCATTTCTTTTCAGAAATGATGACAGGCATCAAGCTAAGACTTCAAATGAAAAAGTGCATTAAAGCATAGTGGTTTAGAGATTGCTCACTTCCTGAAAGTTGCATGGTTATTTGTTGTCAAAGTTTGCTAAGTGTTAGATTCTACAGTAGTAGCCAAATGTAAAACGCATGCAAAGGATCCTAATAACATCAGATTACCAAAATTAGTTTGAAGGTACAGAAAATTATCGATAAGACTCCCAAAATGTCAATTAGCACCATTGCTAAGGAGCTCAAATGTTCAAGGCACATTATTGTGAATTGGCAGTATCGGTAGAGGGTCGGACGCCATGCTTTCCAGCATAGTTACGTCCCTTTACGATCTGAGTTCAAGTCCCGCCGAGGTTGACTTTGCCTTTCATCCTTACAGGGTCGATAAAATAAAGTACCAGTAATGCACTGGGTAATTGCTGGCCTTGTGCCTAAAAGTAGAAACAATTATTAGAAGAATTGTACATGAGGAACTTTGAAACAGTCATATGTAATGCAGAGAGGCCAATTCATGTCTACAAAGTCAGAAGATAACCGTCTGATCTGCACAAAGTGCTTGTGGAGAAAGTTGAAACACGAAGAGTGTGGAATGCTTTGGTTTTTCTCTGATGAGAAAAAACTTTGATCGGGACCAAAAAGTCGAAGGAATGTGAGATAGTTATGCAGAAACCTTAAAGATGTTCCAACGGTTATGCTCACAAAGTTTCTGGCCACTGTGATATTTCTAGGAGTCATGAGCAATGAGGGAGCCATCATACCTCCACACTTCTTTCCCCAGGGCTTAAAAGTCCATTCTGCTGATTATAAAGAAGTGTTGAAGATGGTTGTGAGGCCTTGGATGGAAAGTGAGAGCAAAGGAATATTGTACACCTGCCAACAAGACTGTGCCATTTCATAAGGCTTAGGATGACCCAAGAATAGACGAGTTACAATTTCTATGATCACATCACCCCAAACATATGGCCTCCTAGTTTTCCAGACCTGAATCCATTGGACTATTGTGTATGGGGCGTAATTTAGAGGAAAGTTGTATAATGTTCCCATAATACTATAAAATCTATGAAGTCTGCCATAACTAACACAATGTCCAAAATAGATAAAGATCAACATTTCAGATCTTGTATTATGGAAGTCATCGATGCTAACAGCAGATTCATTAAGTAGACATGTCAAAATGAGCCTCAAGATAGTTCCTGCCAATTGTTTCTCAAATAAAACTCTTCTTTCATGACTTTTGCATCTTTTACTAAATTCATAGAACTGAGCAGCTCTGAGTACACAACATTTACAAAATAAAACATAAAAGAATATAACAGTGTATGTATGTATTAAAGGGCTATCATGTCTCCACCACAATTAAATCTTATGCAATGTTTAACATCAATTTCATTCAATAAGTGCTCTATTTCATTTATATAGCAAATGGCTTACTTCCACAAGCAATTATCCCACAACACGAAGCTGAGGACAGAAATTGATGATATTCGACAAGAACGGAAAACATACGAGATAATCTATGCTCGGATGGTAAACGAACTGAATAACATACGTACAGCTAGGAATACCATGCTTTCTGATGCCACACATTTTTACAAGGAAAGGTCAGTAGTTCAAATTGTCATCAAACCTGGGAAATTACGCTTTCTTTTTAACTGTTTAACTATCCGGGAATCTTTGCCAGTCAACAGAAGTGGTTTTGTTATATATTTGTGTGTTTTTATCATTCCCAGAGCCCCTATTATTATAGGTATTGTTTCTCTTTTCATCATTCATATTGGGGTTAATCTTATCTCCATATCTTTAAATTTGGATAATTTCTCCATTTCCCCAGTAGATATATTGTTGTCTGTAGGGATTGATGCATGAATTAAAAGACATTCTTTTTTTTGTGGTCTTTGTTTATTATAATTAAGATTATTATTATTGTTGAGTCCTAATCATGCTAGCGTAGAAAATGGACATTAAACGATGATGACGATGATGATGATGATGATGATGATGATGATGATGATGTTTTTGCTGTTACATTTTATCCAGAGAAGAAGCGCAATTAAAACTTCTAAATCTCCAAGAACGCCACACAAAAGACATTTCACAACATCAACTAGAAATTCGCAAGTATGACCAACGTATCTGCCTTGATGACAGTCTTCAGAATTTCATTTCCAAAAAGACCAAAATCCACCAATCTCGCAAAGAACATAGAACAGTTTCATTAAAGAAAGGCAAGATACAGATTTCTTAATATATTTCCTTAGTTTTTGATGTTGTAATATTTGTAATATCAATATAATTACATTTTATGATATCTCTTTATAAACATACATACATGCATATATATATATATAATGTGGTCATGTAGGTAACATGGTAATAAGCTCTCAGCCCACACTGTAAATGTGGTTGGTGTTAGGAAGGGCATCCAGCCATAGAAAACCTGCCAGATAGTCCTATATGAGCGAGACACGGTCACCCAACCAATCTTGCCTCAAATGGGACAATTCCTGTCTAACCCGTGCTAGCATGGAAGATAGACGTTAAACGATGATGATGATGATATATATATATATATATTGCAAAATGTGTGAAATCCTTGGTACAGTTAGGTATATTTGAAAAAAGGAAAAGAATGACTTCATTTGTAGTTCTAAACAATTTGATTTAATTTTATAATATTATGAGTTGGTCAAGACCACACACTGTGGTCTTGATAAACGCTCACAAGAGAGAAACAGACTGTCTGTCACTAGATCTACCAACTCATAATATTATAATAGTTCAAATCCTGCCGAGGTTAACTTTGCCTTTTATCCTTACGGGGTTGATAAAATAAAGTACCAGTAATATACTGGGTATTTGCTGGCCTTGTGCCAAAAGTAGAAACAATTATAAAATTAAATCAAGTGAAGTCATTCTTTTTCCTGTATATATTTATTTGGATTTTAGTCTTCAAATTTATTATTATTACTATTTATATATATATTTATTTATTCAATTGAAGAAAGTTGGTTGATTAAAAATCTGCCGACTTATTCTTAAACAGATGTGAAGCACTCCACGGTTTTTGTTCCTTAGGATTTTTCCCGTAAGGTAACGTCTGGAGTTTTAGTATAATAAATAAGAGAGTCAGTTTTATTTGTAAATAAAGATGTATGAATAAAACCGTCTCTCTTATTTATTATATATTTATTATATATTTATTAGCGGCGATGAATTAGTTTTGTGAGGTTTTTTATATGAAATCGTGTGTCGAAACAAATATTGTTATACTTGGGGAGGGTCATATTTGTGTAATATTGCCAGAATTAATAACAGAACACACTCACTGTTTGGTTGGTTTTCGCTTCTCGCTTCTGTGTCTTTTATATCGGTAATCTAACTTACTCGGTCCTCAATGTTGCCATTGACTGACCGACGGTCAAAAATAATACAAATACAATATAGACACAAACACATATATATAGTTTATCATAAATCTTTCGTTGCACATCGTCAGTGGTGTTATATTTTCCTCCTGTTGTATTGTATGTCTACGCCATTTTTATTCAGTCTGTCTATATATTTATTTATTTATTTGCTTGTTTGTTTATTTTATTTTGTCTTCTTTGCGCATGCGTTTGCGTGTGTGCATAGTGTTTTGTTTGCTGTGTGATGGGTGACTAGTGTGTGTTTATGTGCTTGTTGTTATTGTGCTTGTGTATTTATTTATTTATTTTATTTTATTTACTTATTTATACTTCTCTTGGGTCAGTGTTGTTTGTTTGGGTGTTGTTATTCCATTCATTCTTTCTGTTTAGCCTTGGTCTTCTAATTTCTATTTCACTGGCCTCTCTGATTTGCCTATCTGCTGGGTCATTTCTATGTTTAGATATTATTCTAATTTCTATGTTGTCTATGTTACCGTCCTGTTGTTGTCTAGCATGTTCGTATAGTACTGACCCGTTTTTTCGTCCTTTTAGTTCCCCCCAGTGTTGGTCTATCCTTTCACCTATGCTACGAGCTGTCTCACCTATGTATGTTGTTGTCATGTTTCTGCAAGTACCCTCTGTACATCTTATGCTATAGACTACGTTTCTAGTTTTACAGTTTATCCGGGGGTTCATCTTACATATGATACATTTCCTATTGGTACAGTGGGTTTTCTTAAAAAAGTAGGTTTTGCTGATCAGGGATTTTATGGTGGTTCCTGGCTTTTCTACCACCTTTATTTTTAAGTGGGTCTTTCTCAGGGCCTTTCTACACTGGTTAGCTAATTTCCCTCCAGGGGTGGCGTCCACAAACATGACACTCTGGTATCTCTGGTTGTCGTACCATGAGGTGGCTTTCCCTATCTTATGTCTAGCCCTATCTAACCTATTCCCTGATTTGCTCCTGTATAATGGGCAAATTCCTTTCATGTCCAGTTCTATGAGGGTCTTATACTTTTCCATGGCTCCTTCGTATACTCTGACTCTGTCTCTTTGGTTGTAGCCAGAGAACTGCATGCGGTTGATGAAGTGTTGGATGTGTCTTTCCATTTCTGTTGGGTCGCACATGCGGGACACATTCTTCATCACTCGTACCAAATCTGCGATCAGAATATTAAACTTAGCACTACTGGACATTGCTGAGTTTTTGAGTATCAGGTATTTGGAGGCCATGGGTTTAGCATATATCTATGGGAACACTTTAATCGGTGAACAAGAACAACAAATCCTGCGGCTACCACCAAAATTTGCCATCTACAAAAAGATTAACCCTATGGAGTGCAAAACGGAGCTGGAAAAGTGTTTCACAAAAATATGTTGGAATGCAAAGGTAAACAACAACAACAATAATAACGGTAGTAGTAATATAAACAATAACTCTGAGTATAGAAATAACAGCCATAACTATAACAATAGCAGGAAAGTGAGAAATAGTGATAATGGTAATAATACTAGCGATAGACAGAACAACAACAACCACAATAATAATAATAATAGAAACATTAACCACAGACAGCAACAGCGACCACAGTAGTAATAATGGTAACAATACGAACAACAACAATAACCACAGTGGTAATAATGGAAATCGTACATGTAGCAACATCAATGATAGACACAACAAAAACAAGAAACATAATAAAAGTAACAACCGCAATGGTAGAAATAACAGTAACAACAACAACAATAACGGTGAAGTAAACAACAATACATCTAGCAATCATAACAATAATAATAATGCTAATGATAGAAACAACAACAACCACCATGATAACAACAATAGCAACACACACAACTATGACGATAGATATAATGACAACCCCTTAGAGAAACTATTTTTCAACCCAGCTGACAAAACATATAAGATGGGTAATATCTATCCTACGAGGTTACCCTTTAATAAAAGAGTTTGCATACCACAACAAATAGATGACGAGACAGAGGCACAGTTCACCATAGCTAGAAATAAGATTTCACAAATAGTAGACAGGTATACTAAGAGACAGAGCAGACCAGAGGCCCAACAACTTGGGAGGAAATCTGTAGAAGGCTTGGTTAGCCTCAAGCAGCGCACAAGGGATGGTGAGGTAGTATGTCTACCCACGGATAAGTCCGGTAGGATGTCAATAGATAGCATGCCGAACTACATCGAGGCTATGCAACCCCACATCACCAACACGAGCGAAATTGCACAACAAACACACGATGGGAGAGAGAAAATCCTCAACGCTCACATGATGATGTGGACTGACATCCTAAAGCCAAGCAGACGCACTGCCAACAACTTCCAGGCATCTAACAATGGCATACCACCCTTGTATGGGCTCCGCAAAGACCACAAGACAGTCGACGACCCGACAACAGGACCACCAACAAGACCCGTATGCGGAGCTAATATAGCTAGCAACTACAGGATCTCCTACTTCCTCTCAATGGTTATACGCCCCATAATCAAGATGTCCCCAGATGTATGTGACAGTACAGAGGACCTCCTCAGCAGAATCAGTGAGTGCAACAAAAACAGGAGCCTATCCAACTGCATAATAGGCAGCATGGATGTGGTGTCACTGTACCCATCCATTAACATTGATTTTGCTGTGAAAAGATGTGTGGAGATGATCATTGAGAGTGAGGTGGAGTTCTGCGACGTCGACACATATGAACTGGGCCTCCTACTTAGACTTACCTACGACACTGACTACCTAGACAGCCATGACCATAGATGTTTCTGGCCTAGTAGACCTATAAGAGGTATACCCCCCACCATAACTTCAATGGCAAAAAAGACTCCCATGGGAAGGTGGATTGGGTGGACCAAACCTATACGGACCCCCCAAAACAATGATCAGGTAAGAAAAATGGTCGCACATGCAATAGGGGCTAATATCAAAACTACCCTAAAGGGCCACATATTTAAGTTCAACGAGAAGATCTACACCCAAAATGAGGGAGCAGCCATCGGCGTCAGCATAGCTGGTGATGTTGCCAACCTTTTCATGGTATGGTGGGAAAGGAGACTTAAAGATCTCCTTAATGAGAGCTCCGTAGACCTCATCATGTACTCTCGTTATGTAGACGATATCAATATAGTTATAAGAACACCCCCACTAGAGAGCACTAACAAGTTTGATTTAGAACGTAGCATGATGGAAAGCATCCAGCAGATAGCTAATTCCATGCACCAGAGTATAACTGTAACTATCGACTTCCCTTCCAAACACCCTAACAATAGACTACCTGTATTAGACACAGAACTCTGGATTAACACTATAGACGAGAGAGCCCAAATTCTCCACTCACACTATGCTAAACCCATGGCCTCCAAATACCTGATACTCAAAAACTCAGCAATGTCCAGTAGTGCTAAGTTTAATATTCTGATCGCAGATTTGGTACGAGTGATGAAGAATGTGTCCCGCATGTGCGACCCAACAGAAATGGAAAGACACATCCAACACTTCATCAACCGCATGCAGTTCTCTGGCTACAACCAAAGAGACAGAGTCAGAGTATACGAAGGAGCCATGGAAAAGTATAAGACCCTCATAGAACTGGACATGAAAGGAATTTGCCCATTATACAGGAGCAAATCATGGAATAGGTTAGATAAGGCTAGACATAAGATAGGGAAAGCCACCTCATGGTACGACAACCAGAGATACCAAAGTGTCATGTTTGTGGACGCCACCCCTGGAGGGAAATTAGCTAACCAGTGTAGAAAGGCCCTGAGAAAGACCCACTTAAAAATAAAGGTGGTAGAAAAGCCAGGAACCACCATAAAATCCCTGATCAGCAAAACCTACTTTTTTAAGAAAACCCACTGTACCAATAGGAAATGTATCATATGTAAGATGAACCCCCGGATAAACTGTAAAACTAGAAACGTAGTCTATAGCATAAGATGTACAGAGGGTACTTGCAGAAACATGACAACAACATACATAGGTGAGACAGCTCGTAGCATAGGTGAAAGGATAGACCAACACTGGGGGGAACTAAAAGGACGAAAAAACGGGTCAGTACTATACGAACATGCTAGACAACAACAGGACGGTAACATAGACAACATAGAAATTAGAATAATATCTAAACATAGAAATGACCCAGCAGATAGGCAAATCAGAGAGGCCAGTGAAATAGAAATTAGAAGACCAAGGCTAAACAGAAAGAATGAATGGAATAACAACACCCAAACAAACAACACTGACCTAAGAGAAGTATAAATAAGTAAATAAAATAAAATAAATAAATAAATAAATACATACACAAGCACAATAACAACAAGCACATAAACACACACTAGTCACCCATCACACAGCAAACAAAACACTATGCACACACGCAAACGCATGCGCAAAGAAGACAAAATAAAATAAACAAACAAGCAAATAAATAAATAAATATATAGACAGACTGAATAAAAATGGCGTAGACATACAATACAACAGGAGGAAAATATAACACCACTGACGATGTTGCAGATGTGCAACGAAAGATTTATGATAAACTATATATATGTGTTTGTGTCTATATTGTATTTGTATTATTTTTGACCGTCGGTCAGTCAATGGCAACATTGAGGACTGAGTAAGTTAGATTACCGATATAAAAGACACAGAAGCGAGAAGCGAAAACCAACCAAACAGTGAGTGTGTTCTGTTATTAATTCTGGCAATATTACACAAATATGACCCTCCCCAAGTATAACAATATATTTATTATATATATATTTATTATATATATATATATATATCATCATCATCATCATCGTTTAACGCCCATTTTCCATGCTAGCATAGGTAGGCCAGGTTGTACCATTGTGAGAGATCCAGGTTGAAGGACTGTGTTTCACTCTTTTTCTGGTTGACCTTTGTAGAATAAGGTGTATCCTCAGCTTGGTACCTTAATCTGACCATTCTCAGTTAGCCGTGTTTCAGAGAGAGTGACAATATCCAGTGGATATCAATGGAACTCTTTACAGATGAGAACAGTTTGACGTTCAGGATGAATTGAGCCTGGTAAATCCAATAGAGTGCACACTTTCCAGGATGCAATTTTCAAAGATGTTATTGAAGATGTATTTTGTCCATTGTTTGTCTTGGTTGAGGGTCGGACGCCATGCTTTGACACTTAGAGTAATGGCCCTTGCCATTCTGAGTTCAAATCCCACCGAGGTTAACTTTTCCTTTCATCCTTACGGGGTCGATGAAATAAAGCACCAGTAATACACTGGATAATTGCTGGCCTTGTGCCAAAAGTAGAAACAATTATTCATTTCATTTCCATTACAAGTATTTCTCTGACATAACTGAACCATGGGTTGCTGGCTAGCTTTGTTTAGACTACCTTTTCTAGGTCCCTCCTGGTTAGTAGGTGAGCAGTGCTATCCCTGGAAAAGGCTGCTCAGTCACTTAGAGTGTTGCTGAGTCATATGATTGCTTACATTTAGAGACAAAACAACCAATATCCCAAGTTGCCTACATGTGGGTTTGCTGCTATGTACTTCCAGCTTGTACCATCATAGCTCTCCCTCTTGTCACAGGTCTGTGTGAATTTATTTATAATGGGAGTGGTTGTACCTAACCATGCCCATTTTTTGGACAAAACCAGCAGGAAAAGCCAATGGCCCACTATAGGTTAGGATGACCAGCTACTGATTCATCTTCAGGTTTTCTCCCAGATCCTCCCTCTCCGAGTACACTTTTAGATAGCTGTTGATCATATGAATTCCTCTGCCCTTTGATGGGTTTTGAATTTTCTTCTGCAGGATGTCCCAAAAGTCACCCTCTTGACCTAGCTTGATTAGGTTATATATCATCATCATCATCATCATACATATATATATATATATATATATATATATATATATATATATATACACTCATACATAGGCACCCATATATATATTTATATATATATTGGACAGAGTCCAATATGAGAAAAAACGGCTCAAGCGAAAATATGAGTGGATCTTGTCGAAACGCCACAACGAGAACATCGACACTAACGAACAGACGGACCAGAACCACGTGGAAAACAACAACTTAACAACCGCCACCGCCGCAACCACCAACACCGAGCCATACCTCAACGATGCGACGCACCTGGTCACCGACCTAACCGGCACTCTCACGAGCGACGAGCTGAAACTCCTACACCTCGGACCTAAGTTCATCGTCACACAACGTCTCGACGACAGACTCAAACTCAACATCGAGGCCAACATTTGTCGAGCCGCTTACCAACTTAAATGGGTGACCGCCATCAACAGCGCCACAGAAAATAACAGCGCCGACGCAACCCACCCCAAGTTCCCCACTTACCACCCCGACAACCCACTCCACCCCCCACCCACCAACCACGAACTCGACACTAAACTCATCAGGCTAAAACACTCCATCTCGGATATACTTCACAAACACACACACACACGCACAACACATAACCTCACCAAATCTCAACTCACCACTCTCTCCAACCTAAAATCGAAGAACCTCATCTATCTCCCCTCCGACAAGGGAAAAGAATTCTGCGTCATCAGCAGAGAGGCCTACAACACCCTGGCCCTCCAACACCTTGACGATGAGAACCTCTACTCCAAGGTCACGGGAATCACTCCCGCGCAGATAGAAGAACACATCAACTCCGCCTGGACCAACATCTGCGACCGGCGGAAGCTCCCGAAGAAGCTGAGATACAACCTCCTCACGAGGAACAGCAGACTACCCGCCTTCTACCACCTCGTGAAAACACACAAACAGGGACCCGACCTGAAAATCAGGCCCATCGTATCGAGCGTGGAGGGACCACTCTACAAAATTTCTTGGCTCCTAGCCAGAATACTCAAACCCATCTTAGACACCTTGCCGGGACACGTTAACAGCTCCGAGGAGGTGTTGAAGCGCCTGCATCAAATGGATCCCGACACCAGAAGGAATAACAGATACGCCTTCAGCCTTGATGTAGTCGCTCTCTACACCTCGGTCCCGGCACTCCCGGCTGTCAATATACTAATGGAACGCGTCCAATCCACCGACCTACACTGCTTCGGGCTCACCACCACTGACATCCACCAACTCCTATCCATCGTCGTCGACAACACCTACTTCGGATTCCTTGACCAAATATACCAACAAACCTCGGGATTGCCTATGGGATCAAGCCTATCAGGTGTGCTAGCGATCTCTTACATGGACAACCTCGAACGCAAGGCACTCAACGCCTGCCACCCCAACGCCGTAGCCTTTTTCTCAAGGTACGTGGATGATATCCTCATCCTCACATCTTCCCAAGACACGGCGAACAGAATCTATGAGACGTTCAACAACAGTGGTGTCACTCATACCAAGCGATTCCTCAAGGTGCTGGAGACGAACGGGTACCCTACCTCGATCACAGACAGAATAGGAGACACCAGATGCAAGAGACAGAGAAGCACCCAAGGCAAGTGCTTCCTTAAAATGCCACACCTGGGCGAGAAAACCACCAACGCTATCCGCAAGGCTATACGGAGGGAGGGCCTCGACATCCACCTGGCCCACTCGGGCCCCTCCTGCGAAGATGCCTCTCCAGGAAACCCGAAAAATCTACTGACGCATGCTCCCTCAGAGACTGCCCGATATGCCATGCGAACTGTTGCCTACGCACATACGTCGTGTATAAGATAGAATGTGACAGGTGCAACCAATACTACATAGGTAGCACAATTCGACCTTTGCACATCCGGATCAAGGAACACACTAAAACCAGGGCCTCGTCTTTCCGGAAACACATAGACAAATGCGGAAACAAAGACGGAAGGCCCATTGTCACAATTCTAGCAACTGAAAGAAACGTCGGCACGTTACGTATCAAGGAAGCGCTTTTTATCAAACGACTGCAACCGTAAATAAACAACCGATCAGAGAGAAGCGAAATGAGATGGCTGGTTTAAGTTAACAAGCGATGCAACAACACACAGCACACACACACACGCAAACGAGACAACTACACACACACACGCACACACACACAGTAGCATTCCACCATACGAACATACTACACTGCCAATACAGAGGAACAAGGCAACAACACATGCACACACACACACACACACTCAAGCGAGACAACAACACACGCACACACACACACAGTAACATTTAACAAACAGGCAGAGAATGGACTGGCAGCTAGCGCCATCCCACTCCCTCATTCGGCCGCTGACGTCTGTACGACCGACCCCATTTCACGCGCACGCGCGCTCTGCCGAATACCTCAGATATTCAAAACAACAAACAGCGAAGGACGCGTTCCGGACTTGTCCGACAGACAACCTTTTCCCCCACCCCGGAAAAAACCCCAGTTGATGGATGTGAATCCGAAATATATAGGGACTAATAAATCTCTCCCAAGGTAACTCTCTCTTGTGTTGTTATTTTTATTTTATCCTTTATACTCTTCCCGTCATTCTACACATCTCACACATCTTATACACAACACGCATCTCAACGTACACCCACTTACATCTCTCTCTCCACCACCGGACCTTGTTTCCCGGAGATTTACCCATTTGCATTGTCGAGGCTTCCAAACGACTTAAAGATATTTACTTATTGTTCCACAATGCTTCAAGCAAACTTCAATACTCTGATACATATATATATATTCATTATTGCTTTGTGTTGTTTTCCCTCTGGCATCGGTTGGATGGTTTGTCATCGTCAAAGACTAGACAGATCAGATGACCATGTCTTGTCCATCCATTCCATTTTGGCATAGTTTCTACTTCCATAAGCTCTTCATGTCCTATTTTTTGATTATTGTTATTGTGTCTAACCCATGCTAGTGTGGAAGATGGACGTTAAACGATGACGATGATGATGATGATGATGATGATGTGTCATGATGAACCTAAAATTATCAAAACTTAAAAAGTTCTTATTGATGACTCTAATAAGAACAATTTATTTATTAGAAAAGAATGTTGGAGATTTTCATTCAAATGACAGAAACTGATAATAATGAAATGCTGAAAGTCTTAGTTCTTTGTTGTTCAACAATTTTTCCTATAGTAGAAGGCTGTATTACTGTAGTAATAATATATCATGAGGTTGTAGTGGTTATAGATATATAGAGACAATTAAAGTTAATGTCTGTCCTAAGCCTTGAGGCTCATAAGGCTGGTGCTTATCCTGGATTCCTCAGCATTAAACGACTAAGAATACAATTCCCCCCTGGACAGAACACTAGCCTATTGCAGGGTTAACTCCCAGATTCTGCTGGTACACATTTTCAGCTGGATGTACTGAAGTAGAATGAAATGAAATATTTTGCTCAAGAACACAATGAGCCACCCAGTCCAGGAATCAAAACCACATTATGCTGTAAACACCAACTTGAAGAATGCATATTATCAGATTCCTATTTGTCCAGAAAGCTACAAGCCTCATACTTAATGAGAAAATAGGAAAACTTTACAAATTTACCATTTCATGATAACAGAAAATGTTGTTTGGTTGATGGTATAATAGAATCAATAACATGTTCTATACAAAATATTTTACTGTTTCATTAATAATTTTTATTAAAAATGATGTCCCGATGTACAAAATTAAGAATAACCAAGAAAGCATTTAAAATAATATAATTTAGATTACTAACAGTTTACAATACATGTTAAAGTCAAAGAAGCAAGATTAATACAGGAGTATTAATTATGTATGTGTGAAAGTTAACCTGAAATAGTGTCTCAATACGTGAGTAAATTTATTTTTGTCTGCTTGTGACTTAACTCTCAGAGCAGGCTTGTCAACTTTCCCACATTATGTGGGTATTTTCAGTATTTGCTTTTCATCACGCATTCATGCATTTTGCCAAAAATTTAAGCAATTTTAGAGTTCTTCCAATATTTTGTGTTTCGCTCCAAAGTTTTTGATTTGTCTTCTAGCTTATTCTGAAGTCTGTAAAAATAACTTGGTGTTGTTGGATTAAACAGAACTCCCCCCTTTCTTAATGTATAGATAATTCAAAGACCATTAAAACAAACAACAACAAAACAAACAAAGTTGAATAAATAATCTCCAATCTATCTATATATATAAAACTGTGGTTGTCTGTCTGTCTATCGATTTTTGGCACACATCTCCTCTTAGAATCTCTCACGGAATTGCACCGAAATTGCTAAATTTTGTACATTGAGCCCTAGCGAAGACATCGGAAAAAAAATAATTTCAAATTGACCCACCCTATGTGACGAAATCGAATATAATGTATCGATTTTTGAGCGTAAGTGATCAGTTATTTCCCTTTGTTCTGTTTACATTGAGCGTCTTACGTAAAAAATTACGCTGGCTTTCTCAGTCTTTGTTAATAAATAACCAGTGCAGTTTTTATCCCCAGCATCCTCTTTTGTTATAACATTCGGGTTATCGTTATGTTTTCTTAACTTCATAAGGCATATTGTTGGTTGAGGGAATATTAATCAAAAACACCACATGCAAGTCTGCACAGTAGACACTACAGTTTTTAAGCCAAAAAAGAAACTTAACATTGTAACTTTAACACAGCTACTGAGCGACCCCGTTTTGTTTCATTTCCATTTAAAAGCATTTTAAAACAATATTTTTACTTGAAAACAAGTCTATTTAAAGACTACGTAAAACAAGCAAATATTTCGTCGTTAGGCGTGCAGACAGACAGTCGTGCAGACAGACAGTCGTGCAGAGAGGTGATATAGGCGTGCAGACAGACAGACATAACTGATAATTTGGTTACGCTAATGTTTTTCTCTGCGTTGCAGTGTTTACATTTTCGATCTTTGTTAATAAATAACCAGTGCAGTTTCTATCCCCAGCATCCTCTTTTGTTATAACATTCGGGTTATCGTTATGTTTTCTTAACTTCATAAGGCATATTGTTGGTTGAGGGAATATTAATCAAAAACACCACATGCAAGTCTGCACAGTAGACACTACAGTTTTTAAGCCAAAAAAGAAACTTAACATTGTAACTTTAACACAGCTACTGAGCGACCCCGAGCAACGCCGGGCTTTACTGCTAGTGCTATTATAAAGGAATGCATTCATTATAATTATCTGATTTCAGAAGTGAAAGACTTGGCTACTGTAGGACAGCAACTTGAAATATATGAGAATGCACTTCAGAGAGTTGAAGAGATTACTGGATTAACAGATATTGATTCTATTATTAGTAATTTTAAGGCTAATGAAGAAGAGAATTTTTCTCTCTTTAAATATATTAATGAGCAAAGTACAGAACATGAAAGTCTGACAGAAGACATCAAACAACTACGTGAAAACATATCAGAACTGGAAGAAATTGGTGAAAATTTGCAAGCTAAGCAGCAGGACAAAATTTTTTCCATTAAGGTTTGACATACAACTTACTTCATCTTTATATAATTGTCTCTAGAGCAAGAACAAAATATTTAGTGATTGTATGTAAAACATTCGGGGATGGTATTGTAAATGTAACTTTTGAGTTGTCGAGTTTACATACATATCATCACAATTCAACACTTATTTTTCATGCAAATACACACACATGTATATATCATTATCATCAACATTATCCACTTTCCATGGTGGTGTGCATTAGGTAGGTTGTTATGGTACAGGACTAGATGGGTCAGAGACAGCTCATCTTCTCCATACTTTTGAGGCTTGCCATGGGTTCTAAACCTGGATGACCTTCCTAATGCCAACTATTTTACAAAGTATAATGGGTGTATTTTATTGTGGCACCAGCACTACCACTTTATAGTATTTAATGTATCTTATCATGGTGCCAGCAACAGAGAAATTGTCATATGTCTTCATTTGTTATATATATATATATATATATATCATCAAAATCTTCACCGTTTTACGTCCATTCTTCCATGCTAGCATGAGTTAGACGAGTTGTTCTGTTGTGGGCAATGCAAGGTCAGTAACCATGTCTTGCTCATACAGAACTGATTTTAGTAAACAGACAGATGCTTGTATATACTAAGATTAATAATTCTTAATTATTAAGAAATAGTCAATAGATTAATTATATATAAATGAGAAACCTGTATAAAAAAGTTGTATTTTATTATTGTATTATTTATGTATTTTTATTTCTTATAAAAATGTCAGGTTTTGACCAAAATTACAATTGGTTCCCTGGGTAGTTCTATTGACTGCTGTGGCTTAATATTGACCCCTGATTTAATGCAGCAAAAATATATAATTATTGATGACTAAATATCATTGTTTATTACAATACTTATCAGCGATTATAAAATTAATTTTACTGCAGGAAAAAATTTCAAAATCGACCAAACAATATGAAAAAGAAAGTCAGAACCTGATTGAAAGGAATAAGGTGTTTGATGAATTCTACTGTGGAATGGAGTCATTATACAATATTCTTCATTGTGGTGCATTCCTTAGAGATTCTTTACCAAATGACTCAAAAACTGATGAAACCACTATTCAAGAACTCATGAATGGAATTGACCAGAATGTTTTAAAACTATTACAAATCAGCCAGTATCTGGAATCTTCGGTAATGCTAAAAAAATCTTTACTTTGTTTTCTAATATTTTGGATAAAATAAGGATGGTGGATTAGCAGAATTAGTAAAGTATCTAATAAAATGCTATGCAGTGTTCTGGCTGTTTATGTTCTGAATTCAAATGCTGCTGTGGTCAACTTTGCTTTTTATCCTTCCGATATTAATCAAATAAAGTACCAGTCAAATACTGGGGTTGATTAAATCAACTTTGCTCTTTCCCCAAATTTGCAAGCCTTGTGCCTAAATAAAAAGTCAATATTTTAGATCAAATAAGTAGTTCAAAATTGCAATAAATTGTTTAACTCCGTTGATACCCACTGAGCTGGAACTACTTCTTGATTTTATGATATAAAGGTTCTTACATAAAATTATGATGAAATGTTTTAGGTAAATATACCAACTTTAAAACAAATAGTTCAAGTTATGTTCCTAGTACCAATTTAATAATGAGTAAATTACTTATACAACTAAATTCCTTCAAATTCTTAATTATTTTCAAAATTAATTGTGTTTTTCATGAGAAATATAGTAACAAAGGACTAATTATTCATGCAGTTCGCTTCATCAAAGACAGGCACTGCTGTCCAAAACATTAGATTGTTTATGACAAACGAATTTATTCCAATTCTGAACTGTGTCTTCTTAATAATAATTTTTTTAGATCCTAATATTTACTTTATAAAAATAAGTTTATTTTGCAGCATCTAAAACTGTAAATATTACTTTTCTGCTTTAGACCAGAAACAATACCAATAATCAAGAACATTTCGGCAGGGATGGCTGGCATTTAAAACTCATTTATAAGAGAACGAGTTAAAGATTTTGTTTTTATGTACAGATATAGTAACAAAACAATCTATATTTAGAATATATGATTAAAGCACAGCTACATTATTTATATGCATTTCATATTTTCTAACAATATACAATACATAGTTTAATAGTTTACTGTTATTTGCATCAATATTTTAAAGTATTGGAGCATTGAAAAAACCTACAAATGATTTAGGAACATCCCGCCGAGGTTAACTTTGCCTTTCACCTTACGGGGTCGATAAAATAAAGTACCAGTAATACACTGGGATAATTTCTGGCATTGTGCCAAATGTAGAAACAATTATTATAATATAGCACACTAGATAAATTTCCCTTCAAATTCATATCTCAAGTTTTATTTTGTTAAATAATTTCTTTCATTGTCCAAAAACGGAGAATTGAAATACGTTTGAATTGAAATCAGTTGAATTAATCTCTGTTTAAATTGATTCTTACTTTACTGATCATCAACCACTACCACTATCACCACCCTCTGAAAAAGCTGACTTTAGTAAGATTTTAATTATTAGCAGATAGTTCCTAAACTAGTTAATATTTAAGTAATCATTTTTTTGTGTATCATATTTTAACTGTTCTTGTCAATTATAAGATATTACAAATATCATGATATTAGTAGATGTACTTTTTCAAACGTAGAACAATGTGTTTTGATTATAATAGTTACACTTTTTCTTTTGTCTTTTATCAATGACTATAGAGTAAAAGAGAGAGAGAGATATTTGAAGACATGAAGTTGATCCAGCCATCAGAAGATTCATGGAATTACTTAAGAATGGTTCCTCCAAATATTGAATGAAAAATCTTTACATTTTATATTTTTTCTTTATTTAGTTTATTAATTGACAAGACACAGTGGTCCTCTGGAAAAAATACCAGACTCCAGATTCTCAGGTGAAAGTATATCTCAGATGAATTGTGTTCTTAGTTAAGACACATAACTCTACCTACTAATGTAGTCATATTTAGTAACCCAATAAATCATTGAAACATCATCAAAGTCTTCATGTTCAATAGTGAATAACTCTGAAGTAGTTGCTCTTTGTCTTTTCTATTATCTTTTGGACGCAGCAGTTCTCATTACTGCCACTACTTCGTGTCTTACCAAGTCTACCATCACCATATAATTCATTACAGTAAGTAGTAGCAGCACCATAAATGGTTTATTGGCATGGGAAAAACGGTCTAGAGTGAAGAATAATTTATCCCTCCTTATTTAACACTATTGGAAAATCAAAGGATATGCTCTAGTCCTATTTCTCCTTGGGATTTGTAAAAGACTAACTTAATTTAGCTTAGCTACTACAAATTAATGAAATACTTGACTATTGCTCTTCTGCTTATTTACATATGGTACTGATTTACTAATGTTTGTACAGTATTTGAGAGCCAAATAGATTTATTGAAGAGGAACTTCTATGTCAGCCATGAAAATGGAATGTCAACCTTTTAGCTGATAGAACTGTGCACTTTACTGCCATTTTTGATTACTGCCATTAGAAAAAATTTTGAGTTTTCAGTAGAATGATTGCACATCTGCAAACTGAACTCCTTTCTTCATTACCTTTTAACCCCAAACCCTTTTTTGTAACACTGCAACTTCAGATTTTTATTTTAGAGACTCTGAAACTATTCTGATCCTTCCGGAACCAGCACTTCTTTTAAAAAAAAAGAGAAAAAAAAAGAGAAAACATCTTCAAAAATTAGTTGAGATGCTTTAAGATGCACTCTCCCAAAACCATTTGGGAGAGTGTATCTTAAAACATCTCAAGAGGTGCAAGGATATCTGTAACTCAACACTGTAATTCAGCAGGTTGTAGTGTCAACCTACACTGCAGGTCACCTTACATTCGTGAACATAAGGTAAAGCATGTTATATTACCCACTTTATACTTATGGATAGACATCAATTAAATTTTCTCCTCCTCTCCTTAACCAAAAAATTATTTTCCTCACTTGACTCTTTTGTTACCTGGCAGACTTTGTAGTTGGAACTTTACCTTTATATTTGTAGTGTGTGTATGTAAACTAGTGCTGTATAACATCCTTACCTCGGTACACTTGCACCTTCTCTATTCAATTCTTCTACCTCCCTTTATCTTTTTTTGCATATGTATATACTTATGCATGTATACATTTCAGTTACTATATGTTTATATATATTTTAGGGTGTCAGTCTTATAATTTGCACAAACCTATGTTACTCAATTTGTTATTTCTTCCTAATTTCTTGCCTAAGCCTACCAACCCTTCTAAACTTTTACCCTCCTCCTACCCTCTTCTTCTTCTTCTTCTTCTTCTTCTTCTTCTGCATGCACACACACACGCCGACCCACGTATTCACAAGGAAAGGCTGACAGTAAAAGTAAAAATAAATTCTGTAGTCTACTTATATTCATAAAGTGTTTCTTCAGTTAATGCTGGTCTATTTTTTAGTATGGTTACATACAGCACACACATACATAAGTAGACTCATACACAGACAGACGCGTGTTTATCGTATATTTTTAGTTGCCTGTTCTACTGCCATTCCTTAACTTTATTAGGCGTACGGATCTATTTCGTTAACTTCATCAATAAATGCGATATTTGATTGAAGGGACATAAATCCAAAATTGTATTACTTTAGTTACTTCCCTTTAAATTAGATTTAGTTGTTTCCCTTACAAGGTTATCGTTTTGTTGGTCACTTTTTGTAGTAAATCTGTGGTTCTCAACCGTTTTCTTTACCTATAGACCGCTTTGATTCATATTTTACATAGTTATTCGATGCTTAAAATATCTATTATATTTTTTTATAATTAAATATTATTAGGTATTGCACAAAAATTGTTAAAATAACTTGTTTAAACTAACGAAAATTCTATGGAAAATGAATGTTTAGTTGTAAGTCGTAATGAAAGATGTGAAGAATTTCTTACCTTTTCCAATCAAAGGAAGAAAATTGCCTTACGAAATAAAACACTCTTACGGGTCTGGCCATAAAATAACCATCCTGCATAAGAAAAGCTAAGAGTTCCCGAGAGAAGGTCAACATTACCCTGATGCCCTTTTCTGTCTGGCAAAAACAAAAGAAGCAGATCCCTTACAAAAGACCTTATCTACTTAAAAAATTAAATTTGCCGTGCGTACCAACTCCCCCAGCAGTCTAACTCGAGCCCTCCCGTGAGGTTGACACTTCTGATTCGAGTTCCTTTAAAGACCGTTTTGCCGGTACAATATTCCCAGGATATTCGGATTGGTCAGCAACATTCGCTGATGTCTGAGTGTGGGGGTGACATACACAAATCCCTGAAGATTTCTTGCATAAATTGATTGTTAGTTATCTAACTCGTACACGAGCAGTACTCGTGTTTCTGCCAAACCAAATCTGAAACCCCACAGAACTCGCATCAGCTTGAGATGCGAGAAGGCTGTACATTAAACATACTTCCAACAACTCTTCCACTGAAATAGGACGGAGCTGCTAGCAAAAGTACGTGGTGAGAATTTACAAGATCAATACCCATCCCTATACATTCCGGGATAGTTCCCTCAACTGGGTCCTGTTGTTGACCTCTGCGCCTACTAATCTCTTGACTCTGAGTTTTTCGTCATTGCTCCACCTGATTACCTTTCTGGAGATCAAAAGAAGTATCTAACTGGCGATATCTTTGTTTTATTTTGATTTATATAACGTGTAAATTCTACAGCAACATTTTAAGAGTCAACCAGAACTAGCACTAATATTTCTCTTAACTCAAATTTTACGCCTTAACAAATATATAGAAAAATATACATGACGATGTTCATACTATGTATGAAAACAAGACGGGTTTGCCGCAGTTGGAACGCTTGCAACAATAGGTCTAAATCTATTAGAGTTAACCTCTGCTTAAACAACAGTAAAGTAACCGTAAGACATCACATCAAATATTATATTATTATCGTATGTATATAAATAAGCATTGTGTTAGATATAACAATAATCATGGCAATCCATAAGGCCACTGGAACATGAAGATAGAATGTTATAATGTGTGTATATATTTACCGGAAAACAACGCAGTCAATAGCAGGAAACATTGCATAGCTCTGAACATAATCACTTCATAAAACGTGTTTAATTACGTCAATTACATCGGAATATTTCCTACATCCTCTAACTCGGATTCAATTGCTAAATCTCATTCTATTAATTGAGTGAAAAACCCTACATTCAACCAATGTACAACAATCAATACAATGAAAGTATCTCTATTTGGTCGATTGATCTGCTAGGAATAGCAATCGAATAATCTCAGAACACAAATATTGTCTTAAAATAGGAAGAGCACATTGGATAATGTAGAGCTATGTGTATATATATATATATATATATATATATATATATATAATTCAAGAGATAAGAGTAACATGGTTGTCTGTACAATAAGGGCTTTATTCACAGTGCTGACAATTGTTTCTTTGATCTGCATCACTATGGAAGCGTCTTGTTGAGTCAAACTAAGCCATACGTTAATACCATCCACAACACGGAGTACTCTAACTGGACTACCTCTAAGTGGATTGCCTATAACGATAACTTGTTATCCCGTATATATATATATATATATATATATATATATATATATATATATATATATATATATATATAAAATAATTAAGTCAAATAGGTAAAATTTGGCTTCGTTTATTATAAATTATAGATATACTGCTATATATATTTCTGCGACAGCCATCATTGGATGTGACGTCTTCAGGCAGTCCGAATTGATGTGGTAGAAACAGGTACACATGTTGTTTAAGTGTGTTTTACTCCATCAATACTCCGATATGTCCAGCTCCTGGTTGCTTGTTATTTCTCCGAGGAACTGGAATCAACCTGAGTACTTCGTCGAGTGCTCCAATCTGCATACTAACGTGTCGGTAAACAAAGACTAATTAAGTGACATATTACTACGGTAATGTTTTTTAGTCATAGAAAAAGGAAAAAAATAAACTCCACAACAGGAAAATTAATGTGAGAAATACGGTATAATATTTTATTACAGTTACACTTTGTAAAATACCTCACGAATATTACATCCACAATAGAACAAAAGATGAATAAAATAAAGATTACGGTAAAATCTACACAATACGAAAACATTTCAATTTTAAAATCCTGAAAATATTTTGCTTATTCCTCCCATTTATGGAATAAATAAGAAATAAAGAAATATATATAAAGCATCTAAACTATAATGAAGTAAGGAGTGCGGGACTGCACCCAGAATATATTTTTTTTTATCCCGTTTGTAAAATAAGTTGGATTAATTTGAATAAATAATTGTTTCTACTTTTGGCACAAGGCCACAATTACCCAGTACATTACTGGTACTTTATTTTATCGACCCCGTAAGGATGAAAGGCAAAGTTTACCTCGGCGGGATTTGAACTCGGAATGGCAAGGGTCGTAACTCTATGCATCAAAGCATGGCGTCCAACCCTCTACCGATACTGCCAATCCACCGCCCTTTGAATAAATAATTGTTTCTACTTTAGGCACAAGGCCAGCAAATACCCAGTGCATTACTGGTACTTTATTTTATCGACCCCGTAAGGATGAAAGGCAAAGTCAACCTCGGCGGGATTTGAACTCAGATCGTAAAGGGACGTAACTATGCTGGAAAGCATGGCGTCCGACCCTCTACCGATACTGCCAATCCACCGCCCTTTGAATAAATAATGAATGAATATTACATAATTTATCAACTAAATTTCGTGGCTGTTCATTAAATATATTTTAATACTTATTTAAAGATTCACTTCTTAAATATTTTCAAATGTCAACTCTTCCGGTTAGCGATCGCTTAAATAAATATTCATATATTTCCGTCACTAATTTTCTCCTAATGCAGTTTATATATAATATCGACTTTTTTAAATGTAAACGTTACTGATTACCTAAGAGAGTGTAACGCAGTCTTCGTTCAATTTCTGTGTATATTGTCAATTACGATTTTATTTGATGTTTCATATCTACATTCATATATACTTGCGTATAATATCAATATGCACACTACACATGCGAGCAGAAAACCACCCATAAGTTGGGTTTTCTTCTAGTTAAAATAAAGATTCCGAATAAAAATGACCAAAGTAAAAACAAAACCAACATAAATAAATAATAAAAAAAAGTGAATGGAACATAATAAGTAAATAGGTAGAGGAACAGTGAACTTTATAGATAATGAACACAACCACATATGGTCCGAACGTGGGAGAGTCGAACTCCCACTGTCATCGCCTCCATCTCTCTCACCCTCCCCATATCTCTGTATGGTGAGCAAATGGGGTAGCACGTGCTGGCCACACCACAGCCCCGGCGGACAGAATGAGGAAGGTGTTTCCCCGGAGGATGCTAAGGGAGATGTGCTGGAAGAGCCATTCCAACTCGCGAGGCTCACACCTGCGGCTGGCCAGCTCAGCACCTATGGTGGTGAGTAGGGAGGTAGCCCTAGGGCCAAGGACACCAGAAGTCTCCACACCTGCGGCTGGCCAGCTCAGTGCCCATGGTGGTGAGTAGGGAGGTATCCCTAGGGCCAAGGACACCAGAAGTCTCCACACCTGCGGCTGGCCAGCTCAGTGCCTATGGTGGTGAGTAGGGAGGTAGCCCTAGGGCCAAGGACACCAGAAGTCTCCACACCTGCGGCTGGCCAGCTCAGTGCCTATGGTGGTGAGTAGGCAGAGTGAAGTGAACCGAGACGGAAGTGAAATGATAGAGTGGCAGACTGAAAGAACCTAAATTATTTCCAGTCATATCTGGCCTTGCTTTAATCACCAAGTTTGATAAAGCTGAATACCTTGGACAGAGAAGTGGTTAATGAAGTAAATTTCAGATGTATATATATATAAGATGTATATATATATATATATATATATATATATATATATATATATATATATATATATATAAGTAGTAACACAACAGTTAGTTCATCATACCGAGAACAATTGTTTCACCTCTATGCGGATCTTCAATATATATATATATATGTACACACACACACACACACACATACACACACACACACATATATATATACATATACACACACACACACACATATATATATATATATATATATATATATATATATATATATATATATATATATATACACACACATATATATATATATATATATATACACATATATATATACACATATATATATACACATATATATATACACATATATATATACACATATATATATACACACATATATATATATATACACACACACACACATATATATATATATGTGTATATGTGATGTGGTAAATAACTATATACATACCTATCAGTTCTGAACACAATGGAACCAAACTGCCAGTTACTGACTCCGTCTCTCCCACTCTTCCCATCTCTCACTATTATAAACATATGTGGTTCCACGCGCTGGCTGCCCAACGGCCCCGGCAGACAGGATAGACAAGGTGTTTCGCCGGAGGATGGTGAGGGAGACTGACTGGAAGCGTCATTCCAGTTCACGAAGCTATTTCGTCGTGAAGTTTTCAGGAACTAAAGATAGAGGGGAAAGGAGTAAGGAAGAGGGAAAACGGAGGCAGTGATGGCTCGTGTATAGGCACCCAGAACTGCAGCACTCGACATTATCGATAACATTCAATATAATGAGTCTTTTTTTTCTTTAATTCTTTCTTTATATTTGTGCATTATATCATTCTTAAACTTAATGTCAGTAGCCAACCCCTCGTTCATGAAAAATTACAAAAATCCTTCTATGGAACTGTGTGCTTCACAGTTCCTGAGAGCGGTGTTTGGCTATTGTGCGCATGCATATTTGTCTGGCTAGAGAGAGCACTCTCGCCCACACAATGCCGACCCTGTTGGCCGAGTGTAAGGTAGTGTTTATTTTTTACCCAGCGCGTGTTGTGCTTAAACACTGTGTACCATATTCTGGAATGTGATAAACTATAGATAATTATCATGTTTCCAGCTATTCTATTTAATTCATAGTTTTTTTTGGGGTT
>OZ024740.1:403373191-403380691 GCA_964016885.1 Eledone cirrhosa | reverse complement strand
CAAGCCACTGCCCTGGTTTCTAATAGTGGCAAAAGGTCACACATTTTCCCGGAGACATCAGGCGACTAGATCGACCCAGTCTCTCACAGCCTTTTATCCTTCTGGAGATAAAATTGTCAATGTTGGCGTCGGCGAAATTTGAACCCGTAATTATTTACTACAAAACATTTTGTCCGTTTCTCTATTGATTCTGCCATTCCATCAACTTTAGATAATCACTAATTCCTACAACTCATAAATTTAATCATATGTGCATCGCCCTATGATTTATTTTGGACATTTAAAATATGGTTGCGTCCTTCCATCATCTGTTTGACTATTTCTCGCAAAGAGAGAGGAAGAGAGAGGGAGAGAAAGAGAGAGAAAGAGAGAGAAAGAGAGAGAAAGAGAGAGTAAGAGAGAGAAAGAGAGAGAAAAGGAAAGAGAATGAGGGGAGAAACAAGTGAAAAAGAAGAAGAATCAACTCCAGTACTTGCCTGGTACTTTATCAATGAAAAGCAGTTAGCCTCGGTGAAATCTAGACTCAGGGTGCAGAGAACCGGAATGAATGTTGCAAAACATCTTCTCAGACGGTATAACGACATTTACTGAATTATTACATTGCTAGTAGAAAAACCACCCTTCGGGTGATTTTCTGCTAGCATGTGTAGTGTGTATATTGATATTATACGCAAGTATATATACATATAGATATGATACATCAAATAAAATCGTAATTGACAATATAAACAGAAATTGAACGAAGACGTTGTTACACTGTCTTATGTAATCAGTAACGTAATCCATGATATAGTAAAAAAGGACGATATTATATATAAACTGCATTAGGAGAAAATTAGTGACAGAAAATTAGTATGTTTATTTAAGTGATCGCCACCGGAAGTGTTGACATCACACACTCTCTCTTTCTATATATATGGTAGTTGAAGTGGTGGTGGTGGCGACGATATACCGGAAGTGCAACTTTGAAAAGAAGTCAATTTTAAATTATTTATTTTTACGAAATTATTTTTGTTTACGAAATTTAGTAGATAAATTATGTAATATTCATTCATTATTTATTCAAAGTAATCCAACTTATTTTACTAACGGGATAAAAAAAATAAACCGTACGCAGTCCTGCAGACCTCCCTTTATGAATGACAAAGTTTTAAACAAAACAATGATATTGTTCAAAATTAATATTTAAAGTTTGTTGCGAGAGAAAGAATTACCTAATACTTCAGGCAATTTCCTTCATCATCTGATAAACAATTCTATTTTTTCTTTTTGTAGTATGTAGGATATTTCTTTACATTTTGCGTTTAAGTGAATTGACAATTGCTTATGAAGACCACAAGCAGTTTTCTCGAATTCTAGTGGTTGTAATAAAAAAATTGCTTTTATTGATACGTAGCTTCAAGTTAAAATTGTGATCTGCATAGTAATTCCATGATTGACTATCGGTCATACTTATGAAATATATATATATGAAAAAACAATGTTGTCTCTGATCGAGACGAAGCTATATATATATATATATATATATATATATATATATATATACATACGTACATATATATATATATATATATATATATATAAACGGTTTAAGCCTTATGATAAAAATCGTAATTTAGTATAAGTTATATTCTTGTGAATTAGCAGAATTAAAGATTCAATACATTTTCCAGCATAAATGCGGTATCACAGGTTCTTATACACTTGCGACCTGCTCCTTGTAATATTACGGCCTCTCCCACAGTCTAACAAGCTTCATCTATGTCTTATATAGCAATTAATAGCAGTAATATGCAGATGTTGAAAATAAATTCGTATGATGCACCCTCCAAAAAAAAAAACAACATACAAATAAAAATAATAATAAAAAAACAAAATTATGAAAGTGATTCAAGTATTGCCATATTATAGAATAAACTCTATTAAACTGGATTTCTAGAAAATTTCATAATATTAACTAAATTTTCAAATGGTACTTACAAAGTAAGAGAAAACATTTTTCACCCACCCCAAAGTGGTTGAGAGACCTCCCCATCGGACGGGGAGAGTTGATAGGTCTGTAGATGTGAATTGAGGAGTATTGGCTACTATTTCTAGCATATCAATCATCCACATCTAAGCTTCCTGGTATAATAAACTAAACCAAAACAGATTGCATGAACATTTCAAAAATAAGCATCAGCTTGTAATGTTTATTTCGGGGAACATTTAATTTTAAACATTAAAGATAACAATTTTGTAAACAGAATTATCTTCAGTAATTTCTTCTTCAGTTTTGTAATTGATTGCTGTACTTCGATTTGACTTCGCTTGGAATAAAATCATATCAGCAAATATTTTGTACATTAAAGTTTACACATAGTATTAAAATTGACAAAAGTTGATCTAATTCCAGCCTATTTTTTGTTTAGTCTTAGTGGAGGTTACTCTTGAAAATCTTCTTTCACTCGTGGCATTCCTCAATGGCACATTGTAAATAGTCAGAGCATAATCTATCAAGTCTGGCCAACTAGACTCACCAGATGCATTTTAAAAATCTTGTTTTACACTAAAATTCTGACTTAATAGAAATTTCTTCAGGAAATATACTTTTCTAATCTAGAGTTAGCAGTTTGCACCATTGGTTCGCTACTTCTTAAATTTTATATTGGCCAGCCAAGGCTCAAATAAGAGCTGCATATGTGGGCAAATATGACTAAAACGAACTCTTGTGGACATTTAAAAAATATTTTAAAGGATTTCAATATTTCTAGCTTTAAGGTTCAAGATTTCGTTGCACGCCCATCTCAAAACCTTACGCATCATTTTTATACAGAATGTATTTCCTTTTACTTAGGGAATTTGTTTTTATGGAAATGTTCTGGCCAAATTAGAGAACTCGAACCCAATGTTAATTTTTTCACACAATTTACACATTAATTTACACATTGAAAATAAAAAGTTGTTACCAACAACCTTCAAAGTTGCACAGTTTTATGTAATTTCAAATCAGCTGCAATTGAATATGAAGGAATTCATTTATTAATAAGCTCTTTGACACAACGAAAACGTGTTTGACCAGATACGAATGCTGGCAACTATAGTTATAATTTTGTTATTTTGAGAATTGATATGAAGTTGAGTAATATTTTTTAATGTTTTGTAGAAGACTCGATTTTGCGCAATTTGTATATATGTATGTATGCAGCCACACCTACTAATGGCACTATAGAGGAGCCGTCATGACATACAGTGTCTTTTGGGCACTTTAAAACTGGAAGAGGCTATCCCTTCTCTAGATCTGAACATAGCCGATATTTTCAGAGAAGTAGAGAGTAAGAGAGAGGAAGTGAGAAAGAAAGATAGAGAATGAATCGACCCTAGTACTCGACAGCTAGATTTTATCAACCCTGAACAGTTGAAAAGTAAAGTTGACTTCCGTAAAGTATTCTATCCGACGTTTTAACGACTGCCAATTCACGGCTTCATTTTGAACAATTTACACAAAGCTTTATTGGCAGCATATTTCTACTTCTCTCACCTAATTTGAAAATTGTGGATGAGTTAAGCTAGGCTTTTTGAAACATTATATCGTACCACTTGGCCATTGTATAAATGAGAATACTTTTGTGCTAATAGAATTTTATAACTTAGCTTTTTCAAGCTTCATTAATCCTTGAGTATAAGTTACGACGTAGTAGAAGCGGATATTGAAGGATCGTATACTTATTGAGTATTTATTTTGTTTTGGTTTAGTTTATTATACCAGGAAGCTTAGATGTTGATGATTGATATGCTAGAAATAGTAGCCAATACCCCTCAATTCACATCTACAGACCTATCAACTCTCCTTGTCGGACGGAGAGGTATCTCAGCCACTTTGGGGTGGGTGAGAGATGTCTTCTCTCGTGAAAATGAGTATAGCTTTCATTATGTAAAATATCTCCATTTTGCCTCATTTCTCCCCATTTGGGGGCACTTTTTTCCCGTTTGGGATTTTAGAGGTTGGCAGGTCTGCATCTAACACTTAATTTGTCCATAAATTTCATTGATTAGTCTAAAGTATCATTAACTTAAAATTAAAAATAACTATTAACATGCAGATCACCCCCAATTGCAAGTAGCCCAAGGCAAAATATAAGTAGATTTGGAAAGTAGCGTTATCTGTTACTTCTAACATAATCTGACAAGGTGCAGTCTGCGACTAACCCAGGTTCTGCTGCACGTCGGGCTGAGGAGGCCAAACTCTCCAAATACCGGTCGCTCTCCGACAGGTTCGCGGTCGTACCTTTGGCAGTGGAGACTTCGGGTGTCCTCGGCCCTAGGTCTACCTCCCTAATCACCACCATCGGCGCTGAGCTGGCCAGCCGCAGGTGTGAGCCTCGCGAGTTGGAATGGCTTTTCCAGCGCATCTCCCTTGCCGTCCTCCGGGGAAACGCCTTCTCCATTCTGTCCACCGGGGCTGTGGGGTGGCCACCAATATGATTGACTGACTTTTCATTTTATCAGTCAACTGTTAAGAAACTACATAGCGACTTCTATGCTCCAAGAACTCATCTGACAACTGAAATTTAAGTTATAATATATATTATACCTTAATGTATTAAAACTTAAAACATTGTTTGGTCCATTATTTTTACATTCTATTTTATATAACCAGCATAACTCAACGAAGGGCTCTGTATGAACACATAGATATGTTATTGTTGTTTGTTTAGTCCGGGAGCATCTTAATTTATTTTCAGGATTGTCTACACTGAGGGCTATATTATCCTATATTTCCATTTATTTTTTACGGCGGTAGGGCATGATGTGAGGGAGACTTTTCTACTATTTCTAACAGATTGAAGCAGATAGAGTTGTTTGGATATTTCTTCTTAAGGCATAGTAACGTAACTCATTGTTTTTTCATTACTACGGGTCGATTTAAGTATTTTCTCCCCATTACAGATAAACATGTTTAAGAAAACTCCATAGATTCCCTGTCCCAAATACACCCGATATTAAGAAAACAAAACAAACATAGCATACTACCTCGCTTCTCCACGTCACAGCTGTTGTCAAATGGGAAGTTAAAGGTCGATAGAACTTGTCACCAGTCTCGTTGCAGGTGGAGAACTCAGATTTGGACGGAAATCCTGTTACTGGTGGTACAAATGTTTTCCAGTTAAGTGTCTTGCTCAAGAACACAACGCATCGCTTGGTCCTGGAACTGAACTCATGGCCACACGACTGTGAGCACGACATCCTAAACACTAAGCCACGCGCCATCACGCAGCGAAAAAATATATAAGAAATATAGGGAAAATATACAACACTACACTAGACAAAAGCAACCACTCTTCTAGCTAGAACAATCCGTTGGTCAGATGTGACTATGAAATGACATAGCACTGTTTAAGAATCGCTCTTTACACAATAAACCAGATTGCCAAACTAAATCGCCCTCTGATACACTCTAAATACTAAAAGAATGTATTCCACATGTTCAATATAAACAATGGTGCCGTTGTAAGGCCACCCGGTTGTCACTTTTTAATTGCTTTATATATACATAGACACATACATAAATACATAAATACAGAAACTATCTCTTTCGTCCCGTCTCTCTCACCCACCTACTGACTTCTAAACTCCTATTATATATATATATATATATATATATATATATATATATATATATATATATATATATATATATATATATGTATGTGTGTGTGTGTGTGTGGTGTGTGTGTGTGTCTGATGGTAGCTAAGATGCTTCCATATGCGGTATGTCGGTTGAGCACTCTTATGCCCTTACAGAGCAGAGTATGATAGAATAACAAACGAAAAATCAGTGATGCATCTGAACTCAATTTATTGTGTGTTACAATTGTTTCGCCGATGGACAGCTCGAGACGCGATCATTGTGTGGATCTGTTTGATTCTGGACCCGCAGGTTCGACGGACACGTCTAATGATTTCGGAGCATATTCTCTCACATTAGACGTGTCCGTCGAACCTGCGGGTCCAGAATCAAACAGATCCACACGATGATCGCGTCTCAAGCTGTCCGCCGGCGAAACAATTGTAACACACAATAAATTGAGTTCAGATGCATCACCGATTTTTCGTTTTTTATTCTATCATACTCTGCTCTGTAAGAGCATAGAGTGCTCAACCGACATACCGCATATGGAAACATCTTAGCTACCATCAGACACACACACACACCACACACACACGCACATATATATATATATATATATTAGAAAGATCGAGTATCGAAAAATCGGCGCACGAGTTCACGATAAACGAGATTCGAAATGAGCGGCAGAGGGCTCAATAATTCAGATGAATCAGAGCTATAACTATCGTTAAAATACCGTCACATATAGAACAAGTCTACAATCAACCATACGATAAAAAATCGATAAAGGAAGATTCGGGACAAACAGATAAAAAATATCAATAAAACAATACGTCAATAATTTAAATGAATGTAAAATCATACCCGGACCCACTAGACAGGTGTTAAATCTAGCTTCATGGGTTTCTGTAAATCCTTAGACTGTACTCTATCAGCTCACATATAAATATAAAAGCCTACTAGAGCAAGCGGAACGGAGTTTTACTTTCTCAACGAGCTTTTTTCCTGGCGGTAGAGGTGAAAAACGCACATGTGAAAAACGCACATGGCATTAGACAAGGGAGATAACCCCTATATCCGCGAAAACAATTCGAGTGAATGTGGAAATACACATATCGAATTAGAGTGCTCAATAGACATGTTAAAATAAAACAAAAGCTATTCATCACTCAATAGAATCGACAAAAAATTAGCAATAAAATTAACTGGTGGATAGCTATGTCCAGAGCTAATATATATATATATATATACACATATATATATATATATAGAGAGAGAATAGAAAACGAAAAATCGGTGATGCATCTGAACTCAATTTATTGTGTGTTACAATTGTTTCGCCGGCAGACAGCTCGAGACGCGATCATTGTGTAGATCTGTTTGAAGACTAAAACCCAAAGAGGGCTCGGATAGGATACATATATATAAAATATATAAGAACCGTAGAGCAAATATTTATTAAAATAACAGATTAAAGTTTAAGCAAAGAATCACTGCTTTCACCCTTAACGGGATCTACTGAAACTAAAAAAAATCAATCTGTGAACGCAGAAGTAAATATTTCAAAAAACGTTGCAACTGAAGGAAGACAGGAAGACGATATTTTGGTTCGTGGAAACGTTCCCTGGCAAAGAACGGATAAAGACAAAGATAATACGTCATAATTTGGAGCGTTGAAAACAATTACTGTATACATATAATTATATAAACGTATATAAATATACACACATAAATACGTATAAACGCGCTCACACACATACCACCTCTAAATACACATATGTACGCAGACGTACGTCAACCAAAACACAAAGTACACATATAGACACACCCTACATACGTACGAACCCGCATACTCACACAGACACAAAACTCACGTATGCGCATAACCA
>OZ024740.1:403330691-403365691 GCA_964016885.1 Eledone cirrhosa | reverse complement strand
TATATATATATATATATATATATATTAGAAAGTGAGTTTTTTTAACAAAATGAAAAATAACCGAGGTGTCCTACACGAGTGAATGTATAAGGAAAAAAGATGAATTCGAGAATGCAACTGGAGTCTTTTTTTTTTTTAAATATATATTTATTTGGTTCCTTTACCGGTTTCGCAGTTCTTCTGCTTTTCAAAAGTAGGATTGAGATGGAGGGTTTGTGGTTTTTCTCACATCTAATTGGTCTTTGAATGTTGCTTCTGTTTTAAATGGAAAAAAGTGGCTCGAAATGCCAGGTTTTTAGAGAAGTAATTTGGTTGGTGAATAAGTATAATAAATTTCGCGCCAGTTCGCGTTACAAAGTTCTTATTATATTTGCCTTCAAACAAAGGGGGGCTCAGGTTGTTTTTTCATATATGAGTGAAGTTTGGTTGGTTGATGCAGTCACGTGAATAAGCACATCAGCTTTCGCGCCAGTTTGTGTTTGAATTTCTTTTTACTTAAAAAAATGTGGCTCACGAAGGCTTTTTTTAAATAAATGTAATTTGATTGGTTATAAATTAAATTATGACTGTCGCGTGGAACAAGTACATTAAATTTCGTGCCCGTATTTGGGAATTTACTTTGTAGCCTTTTAGAGAATTTTGTACCAAACAAAAGAAAATGGTCAAGAAAAATGGATGGGGAGAATTGTTCTGGTACAGTGAATATGGCTGGTGCGCTGGAGTGTCAGAATTCAGACTTTCTATTGAAATAAAGAAAGTAGAGATATGTATGTTTATTTGTGTGCTTGTGTGTGTGTAGTAAGATGATTCTATTAGTAGAAATGGGGGAGGGAGTTGTGTGTGTGTGTCTATGGGTGTTATGTGAGTGTGTGCGTGTGTGTGTGGGAGTATGGTTAGCATGTTAAGATGGAGAGAATATATATATTTTGTGTGTGGGAAATGATTCTATTAGTAGAAATGGGGGAGGGAGTTGTGTGTGTGTATGGGTGTTATGTGTGTGTGTGTATGGGAGTTATGTGTGTGTGTGTGTGGGAGTATCGTTAGCATGTTAAGATGGAGAGAATATATATATATATATATATTTTTTGTGTGTGTGTGTAGGAAAATGATTCCGTTAGTAGAACTGGGGAAGGGAATTATGTGTGTGTGTGTGTGTGTGTGGGGGGGATTAGCATGTTAAGGTGTTGGAGTATTAACGTATGTTATGGTTTATTTAGCTCTAGTTTTTATTTTCTAAAGTAGAAGGTGTTATGTGTGTGTGTATGTATGAGTCTGTTTGGATGGTTAGCATGTTATGGTGTTGACATAATGTATATTAAACTATATTTAATGCTGCTCTATATTTTTGAATAAACATATTTTCCTTATTTATTCGTATTTGTTCTGTTGTATTGTCATATATATATATACATATATATAAGAGTAAAAAATAGGTGTATTTTAGCTCAATGCTATGATAATTGAATCAAACAGAGCCAATGTATAATTATAATGTAGTTACTCTTTTACTCTTTTACCAGTTTCAGCCATCCGGCTGAGGCCATTTTTTGGGCACCGCACTTGTTACTAACCAATTTTAAAAGTTTAAGATATTCAATTACTGACAATTGTCTCGTCCTATAGAAATGAACATTTAACAGTAAATTATTTCATTTAACAATCTGCTGTTAGACAGTACAAACCATAGGAATCATCAAAGTTTATTGAATTTATAAACATTTACATAAAATATGATAAATCACTCAAAAAAAAAAAAAAGGAGGCATTTAAGGATAATGGATGATATGCATTACGTATGCAACCGCATAATAGATTTACAGAATATGGTGTCAAGTATGTTACAACGACTAAAGGTGTTTTGAAACAACAACAACTTTCTGATTATGAATTTAAAGATATACACCTTAAATCATAATCTTTCCATCTTCCGATAAAGGACTAACGTCCCAAACGTTAAGATTAATTTCCCACTATATCAAGTGTTAAACTAGTATATATCATATTGCTCTTCTTTCGTTTTTCCTTTTTGAGTTTTCGAATATATACTTATATATATATATATATATATATATATATATATATATATATATATATATATATATATATATAAATTAATAAAAACAATGAATAAAAACAAAGAACAAGTTCCTTATATTAAATAATTCATCATTTTACGATCGTTTCTAGGATATATATGTGTGTTGGTATGTATATCATATAGATCTATGTAAAAATATTAGAAACTATCAGAGGAAATATACATACCTTCACATATATATGCTGTCTTCAGAAATGATGAGTCAGTAGTAGACACAGTGCATTTATATATTACATTATTAATCAAACAGTTGACATTTAAGGGGCATACACACACACACACACACATATATATATATATATATATATATATATATATATATATATATATATATATATATATATGTATATGCCCATTAAATGGCAACTGTTTGATTAATAATGTAATATATAAATGCACTGTGTCTACTACTGACTCCAACAAAACATATATGGGATCTACATCGAATACATTTAAGAAAAGATATTACGCACACTCCAGTATCTTTAACAATACTAAACTAGCTAACATCACATCTTTAGCTGAAGCAGTAAATAACCATAAAAAGAAAAAAATAGATTTCAAGCTATCGTGGAACATCATTCTACAAAGAACTCCATATCTTGGGAACAGGAGAGAATGCAGGTTATGTTCAGGGAAGATCTTGGAAATTACTAAATCTAAGGACGATTTATTGAATACAAGACAGGAACTGATTATAGTTTGTAATCACCGTATACGAAAAACATTTAAATACTATAAACCTAATTAAATATTCTAAATAGCAACTCACTATAATTCTATGTAACGTAACATTTGTTAGTATCCCTTTCCCCTAATTATACGCATTCATGCTTATTTCTTACCTTTTAATTGTTTAGCTTCCTTAGATTTATGCTTTAATAACTAAGGGCAACAAGGTACACAACCACCTGTAATTGCATGAGTAAATATGTATCTATGTATGTATGATATGAGAATATATATATATATATATGTGTGTATATGTATATGCGTGTATATGTGTATGAATGTTTATGTGTGTGTGTACATGTATGTATGTGTACATATATATATATGTGTGTATAGGTGTGTATGTGTATATATATGTATGTATAGATGTATGTATATGATTGTGTGCACATATGTAGATGTATGTATATGTTTACATCTATTTATGCGCATGTATGTTTTTAATTGAGTATCAATATAACTATACCTCTATCTATAATGTGGGTATAGGCACTTTGTGATCTATGAAATTTATGAGTTTTGACTATATGTCAACATACATTTATCTGAGTTTGATTATTTATACATGTAACTTATATCATGACTCTGTTTTCCTTTTAATGTTTTATTGTTTTCCGGGATTTATTTTAACCTACAACATTTTCAACATATGGATTACATTGAGTTCTTCATGCAAATTAGACCCCACAACTTACCGTGGATATCTCTGTATATATATATATATATATATATATATATATATATATATATATATATATATATATATATATATATAAAGTGTTTCCGTAGGAGAGGTAAAGATAAGGAGAGTGCTCTATGTAGGCTACAGAGCTATTTAGTTATGTAATTGTTTTGTTTATTACATAACTATATATATATATATATATATAAGGAAAAAAGATGAAATCGAAAATGCAACTGGAGTCTTTTTAAAAAAAATATATATTTATTTGGTTCCTTTACCGGTTTCGCAGTTATTCTGCTTTTCAAAAGTAGAATTGAGATGGAGGGTCTGTGGTTTTTCTCACATGTGAGAAAAACCACAAGTTTTTGCAGAAGAACTGCGAAACCGGTAAAGGAACCAAATAAATATATATTTAAAAAAAAAAGACTCCAGCTGCATTTTCGATTTCATCTTTTTTTCTTTATACTTTCACTCGTGTAGGACACCTCGGTTATTTTTCATTTTGTAAAAAACCCTAATTTTCTAATATATATATATATATATATATATATATATATATATATATATATATATATATATATATATAGGCACACATATATATTTATATAATAAAATAGAAATAGAAAATTTCGGCGTACTTTTTTTACTAAAGAAATTTTAGCTTAATAGGGGTTTTAGAACCCTTTACGAAGTGGAAAAAGATGAGGCTAAAATTTCTGACATGTAAGTGTTTCAAAACATACTTACTTGTCACCCCACCCCACAAACACACACATATATATATATATATATATATATATACACATGTGTGTGTACGTGTATATATATATATATATATACGTGTGTGTGTGTGTATGTTTGTGCCTGTGAATGTGTGCGCGCTCGCGTGCATGCAGCTATACGTCTGCTTGTTTCTTTGAAATATTGTCACCTTTAATTGTACGTTTATTTGTCTCCTGGTAAATTGAGGCATTGCTGCATCATTCCTACATACACAGCCCACCCTTTTCTCCATCTCCTTGTCTTTCAGAAATACAAAAATTCTCTTATTGCGTAATACAAATCAATCTTTCAAAAAATAACAAAAATATATCTATATAAGTAAGTGTACATATATATATATATATGTTTATATATACATATATATATAGGTAGGTATATATATATATATATATATATATATATATATATATATATATATATATATATATATATACATATAAATATATATGCATATATATCTATATATATCTATATACATATATATATATGCAGATATTGTATTTATTTATGTGTGTATATTTGTGTGTGTGTGTGTGTGTGTGTGTGTGTGTGCGTGTGTGCGTGCATGTGTATGTGCGTGCGTGTGTATGTGTGTTAGAAAAAGTGAGACATAGAACGAGTTTATATCGCTTTGGAGAATACAGATTGATTAATAAGTAATAAGTAGAGAATATTCAAGCAAAACAATATTTAATAAATAAAAATAATGATGTGAATAATGAAAAAATACATGAAAAACTGAAACAATAATATAAGTAAGAAATAAAACATATGATGATGAACACCCTGAGAAAGAAATTTCCTTGTGACACAGCTAGTAAATTAATATAAGGCTAACCTAACTGCTATATAAAGTCTCTAGATACTGGAGACAAGACAACGGAAGGTGGATTCTGAGAATAAATTACTACATTTTAGAAAATACCCGGAGCGGATTCAAAATTTCTTCTCTTCTGTTGCAAGTGCATATCAAATGAACCCCAGTGGACATTTTAGGTAAGAAATTTATGAAAAGAGAGCTGACATTTTAAAATGAAATTTGCGCAAAAGAAGATAAAAACGTAAAATAGAGAAAGAAAAGAAACATTTAATTCTTGTGAATAAAATATACATAAATATTTACATTTAACACAACAATATTAAAAACATCTACAGTTAAACAAAGAAATACAATTCTAACATACATAATCAACGTCCAACGATTAACAATAATAACTACAAACAGTAATAATAGCAAGAAAAACAACATTAATAATATAAAGAACAACAAACAGATGCCAAGAGTTTATAATAACAAATATGTTACAACTAGCAACAATATGATATAAAATATATTTAATGTTAAACAATAACAGTTCTGGTAAAATTCCAGCTTTCAGGCTTGGAATGTATTTTGTAGATGTCAGAGCGGCGTCTTGAGAGTCAAACCTCGAGTCAGCAATTGGGAATTGGGTAGGAAATTTTGCGCAAATTAATGATGCTTCTAGAATAATAAATAAAGTTCCATGTGTTGTATTGTTAGGTTTTGACAAGAGTTTCTTTCATCACCTTCATTTATCAATTTTATCTTTTATTTCATGATTTCCTGTATGCCGACTTCACTCTCAACTCTCTCTCACGCCAGACACACACACACACATCTTTATTTTATATAGTAACTGTTTCATTCGCATACAATCATCTGGAAAGGACTTCCCTTATGATACTATCCGTATGAAACAGTTCTTTTCGATATAAAACAAAAATGGCTGTACTCTACCAACGTATTGACTATCGTTTTTAACCATCGTCACCTCCCGATATCCATTGGAAATCCACCCACGATTATACATATATATATATATATATATATATATATATATATATATATATATATATATATATATATATAATATATATATACACACATATATATATATATATATATATATATATATATATATATATATATATATATATATATATATATATATATATATATATATATATATATTATAGTGAAAGAGTGAAGAATAACATGGTCGGTTGTACAAAAAGGGTTTTATTTACAGTATTAACAATTGTTTCATTGATCAGGTGAGTATAAAGGCCGCTGATGTGTCTGATCAAATCATCGGAATTCGATGATTTGATCAGAGACACATCAGCGGCCTTTATACTCACCTGATCAATGAAACAATTGTTAATACTGTAAATAAAACCCTTTTTGTACAACCGACCATGTTATTCTTCACTCTTTCACTATTATTACTCCAAGAATGACCTGCATTGGAATTCTCGTAAACTCGCTACCTAACTAAGGAAACCTCTTGTTGAGTTAAACAACGCCGTACGTTAAAACTATCCATAGTACAGAGTACTCACAACCTCGAACTGGATGACCTAAAACGATAACTTGTTATCCTATATATATATATATGGTCTTTCGTCTCTTGTTCACGATTTCACAGAGTTTATATTCATAGAGATCTGGGACTTGTCTATTTCTACTCACTTTCCGTTGCTTAAACCCTTTTGTTGTTACTCTAGCGTCCCCCTTTATTTACGTGTCCCAACGACTTTTTTTAGCCGTTGTTCGCACCAACCTGAGGCATATGGCCCTTAAAGCGATGAAATGCCGAGGACGGTTGGAGGGTCACTGATGAAGGACTCACTTTTTCATATGTATCCCATTTGCAACGCCGCAGCTCCATTATTATCATCATATTTACACATATTACTTTTCCATGCTGCCTGTCTGTTTCGTTCCTTGTATCTTTACCACTTCTAGCCGTCTCCCTCTCTGTTACCCTCTCCTCAACTTTCACTCCCTCATTCTCTGTCACTACCTCTCCTCCTCCTCTTTCCTCCTCCTCCTTCAAGTTTGACCTGTGTGTAATTCTTTTCTCGCGCAGTCTTGACCGAGCTGGTATGAAATTTTTTTCTCTCTCTCTTTCGTCTGCGACTTCACAAAACTTGCGTTTACCGAATTCGTAGACCAGACCACCTTATCCTCTTCTTCTTCTTCTTCTTCTTCTTCCTCTTCTCTCCTTTTTCTTTCTCTCTCTCTCTCTTTTTCCCCCCCGTCAAACTTGGGCGAAATTCTTTCCTTGCTCACATTTCTACCAGGTTCGATGGTCTTTCGTCTCTTGTTCACGATTTCACAGAGTTTATATTCATAGAGATCTGGGACTTGTCTATTTCTACTCACTTTCCGTTGCTTAAACCCTTTTGTTGTTACTCTAGCGTCCCCCTTTATTTACGTGTCCCAACGACTTTTTTTAGCCGTTGTTCGCACCAACCTGAGGCATATGGCCCTTAAAGCGATGAAATGCCGAGGACGGTTGGAGGGTCACTGATGAAGGACTCACTTTTTCATATATATATATATATATATTATATATATATATATATATATATATATATATATATATATATATATATATATATATATATATATATATATTTATATTGTTATACTTGGGGAGGGTCATATTTGTGTAATATTGCCACAATTAATAACAGAACACACTGTTTGGTTGGTTTTCGCTTTTCGCTTCTGTGTCTTTTATATCAGTTAATTTAATTTATTCGGTCCTCAATGTTGCCATTGACTGACCAACGGTCAAAAATACAGATACAATATAGATACAAACACATATATATAGTTTATCAAAATTCTTTCGTTGCACATCTGCAACATCGTCAGTGGTGCTATTGTTTCCTCCCGTTGCATTGTATTTTCTACGCCATCTTTATTTAGTCTGTTTATATATTTATTTATTTGTTTATTTTTATTTTATTTTATTTTTTGTCTTCTTTGCGCATGCGTTTGCGTGTGTGTATAATGTTTTGTTTGATGTGTGTTCGTGATTGGTTGACTGTGTATTGGTTAATGTATTCTATCTTTATTAGTGTGTGTTTATATGTGTTTGTTGTTATTGTGCTTCCGCATGTATTTATTTATTTATCTATTTATTTATTTATTTATTTATACTTCTCTTAGGTCAGTGTTGTTTGTTTGGGTGTTGTTGTTATTCCATTCATTTTTTGTTTAGCTTTGGCCTTCTAAGTTCTATTTCACTGGCCTCTCTGATTTGCCTATCTGCTGGGTCATTTCTATCTTTAGATATTATTCTAATTTCTATGTTGTCTATGTTACCGTCGTGTTGTTGTCTGGCATGTTCGTATAGTACTGAACCGTTTTTTCGTCCTTTTAGTTCCCCCAGTGTTGGTTTATCCTTTCACCTATGCTACGAGCTGTCTCGCCTATGTATGTTGTTGTCATGTTTCTGCAAGTACCCTCTGTACATCTTATGCTATAGACTACGTTTCTAGTTTTACAGTTTATCCGGGGGTTTACTTTACATATGATAAATTTACTATTAGTACAGTGGGTTTTCTTAAAAGGGTAGGTTTTGCTGATCAGGGATTTTATGGTGGTTCCTGGCTTTTCTACCACCTTAATCTTTAAGTGGGTCTTTCTCAGGGCCTTTCTACACTGGTTAGCTAATTTCCCTCCAGGGGTAGCGTCCACAAACATGACACTCTGGTATCTCTGGTTGCGTACGATGAGGTGGCTTTCCCTATCTTATGTCTAGTCCTATCTAAGCTATTCCATGATTTGCTCCTGTATAATGGGCAAATTCCTTTCATGTCCAGTTCTATGAGGGTCTTATACTTCTCCGTGGCTCCTTCGTATATTCTGATTCTGTCTCTTTGGTTGTAGCCAGAGAACTGCATGCGGTTGATGAAGTGTTGGATGTGTCTTTCCATTTCTGTTAGGTCGCACATGTGGGACACGTTCTTCATCATTCGTACCAAGTCTGCGATCAGAATATTAAACTTAGCACTACTGGACATTGCTGAGTTTTTGAGTATCAGGTATTTGGAGGCCATGGGTTTAGCATAGTGTGAGTGGAGAATTTGGGCTCTCTCGTCTATAGTATTAATCCAAAGTCCCGTCTCTAACACAGGTAGTCTATTGTTAGGGTGTTTGGAAGGGTAGTCGATAGTTACAGTTATACTCTGGATGCTTTCCCTTGTGCTACGTTCTAAATCAAACTTGTTAGTGCTCTCGTGTGGGGATGTTCTTATAACTATATTGATATCATCTACGTAACGAGAGTACATGATAAGGTCTATGGAGCTCTCATTAAGGAGATCTTTAAGACTCCTTTCCCACCATACCATGAAAAGGTTGACAACGTCACCAGCTATGCTGACGCCAATGGCTGCTCCCTCATTTTGGGTGTAGATCTTCTCGTTGAACTTGAATATGTGGCCCTTTAGGGTAGTTTTGATACTAGCCCCTATTGCATGTGCGACCATTTTTCTTACCTGATCATTGTTTTGGGGGGTCCGTATAGCTTTGATCCACCCAATCCACCTTCCCATGGGAGTCTTTTTAGCCATTGAGGTTATGGTGGGGGGTCTACCTCTTATGGGTCTACTGGGGTAGAAACGTCTAAGGTCATGGCTGTCTAGGTAGTCAGTGTCGTAGGTAAGTCTAAGTAGGAGGCCCAGTTCATCTGTGTCGACGTCGCAGAACTCCACCTCACTCTCAATGATCATCTCCACACATTTTTCCACAGCCAAATCAATGTTAATGGATGGGTACAGTGATACCACATCCATACTGCCGATTATGCAGTTGGATAGGTTCCTGTTTTTGTTGCACTCACTGATTCTGCTGAGGAGGTCCTCTGTACTGTCACATACATCTGGGGACATCTTGATTATGGAGCGTATAACCATTGAGAGGAAGTAGGAGATCCTGTAGTTGCTAGCTATATTTGCTCTGCATACGGGTCTTGTTGGTGGTCCTGTTGTCGGGTCGTCGACTGTCTTGTGGTCTTTGCGGAGCCCATACAAGGGTGGTATGCCATTGTTAGACGCCTGGAAGTTGTTGGTAGTGCGTCTGCTTGGCTTTAGGATGTCGGTCCACATCATCATGTGAGCGTTGAGGATTTTCTCTTTCCCATCATGTATTTGCTGTGCAATTTCGCTCGTGTTAGTGATGTGGGTTGCATAGCTTGATGTAGTTCGGCATGCTGTCTATTGACATCCTACCAGACTTATCTGTGGGTAGTTGTGTGTGTTGCTATTATTGTTATTATGGTAGTTGATGTTGTTCCTCTCATTAGCATTATTATTATTTTTATGATTGCTAGATGTATTGTTAGATGTATTGTTGTTATGATTGCTAGATGTATTGTTGCTGTGATTGTTAGATGTATTGTTGTTGTTTTCTTCACCGTTATTGTTGTTGTTACTGTTATTTCTGCCATTGTGGTTGTTACATTATGTTTCTTGTTTTTGTTGTCTCTATCATTAATGTTGCTACATGTATTATTTCTATTACTATTATTACCACTGTGGTTGTTGTTGTTATTCGTATTGTTACCGTTATTACTACTGTGGTCGCTGCTGCTGTGTCTGTAGTTAATGTTTCTATTATTATTATTATTGTGGTTGTTGTTGTTGTTCTGTCTATCGTTAATATTATTACCATTATTACTATTTCTCACTCTCCTGCTATTGTTATTGTTATGAAACATAACATAAAAAACATATATATATATATATATATATATATATATATACATATATATATATATATATATATATATATATATATAAAAGACGTAAAATAAGAAATTTTAAAAAATTAAAAAAATTAACTTACTTACTAAAATTTTCACTCCAACTAATTAGTTTCTGCAATGGGATAAAGACAGTTACGTAATCTAACTGTCGAGAATTCATTGCGTCATCAGGGAGTCTATTCTCAGCTAAGTCTCCAGGCAATGCGCGGACACTGGGGACTCATATAAAAATAATAATAATTCGGTAGATGGAACAGCTAGCGGGGACTGGATTCCATGCACTGAAAAGCTCGCTGTCACTGGTCAAATGGCAGATTCTAAAGAATCAATCACGTAACACTGAGGCTAGTCGGTAGGAGTGGGATGGTAAGATGACAGAAGCCTACTATCACCCCAATAAATTAGTAGTGGTTTTGGCAGGTTTGCTCGACAAATAAGTAATTTGGAGATAAATATAGAGAATTTAGTATATCTACTAACATATGCGTACAGATGTACGCTAATGCTAGCAAATACACAGGTTATGTCATAGTACCTAGGTGGTTCAATGCAGGAGGATGCAGAACAATAATATAAAAGACGTAAAATAAGAAATTTTAAAAAATTAAAAAATTTAACTTAGTTACTAAAATTTTCACTCCAACTAATTAGTTTCTGCAATGGGATAAAGACAGTTACGTAATCTAACTGTCGAGAATTCATTGCGTCATAAGGGAGTCTATTCTCAGCTAAGTCTCCAGGCAATGCGCGGACACTGGGGACTCATATAAAAATAATAATAATTCGGTAGATGGAACAGCTAGCGGGGACTGGATTCCATGCACTGAAAAGCTTCTTTTAAAATTGCATGTGCATAACTTTTACTGATCCCAACCACGTCGCAGATTTCTCAGACCGTCAAACGACAATCCTCGATTATGAGGGTCCGCACTTTTTGGTTAACAACTGAATTGCGGCTCGTAATGGCATCCCAGAACGTTGGTCACTTACCGTTGATGTACGGCCATCTTTGAATCTGTTGTGCATTTCTTTTATTTGAGTAACATCCATGGCATTATCACCCAAAAGCTTGCTGAATTTCATAAGTTTTTTCTGCTTCAGATTTTTAAGTCCTTTGGCAAAATTTGATGCAAAATCGTTGTTCCACGTGTTTAGCCATCTCATGCGAAATGAAACTTCATCAAGAGCCTCACACGTTGTCAGGCTAGCAGCGTGTGAGGCGCTCTATTACTTGCTCGTCGCATTTTCATTCTGCTTTTCCTGTTTCTCTTGATTTGAACACCATCCTTACCTTTGCCCTGTTTCAGGCATGGCATGCCTTCAACATTACTTCTCTAATTCTAGCTTTCTCCGCTCAACCACCAGACCTTTGATTTTCCAAAATCATCTTTGACACGATGCCTCGACTTATATAACTTCACATTTTTTTCACTTCAATTCCTCCACTATGTAAAGTGACAGGACCACTTTCTTTCTCTCAATCTTCTTCAGTCGCAGAGGAAAGAGAAGAACCCGAAACGTCGGATTGTTTTTACAATAGAAGTAATTGAACATTATTAGGGCGGTGGATTGGCAGTATCGGTAGAGGTTCGCACGCCATGCTTTGCAGCATAGAGTTACAGCCCTTTACGGTCTGAGTTCAAATCCCGCCGAGGTTAACTTTGCCTTTCATCCTTACGGGGTCGATAAAATAAAGTACCAGTAATGCACTGGGATAATTGCTGGCCTTGTACCAAAAGTAGAACTAATTATTAGGGCGGTGGATTATTTGGGTTGGACGCCATACTTTGCAGCATAGAGTTACAGCCCTTTACGGTCTGAGTTAACTTTGCCTTTCATCCTTACGGGTGAATAGAATACCAGTAACAAAATAGAGTACCAGTAATGCATTGGGGTATTTGCTGGCTTTGTGCCAAAAGTAGAAACAATTATTAGAATTCTCCTTTGTTGACTATTATCAATTTCCTCAGATTCTCGATTCTACCGTATTTCCCTGAGTATCTTATTTGCATCGGTTCACATAGATTAAAAGAGTGGTGAATGGTTAAATGTCTTCGTGACAGTTGTATTCCTTATAAACATACTACAGTTGTATTCCTTATAAACATACTACAGTTGTATTCCTTATAAACATACTACAGTTGTATTCCTATTAAAGTTGTATTCCTTATAAACATACTACAGTTGTATTCCTTATAGATATACTACAGTTGTATTCCTTATAAACATACTACAGTTGTATTCCTTATAGATATACTACAGTTGTATTCCTTATAGATATACTACAGTTGTATTCCTTATAAACATACTACAGTTGTATTCCTTATAGATATACTACAGTTGTATTCCTTATAGATATACTACAGTTGTATTCCTTATAGATATACTACAGTTGTATTCCTTATAAACATACTACAGTTGTATTCCTTATAGATATACTACAGTTGTATTCCTTATAGATATACTACAGTTGTATTCCTTATAGATATACTACAGTTGTATTCCTTATAAACATACTACAGTTGTATTCCTTATAGATATACTACAGTTGTATTCCTTATAGATATACTACAGTTGTATTCCTTATAAACATACTACAGTTGTATTCCTTATAGGTATACTACAGTTGTATTCCTTATAGATATACTACAGTTGTATTCCTTATAGATATACTATAGTTGTATTCCTTATAGATATACTACAGTTGTATTCCTTATAGATATACTACAGTTGTATTCCTTATAGATATACTACAGTTGTATTCCTTATAAACATACTACAGTTGTATTCCTTATAGATATACTACAGTTGTATTCCTTATAGATATACTACAGTTGTATTCCTTATAAACATACTACAGTTGTATTCCTTATAAACATACTACAGTTGTATTCCTTATAGATATACTACAGTTGTATTCCTTATAAACATACTACAGTTGTATTCCTTATAGATATACTACAGTTGTATTCCTTATAGATATACTACAGTTGTATTCCTTATAGATATACTACAGTTGTATTCCTTATAAACATACTACAGTTGTATTCCTTATAGATATACTACAGTTGTATTCCTTATAGATATACTACAGTTGTATTCCTTATAGATATACTACAGTTGTATTCCTTATAAACATACTACAGTTGTATTCCTTATAGATATACTACAGTTGTATTCCTTATAAACATACTACAGTTGTATTCCTTATAGATATACTACAGTTGTATTCCTTATAGATATACTACAGTTGTATTCCTTATAAATATACTACAGTTGTATTCCTTATAAACATACTACAGTTGTATTCCTTATAGATATACTACAGTTGTATTCCTTATAGATATACTACAGTTGTATTCCTTATAAACATACTACAGTTGTATTCCTTATAAACATACTACAGTTGCATTCCTTATAGATATACTACAGTTGTATTCCTTATAAACATACTACAGTTGTATTCCTTATAGATATACTACAGTTGTATTCCTTATAAACATACTACAGTTGTATTCCTTATAGATATACTACAGTTGTATTCCTTATAAACATACTACAGTTGTATTCCTTATAGATATACTACAGTTGTATTCCTTATAGATATACTACAGTTGTATTCCTTATAGATATACTACAGTTGTATTCCTTATAAACATACTACAGTTGTATTCCTTATAAACATACTACAGTTGTATTCCTTATAGATATACTACAGTTGTATTCCTTATAGATATACTACAGTTGTATTCCTTATAGATATACTACAGTTGTATTCCTTATAAACATACTACAGTTATGTTTAGAAGTAACAACAACAATACAAATAACAGTAATATTTCAATTTAAAAAACAAAGCAAAAAAAAAACAAAAGAAAACAAAAAAATAAACGGAAAATAAAAAGAAGGAAAAGTGATGAGATATTTCATAGTATTGAAAGCAAATAATTTGACTTTTTGATGCTTTATTTGTTTCTGTACACACACATACACAAACGCACCCCTATATATATGTATATATATGTATGTATGTATATATATATATATATATATATATATATATATATATATATATATATATATATATATGAATATGTATGTATATACATATATATATATGTATGTATATACATATATATATATATATATATATATATATATATATATATATATATATATATATATATATATATATATATATATATATATATATACATACATACATTATGTGTCTCTCTTTGTGTCTATGTGTGTGTGTTAGCGTGATTACCTATGTGTTCATGTGTTTTGTTGATATCGCTTGAACTTGAGTTGTGATGATAACATAGGAACTGTCATCTAGTGTTTGAGTGGGTAGTAAGTGGAAGTGGTATGCCATGTATTGTATTGCCGATGGTGGTGATACTAGTGGTGTGGTGTTGTGGGACCTGTTTGGCTTGGAATTTTATTTATTTATTCATTTATTGGTTTAGTTATTTATCTTTATTTTGATTTGTTGTAGTATATAGAGTAGTGTAGGGCAGTGAAAGTATTGCGGCAGCATGAGGTTGAGTTTGGTCGGTTACTGTGGGAGTGGTGGCTGTAGTCGAAGGTAGATGGTGGTGGTGGTGTGGTGGTGGTGATGGTGGTGTGGTGGTGGTGATGGTTGGTGGTGGTGTGGTGGTGGTTCGGTGGTGGTGGTGGTGGTGGTGGTGGTGATGGTGGTGATGGTGGTGTGGTGGTGGTGGTGATGGTTGGTGGTGGTGTGGTGGTGGTTCGGTGGTGGCGGTGGTTGTGGTGGTGGTGTGGTGGTGGTTCGGTGGTGGTGGTGGTTGTGGTGGTGGTGTGGTGGTGGTGGTGGTGGTGCGGTGGTGGTGGTGGTGGTGTGGTGGTGATGGTGGTGGTGTGGTGGTGATGGTGGTGGTGTGGTGGTGGTGGTGGTGGTGGTGGTGATGGTTGGTGGTGGTGTGGTGGTAGTGGTGGTGGTGGTGGTGGTGGTGCGGTGGTGGTGGTGTGGTGGTGGTGCGGTGGTGGTGGTGGTGGGGTGGTTGTGGTGGTGGTGGTGCGGTGGTGGTGGTGGTGATGTTGCGGTGGGTTGTTTATAAAATATCTACTTTCAAAAACATTAGTAAATAAACAAATCGAATTAGGAATAATGCTCACACACACACACACACACACACACACACACACACACACACACACACACACACACACACACACACACACACACACACACACACACACACACACACACATATATATATATATAATAATAATAATAATAATAATAATAATAAATAATAAATAAATATATATATATATATTGCTCACACACACATAATATATATATATATATATATATATATATATATATATATATATATATATATATATATATGTGTGTGTGTGTGTGTGTATATATACACACGTATGTGTAAGCATGAGTATGTATGTGTTTATATGAGTGTGTATGTGTAGGTCAGTCTATCGCTAGATGCTACTAAACATAAATCGTAACCATTGTTCACAATGAAGCCAAGAATAGAGATATACATGTATGTATAGATATAACAGACGTATGTATATGTTGATATATATGTATACACACATGTATAGATATAACAGACGTACTCATATAGACATATCTATGTATATGTTGATATATATGTATACACACATGTATAGATATAACAGACGTACTCATATATACATATCTATGTATATGTTGATATATATGTATACACACATGTATAGATATAACAGACGTACTCATATATACATATCTATGTATATGTTGGTATATATGTATACACACATGTATACATATAACAGACGTACTCATATAGACCTATCTATGTATATGTTGGTATATATGTATACACACATGTATAGATATAACAGACGTACTCATATATACATATCTATGTATATGTTGGTATATACGTATACATATGTGTATTAATTCGCTAGTGTGGATATGTGTACGTTGGCATTCATACACACACAAAATCATAGATACAGATATATATATACACACACACATTCATTGGTATATTTATGTATTCCAAGACATATAGCATTGTCGATAGATAAGTATGAAAAGTATATATATACTTTTGTATACACATACAGATTACACACACACACACACACACACACACACACACACACACACATATATATATATATATATAATTCAAGAAAGAAGTAGATAGATAGCTAAATACACACATACATACATGTACGAACACATACTTCACACTCACCACACTTATATATATATATATTATATATATATATATATATATATATATATATATATATATATATATATATATATATATATATATATATATATATATATATATATATATATATATATATACAAGCTTATCGTGCCCTTTTCGTCTGATGACTAGACTAAGAGATAGGAAAGTTCTCATATTTCATTGGATATTATCCAAACCCAGTTGGCCAGTCTTGACTAACCGTCTCCCGGATTATTTGTCACGCTAACTAATTAACATAACTGCCTCAGTTTGGTCACTGATATTGATACAATGAGCTGTTCTTTGTATTTATCTGTTTTTCTTATTTCTCAGCCTTGCGTTCGAATCCGGCTTTACACACAGTACTTAACTAACATTACACGTTGTTTTTGTTGTCATAGACAGCTTATAGTTAGGGGCTCTGACTGATGCTATGTGTGGAGGATAGATCAATCTGGTTGATGATTAAATTAACCCTTTAGTATTTACATTATTCTATATATACTATTGTATTTTCATAGTAAAGGCTTTACCTCAAATAATTATCTCACATAATCTCGAATCTACAAGATTTTGATATTATTTATTTTCAAAACAACATCTTAAAGTCGGTATGAGAGACCAGTTATGGCTGGTTTGAACAGAAAGAAGTGAGATAATTCTGGCCAAATATGGCCGGTTTGAATGCTAAAGGTATATGCTAAAGCAGGTAGAAAAGTTTAAGTATCTCAGAACCATATTCACCAGTGATGGAAGGCAGGAGGCTGAATTAAGTGCAAGAATTATAATTAAAGGAGCTGGTGCAGTAACGCACCAGCTTAAGCATTCGCTCTGTTCATTTCGGTAATCGTGCCAACCCTTATCTATAGCCATTATTCTTGGGTAATGACTGAACGAATACGATCGCGAATACAAGCAGCCGAAATGGGGTCCCTCCGAAGTGTTTTTTGGAGGTGCGTAGCTCGGAGATCAGAGTTGCTCCACGTTAGCCACTACTTCTCCGATTTGAGAGATCACAGCTCCGATACTATGGGCATGTGGTTAGAATGTCTCAGGAAAGAATCACTGGCCAGATTTTACGGGCAAAACCAACCCATAGGAGACCTAGGGGTAAACCCCTAGCAAGATGGTTGGATAACATCCATAAGCTTAGCTGGTCTTGCTTGGAGATCCAGCCATATCAGTTGGAAATGGTTGATTCTGACAGGACCCGCCAGAAGGAGTGTTTGAGGACTCTGCTCTTACGATCCTCTGGAATATGTGGGCGAAGAAGAAGAAGAAGAAGAAGAAGAAGAAGAAGAAGAAGAAGAAGAAGAAGAAGAAGAAGTGTATTTCTATTTTGATTAACCAATTTAGGCCCTTATTAGTTTAAATACAAATTTGACAGTCTTGTAAAATGTGATCCAGGATGTTACTTATCTTTAATTTAGTAAAAAATGTTAAATGTGACTGTGAATTAAATAATCAATGGCTGCTTTAGCATCATAAGAAACCCCTGTGCCTTGTATTCTTTGTTGTCATTTAGTAAATCGGTCGAGTTTTGGGAATGATCTAAAAATTGTTTTAAAACAAAAAAAAAATGAAAAAGTGGAGAAAATGTTTTCTTTAATAAATTTCGTTTGTTCAACGACATAAATGTCTTGGCTGGTCTCGCAACCGCAAACACGAATGAAATAGAATGATTCTAACTTGTATTATAGATGAGGTTTTCTTTTCGGAGAAAATGCGTATTGACATTCCGTGGTAATCGCAAATGTCTAGATTTAGGTTCTCTAAGTAGAAATGAAAGCAATTTTTGAGAACTTATTAAGATATTTGCCAGAAAATGATGTGTTACAGGAGCATCATTTATTTCTGAGTGTTGGAAATGGATACGTAACTCAACCCTGATATACAAAATCATCTAATACAATAATTATTCAGGTTCTATCAAAGGTAATAGCTGAAGTCAAGGTGACTAATTATTTTGTAATAATTGTCGAAGCTTCTAATGATATCAGCTAAACTGAACAATTTTCTGATCAATTTATTTATTTGCCATATGTAACAGCAAACGGTTAGCATTTGTATTCCTCAAGGTAGAAATATATTCAAAATTCTTTGAACTCTTCTTTTTAATTAATTTTTGCTGCGCAGACACGCACTAGTTTCCTCAGATTCTAAAGTTTACCTTAAATTATCAGCGATTAATAGAATTTTCAAAATGATCTCTCCATCAACGACGCCTTGTTATCTATGAAAGGGATTTTTAAGAGCTTAAGCTTAAGTTAAATCTCTATTAATATTAGTTTGACCAATGCATGGATTTTATACTAATTGTAAGCCAATCCTTGTGTGTAAAGATTTTAGATAATAATTTCATAATACCAGGAAACAAAGTAATGTCCCTTGAATTGTTTAGGGTCTTCATGTCCGTCCTTTTTGTCAAATTTATAGAGCATTCCATGATTCTATTTCTAATTCCGTGTTGGCCGTTTTAAACAGCTATTTAAACGGTCCTGCCAAGCGTTGTAATCCATACCAAAATAATTGCCTTAATATTATCTGATTCAGGCGACTCGAGAGATTTGTATAATACATTCTATTACTCTGTGTTTAACAATGCGTTTAGTGATGAATAAATATTAATATCTCTTATTAATTTTTTTACATAGAAATCCTTTTATACGTTACTCATTTTGTTTTACCCTTCAGCCTGAATTACAAACTATATAGATTCACAATGATGAAACAATCAGGAAGGTTTTTCTTTAACGGCCATACACTGTTTTCATTTTAGGTATGTAAAGACGTTCTTATATTAATGATGTTAGTGCATGTGAGTGTCATGGAGTTGAGGTGTGAGGCTGATTCCCACCACTTTTCCTTCACACAAAATGCGCCGGGCTTACGATCGGTATCAAACTTATATAACTTTACATCTCTCTCTCTCTCTCTCTCTCTCTCTCTCTCTCTCTCTCTCTCTCTCTCTATATATATATATATATATATATATATATATATATATATATATATATGTATATATATGTATATATATATATATATGTATATATATGTATATATGTATATATGTATATATATGTATATATGTATATATGTATATATATGTATATATGTATATATATGTATATATATGTATATATATGTATATATACATAGGGTGGCCCCCAAAAATGTATACACACTTCAACAGCATTCTAATGAATGTGTGTATACATTTTTGAGGTCGCCCTGTATACATACATGGTGGCTGCCAACTCGTTTTCGAGTACGGCCACTACTTTATATCCATGTAGGAGAACCCCTACCGATGCGCTGAACGAGTGTGACTTTTTAGTCCAGCCAGCGACTTGAAAACTCTGGTACAAACACTACACTTGTGACTATTATTGACATATAGTGCTGGGCCCATGGTACCATGTGATGACAAGTGCAGAGAGATCTCCAGATATAAAGCAATGCCTGTGCCGTGAAGCTTTTATAGTGAGCAAAGGCACTGCACAAAGCCAGTCCCACTCTCTTAACCAAGATGATATTTACCAAAAAGAAGAACAAGCCAACATCATTGGATACCATCAGGGTTGCAGGTGTTATATCAGAGTTTTCCTTCTCCTTGAATTATGCCTTGACAAAGGCTAAGGGGTCATCTCTCCCGGTGATTTTGGATGGCCATTGACTCTTAAGAGCTCCTTTGCCCTTTGACAGGTTTTGTTTTTAGTCCTGCAGGATGTCCAAAGTCACCCTCCTCACCAAGAAACCTTGGTGGGGTTGCCAGTTTAGTCGCCAACGACCCGATCATGAGACAGGTTGTGAGACATACATACATACATACACACATGCATACATGCATACATGCATACATGCATACAATCATACATACATACTACATACATACATACATATACCCACTCATTCTTCCGACACACGTGTTTGTGTATCTAATCGATATGAAGTTCTACATATTATTTAGAAGACAATACACGCAGGTATATAATATGCGTACATAGATATATATACACATACTGGATATATGTAAGTACGTTTGTAATATAGAAATACAATTTGTCGATAATTCACCACCATAACTGATTGTTCTTTCTGAAATTATGCTGGTCGTTACGAAAGTAAACATTAACAAAAACATGACAGAAAAACTACAGGAGTCAAGGAAGATAAATTGACCAAACCCTCATAGCTTGGGGTTCGTTCTCACAATTATAGATTTCGAAAAATGAAACGGTGTTCAAAGGAATAAAAATAATTAATTCTTTATTAGCCACTAGGGCCGAAACATAAAACAAGAATACAACATAAAAGGGAATAGTTATAATAATAAGAAAAATGAAATAAATGTAGAGAGGTTACATAGGAAGTATTGGGAAAAATAACAGGGGGGGGGGGGGGGGATACATAAACAAAATTTCCTTTTGTGGTTTTTGTTTATAAAACTACTTTTTCTTTAAACAGAAACTATCAACGCTTATTTGTGCTACTATTACATCTTTTGTGTTTTTCTCACTCACTCACTTTTTTTCTTTCTTTCTTTTCTTTCTTTTTTCTTTCTTTTTCTTTTCTTTATTTCTTTTATTTCCTTTTTTCTTTTCTTTTCTTTTCTTTCTTTCTCTTTCTTTTTTCTTTCTGTCTTTTTCTTTCCTTTTCTTTCTTTTCTCTTTCTTTTTCTTTTTTCTTTCTTTCTTTCTTTATTTATTTCTATCTTTGTTTCTTTTTCTTTTCTTTACTTGTTTCTTTTTCTTTTTTCTTTCTTTCTCTCTTTTTTTTTTCTTTCTTTCTTCCTTCCTTTCTTTCTTTTCTTTCTTTCTTTCTCTTTCTTTTGTTCTTTCTTTCTTTCTTTCTTTCTTTCTTTCTATCTTTGCTTCTTTTTCTTTTCTTTCTTTTCTTTCTTTTCTTTCTTTCTTTTCTTTCTTTCTTTCTTTCTTTCTTTCTTTCTTTCTTTCTTTCTTTCTTTCTTTCTTTCTTTCTCTTTCTTTTGTTCTTTCTTTCTTTCTTTCTTTCTTTCTTTCTTTCTTTCTTTCTTTCTTTCTTTCTTTCTTTCTTTCTATCTTTGTTTCTTTTCTTTTCTTTCTTTTTCTTTCTTTTCTCTTTCTTTCTTTCTTTTCTCTCTCTCTCTCTCTCTCTCTCTCTCTCTCTCTCTCTCTCTCTCTCTCTCTCTCTCTCTCCCTCTCTCTCCCCCACATATATATACATATATTCTCTCGCGATCTATACGACTGCATGTTTGTTCTTTTTTTCCTGTTCGTTTCTTTATCATTCCAGTCATTTCTCTTTCGCATAAAAAAAAAGTCACAATCTATCTATCTGTAAGCAGCGAGGCTGGCGCTTGTCGTCGAGAACCTGGTAGGGGAAGCGCAAACGCGTGCAATCCCGACCACGTCCATACGCGACAACCTCAACCTCATGCGAAACATCATAGAGAGGGTAGGGTGTAAACCTGACTTCGGTGGGGCTCTGATCAATTTAGATCAGTCTAAGGCTATAGGGTCGACCATCAATACTTGGAAGCGGTTCTCAAGGCGGCCGGCTTCGGTCCCGTCCGCAGAGGCTGGATCGCTGCCATGCACACCAGCATCTGCTCGGCAGTCAAGGTGAATGGATACCTATCGGATCCATTCCAAATCACGCGTTCCATCTTTCAGGGGTGCCCTCTCTCCTCCATTCTGTATGTACTGACTCTCGAGCTATTACTGCGGAAGTTGGACCTGTTGCAGGACATCCCGATCGAACTGCGGAAAGCAGCGTGGGCCTATGCCGACGACATAACCGTAATGGTGTCGAAAACCTCGGACATCGGAGTAATCGGCAACCTAATACAGGAATACGAAACGTTGATAGCAGCAAGACTAAACCCAAACAAGTCTGTCGGTTTGCAACTCGGCACATAGAGAGGCAAACCCATGCTTTCCGCCAGTGTCGTTGGACGCTGGACGGAAGGACTGGTGAAATTGCTCGGGGTCTGGTTTGGTCCAGACCTCCAGGTGGACAAGAACTGGAACGAGGTCACGGCGAAGGTGTTTGCACTCACCCAGAAGTGGGCTGAGTGCAAACTCTCCTTGAAAGGTCGAGCGGAGGTGGCGAACACTTACATAGCATCCGTCATCTACTACTGCTTGACAGTCGTGCCTTGTCCCCGCGAATACCTTACCAAAATGGAACGCCTACTCTTCATGTTCCTCTGGAAGAAATAGGCTCCTTTGGTGAGACGATCCATCTGCTGTCAACACCCTTCTAACGGAGGGCTGAGCATGCCGTGGCTGATGATGCGCAAACACGTGCTGAGGCTACGCCATCTCCAGGTGTTCCTGACCGGCGAACCGGGGTGGCTGTCGTTTGTGAGGCGAGCTCTTCCACAACTCGTCTCACTAACAGAGCTGCAGTCCTAGGTCAAGCGAAGACCGAAAATGGGCGCATGGCACCTCGAGTGCCTTCAGGCGCTCACAGCGCTCTACCAAGCGGAAACGGTAATCAGCGGAGACTCCACTTCGACATTCTAAAGGGGATTAGTGGAGGATAAGTGCGACGACGTTCTCGGGGAAACTCTAGGCATCGAGGAAGACGAACTGATCAGTCTGTTCGGGAGGACTTTCCGTCCAGGGCCTATGGACAACTTCCAGCGGTCTCTGGCCTAGTAGTGCTACTGAGCAGCTCTACCAGTTCGAGATAAAATTTACAGGCACGGACGCCCTGGCAGAGATCCTACCAAAAGGACCTGTCCAAGATGCGAGCAGGACATCGAAACCGTTCCGCACGTAATTGTTCAGTGCTCAGGGGTGACCGACCTGTGGAATTATGTCGAATAGCTACTGTCACGTGTAGGACGTATCCAGTTGTCAGCCGAGTCCATCGTGAGGATCACCCCGCCGCCTTTCTCTAAGAACGAAAGAGAGGCGGTCTTCCTCTGTCTGGTGGCTATGGCGAAAAAGGTAATATGGTGGACGAGGTTAAAAGGACTGAGGGCAAGCACCTTTCTCTCCGGACAAAAACTCATCCCCTTCTTTAAGTAGCACTTCAGAAAGAAGGTGAGAGTGGAGAGAGAGGTGCTACACCCCAGTAAATTCGCTGAACGGTGGGTGAATGGGCTTTCTCTGTATATAAACCTGTAGGTTGAGGAAGATAAACAGAGGGAAGACGGGAACACCTACAAAACGTGCTCCTGGTGTTGAGGGTTGTTCTATCCACGGGGTGTAAAACAACCCCGCACTAGTGTTACCCCCCGCCCCCCCCCCCCCTTAATGGGGATTTCAATTGTTTTATTTTTATATAGTTTATTGTTATTTATCATTGTTAAAGATTTTATATAAAACCCCCGCCGCCACGTCTTGTAAAGTCCCATTTTTGTACGCCCCTGTGGCAAATAAAGAAAGATATCTATGGTATGTGCCTTAATGTCTGTATCTATCTATATATTTATCTTCTCCTCTCTATCTTTAAACACACACACACACAGACATACACATGTATCCCCTATGAGGTGACGGTCGTGAGAAGAGTACTCTGTGCTATAGTAGAGATTAATGTTCTATTAAGGCCAAGTCAGAGTCCTTGTTCGAGGACTCTATGAATGCACAGACGAAACTCCAGAGTAACATGAGTCAGACCTATCAATAATAATGGTTTCTTATATAGGCACAAGGCCAGCAATTTTGGGGGAGGAGAAAGTCGATTAAATCGACCCCAGTACGTGACTGGTACTTTATTTTATCGACCCCGTAAGGATGAAAGGCAAACCTCGGCAGAATTTGAACTCAGATCATAAAGGCCCGTAACTCTATGCTGCAAAGCATGGTGTCCGACTCTCTACCGATACTGCCAATCTACCGCCCTTATAATAATAATAATATTAATAATAATAATAATAATAATAATAATAATGTTTTCTTTATTAACCACAAGGGTTTACATAAAGTAGACATTAAGGACAGTGCAGGACAATACAGTACGGTACAAATGGGCATTTCTGCGTGTAAAAAACAAAAACAGAGGATGTAACAAAAAAATAACAATGAAATATTCCCCAATAGGGGGGAGACTTCGGAGGGACATTTGTGGAGAAAGCCCAGTAAAAGGCCACAGTGACCCTGACCACCAAGGCAAGTGCCCTCTCCCAGTTTTCCACCTTTAATTTACAGATATATACTCAGAGTAGGCCCATTCACTCGGGCCATTCTTGCTTCTCTCACCCATCTTTCAACAAAATGCTGGGAAGAGAGCACTTCCCTCTCTACTCTGATTTTCCTTTTCAAATGAAATTTGAAAAAGTCAATCAGAGCATCACCGAAGAGGTAAGTGCTCGTCTTCAGCCCTTTCAAACGTGTCCACCATACTATCTCTTTCGCCATGGCCACCAGACAGATAAAAACTGCCTGCCCTTCCCGGCTAAAGGAGGAGGGCGGGGCAATCCTCACGAAGGACTCAGATGATAGCCAGATCCATCCTACACGCGACAGCAGGTGTTCGACATAAACCCACAAGTCAGCAATTTTCGGACACTGGACGAGTGCGTGCAGGACGGTTTCGTCGCCCTGCGCGCATCTCGGACATGTCCGGCTGACGGCACCTCCATGCCTGTAGAGTTTATCCCGAACTGGCAAGGCTCCTCGGTAGCACTGCCAGGCCAGAGATTTCTGGAAGTTGTCCATAGGCCCTGGCCCGAAAGTTCTTCCGAAGAGATTGGCTAGTTGATTTTCGTCGACGCCTAGAGTTTCCCCAAGTACGTCGTCGCTCTTCCCCTCCACTAATCCTCTATAGAACGCCGAGGTGGAGTTTCCACCGATCACATTGCCCGATTAGTCGAGGGCTGTGAGCGCCTGAAGACATTCCAGTCTCCAGGCGCTCCCTCTCGGTCTTCGCTTGACCCAGGACTGCAGCTCCGTCAAGGAAACGAGCTGGGGAAATACGTGTCTAGCAAACGGCGACCACACCTGATCACCGTCGAGGAAGAGGTGGAGATGTCGTAGCCTGAGCGCGTGCCTGCGCATCATCAGCCACGGCATGCCCAGCCCTCCACGTAGCGGGTGTTGACAACAGATGGACCGCCTGACCATCGGAGCGCGTCCCTTCCACAAAAAGCGAAAGAGCAAACGCTCCAGCGCAGTCAGTCGAGGCTTAGGACAAGGTACGACAGTCAGGCGGTAGCATATGACAGACGCGATGTACGCGTTAGCCAACTCCGCTCGACCTTTCAGCGATAGCTTCCTCTCCGCCCATTTCTGGGTGAGAGAAGCCACCCTGCTTGTCACCTCGTCCCAGTTTTTGTCTGTCTGGAGGTCCGGACCGAACCAGACCCCTAGCAATTTAACCGGTCCGTCCGTCCAGCGTCCGACGACGCTGTTGGACGGCATGGACCTGCCTCTCCAGCTGCCGAGCTGCAGGCCCACTGGCTTTTCCTGGTTGATCATTGCTCCTGTCACCGCTTCGTATTCTCTTAGTGCAGTGCCGATCGCCTCGATGTGTTTGGCGTTCGACACCACTACGGTGACATCGTCCGCATATGCTGACACGGATCTTCCGCATCCTAGTTCGCGCGGGACGCCCCTCAACGTCTCCAGTTTGTGCAGTAATGGCTCGAGAGTCAATACATACAAGAGGGACGAGAGGGGACATCCTTGGCGGACCGAGCGCATGATGTTGAACGGTTCCGACAGGTGACCGTTCACTCTCACCACAGAGCAGATGTCGCTGTGCATGGCAGCGATCCAGCCTCTGAAGACGGGCCCAAAGCCAGCCGCCCTCAGGACTGCCGCTAGGTAACGATGGTCGACCCTATCGAAAGCTTTCGACTGATCTAAATTGATCAAGGACCCACCCGTGCCATGTTCCCTAGCTACCCTCTCTACGATGTATCGCATGAGGTGGAGGTTGTCGTGGATGGATCTGTCGGGAATGGCGCATGTCTGCGCCTCTCCCACCAGACCACCAACGACAAGCGCCAACCTCTTTGCTAGCACCTTGGCCAAAATCTTGAACTCTGTGTTTAGCAGAGTTATAGGCCGGAAATTATCTATGTTATCCCCCTTGTTCGGATCCTTTCTCAGCAGTGCCACCGCTCCTCGGTTCACAGAACTGGGAATTCTCCCGTTCTGTTGCCAGTTGCAGTAGACGTCCGCCAAGAGGCCTCCGAACAAGTCTGGCATCTGTACGTAAAGTTCATAGGGTAGACCATCCAAACCAGGCGATTTACCCCTTGTGCAGCCAGTCATTGCCTCCCTTACTTCAGCGGCTGTTATCGGCTTTTCGCAACACTTCGCCTCAGTGGCCGAGAGCCGCGGCAGTCCGTCGAGGTAGACACTAAAGTCCATCCCTCGACCCGGCCCACCGCTGCCCCCGAACAGCTGAGCGAAGTATCGCTGAAAAGCTTCACACATTTGCCCGGGATCGAGTAGCATGCGCCCGTCGTGGTCCACCAAAGACCGGATCGTGGCTTTGTTGCCACGACGCGCCTCCGCCACTCGGGCCCATTGAACGGCTTTCGTCCCCTCGTGTCTGAGAGCACGCACCCTTGCTCTGACAACGCAGCCTTCGTGCTTTGCATTGAAGAATTGGTCAAGGGCCAATTTCGCCGCAAGCACGTCGGTCGCAATGCCTTCGCTAAGCGCCTCGTCTAATTGTCTAACTAGTTCTCCCTCTGCTCTATTTTTCTCTATTGCTAAAGCCTTATTAAACCTAATGGATTCTATTCTAATCGCTCTTTTCAGAGCAAACCACCACTTGTTGTTGACGATGGCCCCCGTCAACGCCCGCTTAACTAGTTCGCTAATCCGGTCTCTGTAGGCCTTGCGCGCTGGTAAGGACGCGTTTAGCTTCCAGTAGCCGGGTCCTCGTGTATGAAGCCTATCTAAGTCAAGCACACAGATCACGAATTTGTGGTCCGTGTAGCTGACTATCTTGAATTGTGGACAGCCTATGCTAGACTTATCTATTTCCCTACAAAATACTCTATCTAGATATGATCTGGATGACCCTATGCGATTTGTCCAAGTCCACATCGGCACATTCGGGAAATCCAATGGGTACCTGTCAGACAGTTCAAAACGCCTGAGCAGGTTGGTGAGGCTCTTGCACCCTCCACCCCTATCCGCTAATCCCACACAGTCCCAGCGTGCATCTAAGATCCCGTTCCAGTCGCCCACTAACACTAAAGAGCGGGACGTTCCAAGAAAGGTCTCCAGACGCCGGAAGAAATCAGGCCGCCCTGCTCCTGTCGGGGCATAGACGGCCACTAGCCTGAAAGCTTGCCCGTCTCCGCTGGTCACATCCAGCACCACCAACTTACCCTCTGGGTCCAGGAAGATGGCCCGTATGGCGAGATCCAAACCTCTCCGAAAAAGCACAGCAACTCCTCCCCCCGATCCAGGACGGCTGGGAGATGCGTACACATCGTAGCCGCCGAAGATCGGTGTGAAGGCCCGTGCTTCGGAGATTCTGGTCTCGCTGATGGCCACTACATCTATGTTTAGTGACCTGAGGTCGTTGAGCAGGTGACCCTGCTTCCATGACGACCCCAAGCCATGCGCATTTATGCTGCCTATTCTGAGTGAGGTCATGTTTAAAATAGAGTGGAAAAGATGGGAAAGACCACTTACATTACTTTTTGTAGAGGAGGGATGGTTTTTCCATCCCTTTTCCCTTGATCGTCTGGTGAAGGGACCGTTGAATCGTCCCTTCGGCTTGTCGTCGGCTCTTCTATGAGTATGTCCGAATATACTCTTCGGTTGATAGTTCCTCCTAGGTCTCTGAAATCACCAACTGCGTTGGGGAATTTCGTTTTAATGTTTGTGTATTGTTTCTGTGCTATTTTTAGCAGTCTTATGTTAGTTGGCGTTTTGATTGGTGCTGGTATTATGTAGTCGTGTTGTGAAATGTCTGTGTGTTCAATTATGTAAGTCATTAGTTTCTTGTTGTGTGTATTTATTGCCGTGCATTTGTTTTTCTGGGGGTGGGGTGTGGTTCTGCTATTTTCTTGTCATTGTTGCTGGGTGTGTGTGTTTTGTTGTTGTGTTTGCGATGTTGGTGCTTGTGGTGGTGATGTTGAAGGTGTTGTTGGCGGTGGGGTTGTCGCCGGTGGTGATGGTGGTGCTAGTGTGGGTGGTGATGGTGTTGGTGGTGTTGCTGCTGTGAGTCTCTTTGTAGTAGACTTTACCCTTTTTTCATTTCTTTCCTCCCTTTTCAAAGGCGACGATGCGCTGCTTCTGCGTTTGTGCTTTCTTACGACCTTTTGCCATCCCTCTCCCACCTCACACTCCATGTCTGATTCTGTGAGGTCGGGGAGGGGTACCAGCTCCACTCTTTCACTTGTTGTTGTTGGTGATGTTTGCACTGGAGTCTCTGTTGCAGCTGCATTTGGTATTGCTGTTGTTGTTGTTAATACTTCCACTGCTGCTGCTGTTTTTGATTTCCGTGGCGTGGGTATGGGTGCCACGGACCTATCGTTCCTGGTTGCCGCTTGTGCTGTTGCTGGTAGCCGTGGAGCCGGTTTCGGAAGGAGGGGGTTTTTCTCCTTTCTCAGGGTCTTCTCGTTGCAGAAGGCCCTGAGGTGAGTCTTCGATCCACAGCGAAAGCATTTCGGGCGTTTGCCCTCAACACTTATGGGCAGTTGAGTGCCGTTATCGAAGTCTATCACATCCGGGATAGCTTCGATGCACTCCTGGTTGGTTTGGTTTAACATCTCAATGGAGGTGCCGACCCAATCTTCTCTTACTTTTTTCTGTACTTGCAGTACAGTTGTTTTGTCCTCGATTCCGACGAGGACAGACGCGGCCAGCCAAGAAGGAGCCATCCGGGGGGGGGGGGGGGGGCGTGGATCAGTTTGACCCTCACAATTTTTTGCCCGCAGTAGGAGGGTACCAACACCATTTCCTCGCTCCTTAGGGTCACTAAGGATTGGGCCTTTGCCTCCTGGGGTGTGGCAAAAAGTACGTCTACGGTGGCATATTTCTTGCCTCGGGTGATGTGCGTTTTCCGCTGCCACACAGACCCCAAGGCTTTTTGTATTTGAGCCTCTGTGGCTCTTTCAAACCTACGGGATTTTGTACTTACTGTACGGTACGTGACCGTACAGTGCTGTTGGGTTTCGAAACATTTTTCCGCTGCTTTGCAGATTGCTCGGTGTCCAGTTTTTGTCACCATCTTCTTCGCTTCCTCTAATTCCTCATTTGTTATGAGGATGGTTTCCAGGTTCTTCGCGATACCTGCAAACGAGATTGGTTTTTCTTTGCTGCTGTTGTTGTTGTTGTCGTCAGAGCTGCTGTTACTTTTGTTGTTGCTGCAGGTACTACGACTACTGCCGCCGCCGCTGTTGCTGTGGTTGTTGTTGTTGCTACTGCTAATGCTGTTGTTGTTTATGCTGCTGTTGATGCTGTTGCGGCTGCTACCGTTGTTTTCATTGTCACTGTTGCTGTTGTTATTACGGCTGCTACTGCTATTATTCCTGACGTCAGACGAATGAAATGGGTTTTCGTATTTCCCGCACACCTGTTTCGTCGTCGTTGTCGTCATCGTCGTGGAGAAATCTTGCACGCTTTGCACGAGACTTTTCTTTTCTGTCGTCGCTTGCGAAAGAGAAGGGAGGGAGAGAGAGACATATTTAAAGAAGGGAGGGAGAGAGACAATCTTCTCTCTGCTGTAGTGACAATTGAGGAAGAAGAAGACGGAATGAGTAGGAGTGACCTATGAAAATTCTTTTTCGTAGCCATGTTGTTTTTTTGTTTAAAATAAATATTGGGCACAAAACCCCAATAAGCAGTTATTTAACCCCGAAGGGCCAAATAACGGGCAGAAAGACCTCTCTCACGAGGAGGAGGGCGCTTTTGTCTACAAGTTGGTTAAAGTTTTAAACAATTTACAATTGTTATAGCGGTCAAAATTTACAATACCTTACAGAGCCGAGCCTCCGTCAACCATAGCATTCAATAATAATAATAATAATAATAATGATTTCTTTATTGGCCACAAGGGCTGACATCAAGAAAAACATTACAGACGGCACAGGACGGTACGATGTGGGTTTTGTGCGTGTAAATATTTTTATTATTTATATAAGAAAAGAAAAAAAAGGACATAGAAACATATATATATATAAACAATAAAAATGAAAATTGAAACAATTAAAAATTCCCCAATAGGGGGGAAGCCTCCGAGGGTTACTCGTGGCGAAAACCACACAAAAGACCACGGCCACCCTGACCACAGGGTAAGCGCCTCAATTTTTCCATCTCTCAAACTACAGACGTATATTCAGAGTGGTCCCGTTCACTCGGACCATTCTCGCTACATTCACCCACCTTTCAACAAACTTGCTAGAAGGCAGCACTTGCCTCTCGACCCTGATTTTCCTCTTCAAGTGAAACTTGAAAAAGTTAATTAGGGATTCGCCGAAGAGGAAAGTGTCTGTCTTTAACCCTTTTAACCTTGTCCACCACACAATCTCTTTCGCCATGGCCACCAGGCAGATGAAAACCGCCTGCCCTTCCTCCCCGAAGGAAGACGGCGAGACCATCTGCACAATGGACTCAGTCGACAGCCGGATCAGTCCCACACGTGACCGCAACTGTTCGACATAGCTCCACAAGTCAGCAATGCTCGGGCACTGAACGAGTGCGTGCACAACGGTTTCGTCGCTCTGCGCGCATCTCGGACAGGCTCGGCTGACGGCACTTCCGTGCCTGTAGAGCTTATCTCGAACCGGCAGCGCTCCCCGGTAGCACTGCCAGGCCAGGGATTTTTGGAAGTTATCCATAGGCCCTGGGCTGAAAGTTCTCCGGAAGAGAGCAAACAGCCGATCTTCTTCGACGCCCAGGATCTCTCCGAGAATGTCGTCGCTCTTCCCCTCCACTAGTCCTCTATAGAACGCCGAGGTAGATGTTCCACCGATACTGGTGCCCAGCTGGGAGAGGACAGTGAGCGCCTGGAGACATTCCAGTTAATAATAATAATAATAATAATAATAATGATTTCTACTTTAGACACAAGGCCAGCAATTTGGGGGAGGGGAAAGTCGATTAAATCAACCCTAGTGCGTTACTGGTTCATTATTTTATCGAACCCGTAAGAATGAAAGGCAAAGCTAACCTAAGCGAGATTTGAACTCAGAACTTAAAGGGACGTAATTACATGCCGCTAAGCATATTGTCCGACGCTCTACCGATACTGCCAATCCAATAAAAATAATAATTGTTTCTACTTTAGGCACAAGGCCAGCAACTACCCAGTGCATTACTGGTACTTTATTTTATCGACCCCGTAAGGATGAAAGGCAAAGTCAACCTCGGCGGGATTTGAACTCAGATCGTAAAGGGACGTAACTATGCTGGAAAGCATGGCGTCCGACCCTCTACCGATACTGCCAATCCACCGCCCCAAAATAAAAATAATATTAATCGTTTCATTATTATCCACATATGGCTTTCATTAAGGACGGCACAGGAAGGTACAGTGTGTTTTTTTTTGTGCGAGAGAAAGGTTTATAAAGAAGAAAAAATAAATATTTAAAAATATAATATAACAACTTCCCAAAATTGGGGATACCTCCAAGAGTGACTCTTGAAGAAAGCCCACAAAAAGCCAAGGTAACCTTAACCGCTATCATAGATGTTCTCCAATTTACAGGCGTATACTCAGAGAAAGCCCATGCTGCTCGAATCTCTCACCCGCCTTTCAACAAGCTGGTTTCAAGGCAACAGTTTCCCCTTCACCCTGACTTTTGGCTTCAGGTGAAACCTGGAAAGGTTAATTAAGGCTTCATCGAAGAGGAAAGTGCTTATCCTTAAACATTTCAAGCGCGTCCACCATACAAGCTCTTTTGCCATAGCTACGAGGCAGATAAAAACTGTCTGTCCTTCCCCTCTAAAGAAAGACGGCGAGGCGATCTACACAATGGACTCAGTTGATAGCCAGATCCGTTCTATATGTAGCAGCAGGTGTTCGACATAAACCCACAGGTCAGAAATACTCAGATACTCGATGAGTGTATGTAGGATAGGCCCGGCTGATGGCACTTCCATACCTATAGAGCTTATCTCGAACTGACAAAACTCCTCGACAGCACTGCCAGGTCAGGGATTTTTGGAAGTTATCCATGGACCATGGACGGAAAATTCTCTGGAAAAGAGTGGCTAGTTGATTTTCGTTGACCCCAAGAGTCTCCCAAAGAACGTAGTAGTATTTAACTGCCACTAAATCTCTATAGAAATCTAAGGTGGAGTTTCAACCGATCGCACTGTCCGATTGGCTGAAGGCTGTGAGTGCTTGGAGATATTCCAGATTCAAAGCACTCGCTCCGTCTTGGTCTTCGCTTGACCCAGGACTGCAGCTCTGTCAAAGAGACGAGCTGTGGCTACATGTGCCTAGCAAACGGTGAACACACCTGTTCACCGTCGAGGTAAAGCTGGAGATGACATAGTCTGAGCGCATGTTTTCGCATCATCAGCCACGGTGTGCCTAGTCCTCCACTTAACGGGTGTTGATAGCAAATGGACCACCTGACCATTGGTCTCTGCCACAAAAATTGAAAGAGAAAACACTCCAGTGCAGTCAGGCGTAGACAAGGACAAGGCATGACAGTTAGTGGGTAGTAGATGACAAACGCGATGTATACGTTCGCAACCTCTGTTCGACTTTTCGGGGGATAACTTACTCTCGGCCCATTTCTGGTTGAGAGTAGCTACCCAGCTCATTATCTCGTCCCAGTTTTTGTCTATTTAGAGGTCTGGACTAAACTTGACGCCGATCACTTTAACCGGTCTGTCGGTCCAGCGCCCGACAACATATTTGGACGGCATGGACTTGCCACTCCAGGTACCGAGCTGCACTCTCACTGAATTTTACTGGTTTATTGTTGCTGCTGTTATCGCTTCGGATTCTCCGAAAGCAGTGCCGATCAACTCAATATGATTGCTGCTCGACACCACTACGGTGACATCATTGTTATATGCTGATCTTCTACATTCTCCTATTTGTATAGTAGTGGCTTGACAGTCAATACATACAACAGAGATGAGAGAGGATAACCTTTCAGGCCCTTTCTCACCAACTTTGTTGCCACGGCGTGCATCCGCTAGTCGGGTCTATCGAACGGCTTTCATCCCCTCATGTCTAAGAGCAAGCTCTGACAACGCGGCCTTCGTGCTTCGCATTAATCCAATCTCGCTGTAATCACGTCGGCTCCGATGTTTTCTTCAATGGCCTATTCTAACTTTCTTACAAGTTTGTCCTCTAGTCTAGCTTTCTCTGTCGCTAGTCCTTTGCTAAACCTTATCAATTCTACTCTAATTGTCCTTTTCAGGGTGAACCACAATTTTTCATTTCGCTGCTTTTAACGTCGAGGAGTGTGTCCAGATATCCAAGGACAAAGCAGCCCACAATACACTAGATGTTCATGCCTGGCGGAATACCTAGTATTCTCAAACTGACAGTCCTCCTTGAGAGATAGGTTGGATAGAGTATAAATTTCTCAGCCACACAGGTAGGGGGGGGGGGGGGATCCCCGTGTGTTTTTGTGTAAGCTCTTCGCTTTTAAAGAGGATGTTGACGCTGGCAAACTGCCTTGCTCTTTGAATGTTAGCGACATCGATCAGTACCTCTTTCAGAGCCGTTTCCACTTGAGTAACTGTAGCAGGGTTCGGGTTGCCTGGTCAGTAGGCACACAGTTCGGTAAAATGTCATTTTTTAACCTTTTCTACTATTATTTCGAGTTGCACCATTACTGCTGCCTTCCCGCCTTCTTATTTTACGTGTTTGTTTTCCAGGGACAATACAAATATTTCTTTTTTATTTGTGTTTGTGATGACCGAGAACATTTTTGTTGTTTTCTAAATGGTGTAATTATTTTTTCCATCCGGTTTATTGTTGTTATG
>OZ024740.1:403313191-403320691 GCA_964016885.1 Eledone cirrhosa | reverse complement strand
CTACAACTACAACGGTACGCGATGGGGCCCACTCACAGCCCCGGCAGACAGAATGGAGAAGGCATTTCCCCGGAGGACGGCAAGGGAGACGCGTTGGAAAAGCCACCCCAACTCGCGGGGCTCACACCTGCGGCTGGCCAGCTCAGCACCTATGGTGGTGAGTAAGGAGGTAGCCCTGGGGCCGAGGGCACCAGAAGTCTCCACTGCCAGAGGTACGACCGCAAACCTGTCGGAGAGCGACCGGTATTTGAGGAGTTTGGCCCTTCAGCCTGTCGTGCAGCAGAACCTGGGTTAGTCGCAGACTGCACCAGGTTGAGGCTTGTGTGTGTGTATTTATATATATTTGTATGAGTGTATGTATGTGTTCATGTAAGTGTGTTCATGTATTAGTAAATATACGGTTGTTTGTCGGTGTGCGTATGATTGCGTTGACATGTAACTCTGTGTGTATGCATGTATGAAATGTGTGTGTGTGTGTGTGTGTGTGTGTGTGTGTGTGTGTGTGTGTGTGTATGTGTATGTGTGTGGTGTGTTTGTACGTTTGTAAATGTATGTATATTTTTCTGTATGTAAATGTGATTGTGACAGAAAGAGAGAAAAGAGCAAGATAGAATGGTGAATTATTGATAGAGAAAGTGACAAAATCGACCACGCACAAATATGTGACAATAAACAGGTATCGTAAACACACACACACACACACACACACACACACACACACACACACACACACACACACACACACACATACAAACGCGCGCATGCGTAATGAAATAACCAAGTTGTATGATAAAAATGTAGACGGTAAGAATGAGAGAGGAAAGAGTACTACGTATTTATATATGTATGTATATATTTATATGTATGCATGTATGTATTTATATATCAGGTCACCAGTTGGTGCTACTGGTAACATCTATCCCAGTACAACCTGTCCCATGGTCGGGTCGTTGGCGACTAAACTGGCAACCGCACCAAGGTTTCTTGGTGAGGAGGGTGACTTTGGACATCCTGCAGGGCTAAAAACAAAACCTGTCAAAGGGCAAAGGAACCCTTAAGAGTCAATGGCCATCCAAAATCACCGGGAGAGATGACCCCTTAGCCTTTGTCAAGGCATAATTCTAGGAGAAGGAAAACTCTGAAAAACACCTGCGACCCTGATGGTATCCAATGATGTCGATTTGTTCTTCTTTATGGTAAATATCATCTTGGTTAAGAGAGTGGGACTGGCTTTGTGCAGTGCCTTTGCTCACTATAAAAGCTTCACGGCACAGGCATTGCTTTGTATCTGGAGATCTCTCTGCACTTGTCACCACATGGTACCATGGGCCCAGCACTATGTGTCAATAATTGTCACAAGTGTAGTGTTTGTACCAGAGTTTTTAAGTCGCTGGCTGGACTAAAAAGTCACACTTGTTCAGCGCATCGGTAGGGGTTCTCCTACATGGATATAAAGTAGTGGCCGTACTCGAAAACGAGTTGGCAGCCACCATTTATGTATGTATGTATGTATGTATGTATGTATGTATGTATGTATGTATGTATGTATGTATGTATGTATGTATGTATGTATGTATGTACGTATGTATGTATGTAACATGTATCCCAGTACAACCTGTCCCATGGTCGGGTCGTTGGCGACTAAACTGGCAACCCCACCAAGGTTTCTTGGTGAGGAGGGTGACTTTGGACATCCTTCAGGACTAAAAACAAAACCTGTCAAAGGGCAAAGGAGCTCTTAAGAGTCAATTGCCATCCAAAATCACCGGCAGAGATGACCCCTTAGCCTTTGTCAAGTCAGAATTCTAGGAGAAGGAAAACTCTGATATAACACCTGCAACCCTGATGGTATCCAATGATTTTGAATTGTTCTTCTTTTTGGTAAATATCATCTTGGTTAAGAGAGTGGGACTGGCTTTGTGCAGTGCCTTTGCTCATTATAAAAGCTTCACGGCACAGGCATTGCTTTATATCTGGAGATCTCTCTGCACTTGTCGTCACATGGTACCATGGGCCCAGCACTATGTGTCAATAATTGTCACATCTGTAGTGTTTGTACCAGAGTTTTCAAGTCGCTGGCTGGACTAAAATGTCACACTCGTTCAGCGCATCGGTAGGGGTTCTCCTACATGGATATAAAGTAGTGGCCGTACTCGAAAACGAGTTGGCAGCCACCATGTATGTATGTATGCCTCTCTTTTTCTTAATTTCGAGTACATTTTGACCTGGTGACAATGTTGTAAAAGAAAAGAAATTGTTATCCCTTCAATTGCAAGAATGTTTTACAAATTTTGATGGTGTCAGATATCGCGGCCATTTGTAGTCTATGAATTAGGAAGCTGCAAATCCATTTCAGTTATACTTTTTATGTATGTAAGTATTTTCTTCTGGTTTTATAATTTCACAAATTTTTACCAATAGAGTTAGTCGGATTCTAACATAGTTACAAGACTTTCTAATTGGAATTTAGATAACATCACCTAGCTAGATATGTCTGCATGTCTGCATGCATGTGTGTAGGTATGGATGTTATTGTATGTGTGGATGTGTATGCTTTGAGTTGTATGTGTGCATGTGTATACGCTATGTATCTGTACATGTGTATATGCAGTTATTAGATGCAACATGTTTGGTATGTTTTCATATTTTTACTGTTCCATTAATGGATTGTACTTGTAATTTCCTAACTAGTTGTCTTCTTTCTGTTTCTGTGAAGCCCAGCTTCTCAAGATTTGTATTGAGGCAGTTACTAACATATCCCAGTGCCCCAATAATCACAGGCATAAATCTGAAGGTATAATCAGGGTGGAGTATCTGCAGATTTCTCATTAGTTCTGCATAGATATTCTTTGATATTATATTGGCATCTGCTTGGCAGCTAACTTTCACTACTGTGTATACCTTCTTTTCCCTGTCCCATATCATTATACCTGGTCTGTTATGCTTGCATTTTATTGGGGTTTTTACTGGAATATTCCACCAGTACTCTTTCATATTATGTATATGTATGTCTTCCACATTGCTTTTAATGTGTTTATTATCGGGGGCTATCTTTTCTACGGATTGCATTGTACATTGTTTTGGCCACTACATCATGCCTCATAGGCAGATAGTACCGCGATGACATCTTTGAACAGCTGTATGTATGTATGTATGTATGTATGTATGTATGTATGTATGTATGTATGTATGTATGTATGTATGTATGTATTTATGTATGTATGCACGCATGTATGTATATTAGTGAAACATGTCCGAGTGGTTAAGAAGTTCGTTTCGCAAGCATAAGGTACCGTGTTCAACCCTATTGCGTGAAATCTTGGGCAAGTGTCATCTACAATAGCATCGGTGCAATACAAGCATTGTGAGTGAAATTTGATAGACTGAAGCTGTCAGATGAACTCTGCCTCTATTTAAAAATGTCAATCTTGTCATACAATGTAAAAAAAATCGGACCGAGGAAACAATGTTTCCATTGGTCTTTCCAATTGCTAATACTATCTATCGGTCGCAACTCCAGGTAGAAGGAGCAACGTGAAATAAAATGTCTTGTTCAAGGGCATAACGGATCGCCCGGTCTGGGAATCGAACTCGCAAACTCACGACTGCGAAATGATTGTCTAACCACTCAGCCACACGCCTTCATACAATGTGTCACGCCGAATTTCTCTTGAAGCAAGTTTAAGGGTATAAGGTCTATGAAACACTCATCTACTTCTAGATTTATTTTACGCCCTGGCTCTTCAGTTGATCGAAACGAATGACGGACCATTTCATGCACACATACGTATATATAAGCATGTATGTATGTATGTATGTATGTATGTATGTATGTATGTATGTATGTATGTATGTATGTATGAGAAAGGGCGGAAGAACTCATAAGAATCAACGGCCATCCAAAAATGTGTAAATATCTGTATACACATGTACATATGGATGTGTATGTATATGCGCGGGGACATAGAGATAGTCGGACTGGCTACCCGATCTCGTGGTTAAACCACTGGGAGTAAAGGACTCCAGCCTTTGTTAGGGCATTCTTCTAGGAGAAAGCAACTCAGGAAACTGGGATAACTCCGATATAAAACCTGCGGCTCAGTAGTTACCGATGATGTTGATCTTTTCTATTTTTCGGGTTATATCTACTGTAGCTCAGAGAGTGGGATTGGCTCAGTGCACAGTCTTTCTTCACTTTAAAAAAATCTTTGCATACAGGCATTGCACGATGGAATTAATTAATAATTACTAATAATGGTATATCTTGCAATGGCCATACTCGATAACGAGGGGGCAGCCATCATGTATGTATGTATTCATCTATATGCATGGTATGTATATTTATCAGATGAAAATATATTTGCCATATAATCGAACCCACACAAGTGAGAGACCGGGAGTATCGATGGAATAAATATTCAGTTTCAAACGCTTAAAAACGTATAAAAAGCCAAGAAAATGTTTGAAAAAATTTTAAAATAATTATGCAGATGGAATATGCCCTTAAAAGACTGCATTCCTGAAAGTAGGATCATCATAGGATGACTGCTGAAAGTAGAAATCCTCTGGGACAGTGACAAAATCACGTTGGTAACTAGTCGATAGCTGAAGAAATTTCCCGTGTTTATGTTATTTATTTTTTCCTCTTGGTTTTGCTATTCCTGAACCATTTTCTGCTTTCATGTTTCGCCCCACCATGAAATTTATTCCATATTAATATCTCTATCGTTTCTCAGCCTTTTATTCCACATCTATAACCCCTCCTCGCCACTCATAAATACATTGGATGAGTAACCGGCAGTTCTGACGAAAATCGAAAACCAGTTTTCTTTCAACCGAAGTACACAAAAAACATATACTTTACTTAGTCCAAGAATTGCGCTCACTAATTGCTTTTGCAATATTTCGAAACTTGTGAGATCAGTGGAATAATGGTTTAACTATAACTGCTTTCTGTAGCGAATATCCTGGAAAGAAAACTTATAGGGTGTTTTGTATTCCCGAAGAAAAAATATTAAGGCGAAGTACAGGGTTTAGTGATTCAGATACAGAGCAGGCGATTTCATCAGAAATTATTGTAACATATAGAAAGACTGACAGAGGATTTAACGAGTAGACGGGCTAATGTTTATCGTCTGCTAATGTTTATCGTCTGCTAATACTGTGTTAAACAGTTAAATTATGACAATTAGTCGGATAATTCTTCTTTTAGATGCCAACTAAAAGGTTTCACATTATTGAGGCGGTCACCACACAAGATATCACATCAATTCTCTAATGTAGCTTATATGTGTATTTTGTAGTAGGTAAATTATTTTAGAGAAGATGTATATTCTAGCTCGTTCTAAAGATAACGCCTGGTAACTAACATGCCTGTTTTAGCTATGCTTCCGGATCTATTATCTTCATGAAAGTTCATCAGAGATTTTCAGTCTTAATATTTGAAAAAATTGTAAAAGTTGTTGTTTTACCGAAGGGTAAGTAATATGTAGATATATAGGTGCGTTTATTTGGTTCGTTTGTATAATAATTGTATCCAAGGGCCTTTATTTTTTGTTTATTTGATATAATAAATTCTTTTTAAGCTTATTTTTTAATATCCAAACTTCATTTGAATATATAAAATTTAATTAGCGTCAAATTTTACTTATGTGATAGGGTCCGGGCAAGGCACCATAAGCAATACTAACACAAATGTTGGTTTGCCCCCTCACATTTTAAAGGCAAACGACGTCTCTGATTGTATCATGAAACTACATTGTCATGTTTCCATTGGATGATGTTTGATATTAACCAGAAAAAATGTTAAACAGAAACAATAACCTATTTCTGAGGAAAAGGGCTTTAGATAAATGATTTGGATTCAATGGGCAATCGAAACGTCCCACTGGAATTACCACTTGCTCATATTGTTTTTACAAGAGCAGTCTAATTGAAACCGTTCAAGAGGGAAGGTAATTACGTCGATCTCAATAGTCTTTAAGGTTCGGCGAAGGGCACTGATACTTCCTTCAAACCATTGAAAATGTATATGTATATTTCCCCAACCCCATATATATAAGTGTATATATATATATATATATATATATATATATATATATATATATATATATATATGTATATATATGTGTATATATATATATATGTATATATATATATATATTAATAATATATATATATATGTATATATATATATATATATATATATATATATATATATATATTAATAAGAGGAATTCCAACTTTGTCTGATTTACTCGTTTTATTTACAATCCTTTAAAATTTATAATGGTATTATAATGAAATAGTATGATAGAATATTAAATGTTAAGTGTTAATTGAACAAGTACTTTCATGCTTTCGCAATCTTCAGGTTCATAATGTGTGGTGACAGTCAAGTTTGCAATTTTCAAATGCAATTATTCATTATAATACCATTATAAATTTTAAAGGATTGTAAATAAAACGAGTAAATCAGACAAAGTTAGAATTCCTCTTATTAATATAATCTTCTATACACAATCATATACACCGGTGTATATTTATCTATATATATATATGCGGATGCATTCATGTATATATGTGTGTGTCCGCATGTATCTGTGTGTTTCTAAATATATTAATAACTCCCTCTGGTCGAGCAATCTTTGAAGTGTGGGGACAACTGGAAAGCTTCCATTACTCATACTTCTCGCCTTCTTCACTACCTCTTCTACGGCCTCGATATGAATACCCCCTCCGCCTCCGTGGTATTTTCTTCGTGGTTATAAGAGGCTTAGCTCTGTTTCTCGACCGTTATATCGCGTGACTGTCTCCCCCTCCGCCTTTTGGGATTCTTTCTCACGTCGTGTAGACGCGTTCTTGAGACTAGTAAAATGAGGTATCCTCTTGATAAGTCGGCAGACCTCGCAAGGACTCTATATCTTTGATATATTGTTTTTGTTTATGCCACGAAACTACGTAGTCGAGGAATTTAGGAACAGTTTAGGTATGATACATTTTATTACTAATTATATCTAAATGTTTCTTCTCTCTTCATAATGTATTTTTAACTCTGATACTGGTTCAGTCTGGTTCAAACTGAATTAGTCTGTCCCAGTCATTCATTGAGCAACATCGGTGAAGTTGGCACCCTTAACTCACAGTTGGGTGCGGATGCATTCATGTATATATGTGTGTGTCCGCATGTATCTGTGTGTTTCTAAATATATTAATAACTCCCTCTGGTCGAGCAATCTTTGAAGTGTGGGGACAACTGGAAAGCTTCCATTACTCATACTTCTCGCCTTCTTCACTACCTCTTCTACGGCCTCGATATGAATACCCCCTCCGCCTCCGTGGTATTTTCTTCGTGGTTATAAGAGGCTTAGCTCTGTTTCTCGACCGTTATATCGCGTGACTGTCTCCCCCTCCGCCTTTTGGGATTCTTTCTCACGTCGTGTAGACGCGTTCTTGAGACTAGTAAAATGAGGTATCCTCTTGATAAGTCGGCAGACCTCG
>OZ024740.1:403265691-403308191 GCA_964016885.1 Eledone cirrhosa | reverse complement strand
GTTCACCTTGACCCTAGAGCAGATGCGGCTGCTGTGCATAGCAGTGATCCAGCCCCTGAAAACGGGTCCGAAGCCTGCCGCCGCTAGCACCGCATCCAGGTAACCATGGTCGACCCTATCGAACGCCTTAGATTGATCCAAGTTGATCAGAGCCCCACCAAAGCCTGGTTCGTTCCCAACCCTCTCTATGATGTATCGCATGAGGTGGAGGTTGTCATGGATGGACCTGGACGGGATAGCGCATGCCTGCGCATCTCCCACCAGGTAGCCCACGACAAGCGCCAACCTCTTTGCTAGCACCTTGGCCAAAATCTGTAACTCTGTATTTAGCAGAGTTATGGGCCTGAAGTTACTTATTTCGTCCCCCTTGTTCTCGTCCTTCCTCACTAGCGTGACTACGCCCTTGGTTACAGTACAGGGAATTCTCCCGTTCTGTCGCCAGTTGCAGTAGACCGCCTCGAGGAGATCGGGGAACAAGTCCGGCATAGCTAGATATAATTCGTAAGGAAGACCATCGAGACCCGGGGATTTGCGTTTGCCGCATTGGCTCAGCACGTCGTCTATCTCAGCGGCCGAAATCGGCTCCTCGCAGGACTTCGCCTCCCTGCCCGAGAGACGCGGCAGGCCGTCGAGGTATGGACCGAAGTCCACGTTCCCAACCGGCTCCCCGCCCCTCCCGAACAGTCGGGAAAAGTGCCTTTGAAAGGCCTCACACATCTGCTTAGGCTCAAAAATCGCCCGTCCATCCAGGTCTCGCAAAGACCGGATGGTGGATTTAGTTCCACTGTTGGCCTCTTTCACGCGGGCCCAGCTAACAGCTTTGGTCCCCTCGTTCCCTAGAGCACGTATTTTACTTCGGACAACGCAGCCTTCGTGCTTGGCGTCGAAAAACTGGCTCAAAGCCGTTCTCGACGCAGGCACTCTGGCCACGTCGCCGCTTCTAATTGCCTCTTCTACTCTATCTATTAGCTCCCTTTCCTTCCTATTCCTATCCGCAGCTAGAACCTTACTAAATTCTATCGAGACTACTCTAATCTCTCTCTTTAGAGATACCCACCACCTGCTGTTGACGATCGCTCCAGTCAACCGTTCCTTAACTAACGTACTAATCCGATCCCTATAAACTCTACTTGCCGGCAAGGACAAGTTGAGCTTCCAGTAACCGGGGCCCTGTCTATGCGTTCTATCAAGGTTGACCATGCAGGTCACCAACTTGTGGTCTGAATAGCCAGCCATGAGCATTTCTGGACAACTTAAAAAGTCACTGTCCTTATTTCTAACTAAAAATCTATCTAGGTACGACCTAGATGATCCGCTGCGATTTGACCAAGACCAGGTTGGCACCGTCGGAAAATCTAGTCGAAATCTATCGGCCAGGTCAAATCGGCCGAGTAACCCTTTGAGGCTGTTGCACCCCTCTCTATCGGGACATGCCCCTGCATAGTCCCAACGTGCATCCAGGATACCATTCCAATCCCCCACTAAAAGCAGGGAACGGGACGTCCCTAGAAAAGACTCCAGACGCTGGAAAAAGTCGGGTCGCTCTGTCCCAAAAGGGGCATATGCGGCTACCAGCCTAAAGGCTCTACCTTCACCACTGCCAAGGTCCAGCACCACCAGTCGACCCCCTGGGTCCAAGTGAACTATCTGTGTTGCAAGGCCCAGATGTTTTTGCAGCAGAACGACAACCCCACCCCCACCTCTGGGCTGACAGAGAGATGCGTGCATCTCAAAGTCGTCAAAGGTGGGGGCTAGCTGCCGCATGTTGCTGATCCGGGCCTCGCAGATAACCATCACATTTATAGATTGTGACCTGAGATTATTTAGAAGCACTGCTTGCTTCCAAGATGAGCCCAGGCCACGCGCATTTAGACACCCGACTCTTAGCACAGCCATGTTGGTGGTAAGGAGAAAAGGCACTTACCTCTCTGCGTCCCGGGAAACGGGCCGCTCAATTTCCATGCTGGTTGGGGATGGGTTGTTGGGTGGGTGGTGGTTTGTGGAAGTGAAGGGGCATCGGTGTGTTGTGGGGTTGGGGTGTTTGTGGTTGAGTGGGTGTTTGGGTGGGGTGGGGGGTGAAATTTTTTAGGAGGACGCGGTTGATTGGTTTGGCGCAGGGGGGCCCACGTCCTCCGTGAAATTTATTTTCAGTGTTTTGTACAAGTTCATTGGGACTTTTATCATTTTTAAATGAGGTAGTCCCACAGCAGTTATAAAGTTAGGCCCTTCAGTTTGGACCGAAGGGTTTGCTGAAATTGTTTTCCGTAATTCTTTGTTGTCTGTGTTCATGTATGTATATTGTAAGGTCTTCTTTTGTGTAGCAGTTAGTGTTGTGTGACAGGGAGGGGTGGTTTGTGTGTAGTTTGTGTTCTCTTGGGGGGGGGGGGGGGTTAAAGTTAACATGTGTGTCTGTGGTGCGTCTCCTCTTCTTTCTTTTTACTTGTTGGAAGGGATCTTTTTCGTCTTGCGACGAAAGGGGTTCGTCTTCCTTGTTGGGTTGGGAGGGGTATGTTTTCTGGTAGTGTTTGCGGTGTGTTTGTTTTTGTATTTGTTTTGGGTGGGGAGGGATTGGGTGGGACAGTATTCTGTATTATTTTTTCACGTGTTTGTTGTTGTTGTTGTGGTGGTGGTGGTGGTGGTGGTGTTGTTGGTTTTTGTTGTTGTTGTTGTTGTTGTGGTTGTTTTTGTTGTTGTTGTTGGGGTGGTGTTGGTGTTGGTAGCAATGTTTTTTTCTGTGTGAGCTGGGGACAGGCAGCCCTCAGGTGACCTCTATTGCCACAGAGGTAACAGGAGGGACGCCTACCCTCCACGATAATGTTGAGGTGGGTACGGTCATCTAGCATGACGCGCTCAGGGATTTGGGCGATGCGTTCTGGCCTTATTTGGGTCAGAACTTCGATGCTCGTTCCACTGAACGCGTCGCCGGATGCCTTCCCTATTGAAATGATGTTGTCCTCGTCTAAATTGAGGAAACCGGTTAGTAACCACCAGTAGTTTATTTTTGGGGTGATGGTGGTTATCCATATCCTCTGGGTTTTTTTTTACCCATGTAGGTGGGGAAGAAGGTGTAGTGTGTGGACCGAATTGGCGACACAGAGTATTTTTTCGCCGCCAATTCGTCTTTCATCAATATGGATAAACTCCCATAGAGTTTATCCTTTTGTATAAAAGTGATGTCTCTCATCGCTTCTTTCAGTACTAACTGAATTTCAGCTTGAGATGGTTGTGCTGGTTTTTTTGTTTTATTTAAAATTGTACGGAATACGACAGTTGGTAATTCCGTCTGTTTTTTTCAGTTCTGGAGGTGAATGTATAGAAAACGAACCGTTTTCGCCAAAAGATACATATTTCTTGGCTTTTTCCAGCATTTCTTTTGCTTTTGAAATATCTTCCAGCACATACGCGACTGATAATTTAGCCGTTTGTGCAAAAGATATTTTGTTTTCGTTGTTGGTGTTTGTATTGTTTTGTTTCTCGTCGTTTGAGTTGTTTTCATCTTTGTTGTTGTTGTTGTCTTTCTCGTTTGGTGTGTGGATACTTGTGACGTTTGTGTTGTTGTTGTTTTTGTTGTCTTTATTGTTGCTGTTGTTGTCGTTGTTGTTGTTGTTGTTTTCAATTTCTTGTATAGTTGTGGCTACGTCTAGTGGTCGGTCAACAGGTGAAGACAATTCTTCCTCTCTCTGACCTCTGCCTTTGGCATCTGCTGCTGTGACAGTGGCAGGGGGAAGCTGTGAGTATGACTTCCCCTTTCCTTCTTTGATTGATGGTGAAGATGCTTCAGCCATTTTTCTCAAAATAGGGTTTTTCGAAGTTTTTCGAAAGATAAAATGTTTACAATACTATTTCGCCCAAAGGCGCAGAATATTTTGAGAGACTGACCAGATCAAAGTTTGACCTGACAGTCCCTCTACAAAATGGTACAAAAATGAAAGTTTACGGTTTACAATTTCCGGATGAATTTAAACAAAACTTACCGAGCGAGCTCAGCACATGTGTCCATCGTAGATAGATAGATAGAGAGAGAGAGAGAGATTGAGATATAGATAGATAGATAGATAGATAGAGAGAAAGAGAGGGGTGAACAGTGAAGGATAGAGCAAGAGAGCGAGAGAGGGGAGACAGTGATGGAGAGAGTGATGACAAGGTAGGTAGGTTTTGAACTTTCCATGTTGTATCAGTGTGCTCCGGTCAGTTCATCATGTATCAGTCAAAAAGTCTATCTTGAGTGCATTCATATCCTCACATATCACGGCATGCGAAATTCATTACACGCAAGCATCTATAGGTTGATTGTGACAACTTGTTTTTAACCCTTTGTCACTTCACGCTGTATGTATCATTAACTTTATTGTTCAAACATAAGCTTTGACAGCACCAATGTAAAATAGTAGCATGATACTTTGTTTTGCGGGAGGTCTGAATTTATGGAAACCATAAAAAAGAATAAAAAATGAACAACAATGGAAAAAAAAATCCAGCAACAACAAAACGAAACAAAAAAAAAGAAGATATATACATATGATTATGGTTAATTTTAGAAGACGAAATATTTATAAATTATTTAATATTCAGGTTCTATCAACACGCGTAGCGAAATTGTCTTCGGTTTTCTATTTTCAATAAGCTGTATATTATCATTTAGGAATAAAGCCAGACATTTTCAGCGGGGAAAGTGGTGATGGTAGTAGCGGAATTAGGCGATCTAATCGACCCCAATACTTTATTTTATGAACCTTGAATTGATTAAAAGCAAAGTTGACATAAGTCCGATACTTTCAGATTTCTGGCAATCCAATCATTATATGACTTTATCACTTCTATCCTTTTAGAATGTACAAGAACATTCTGATAAAAATAAACTTAACGGCGTTGTATATAACAAACATGTTTTATTTCCCCTAAAGATTACTAGTAAATTTAATTTTTATGAAAAGTGGAATGAATGTTCAAATAAAACATTTTAATTGAATCCAAAATCTAAACAAAGTTCATAAAAAAAAGTAGAACTGCGAAGTAAAGAAACTCCAAATATTCAGTTCTGCGTATCATTTTAAATTGTTATATATTTGATGGTAATCCGATTATCATAAGATTGAGAGAAACCAGTGGAGAGACCTCAGTGATAAGCAAGAAAGCTGGCTAAATAGAGATCAGGTAAATTAATGATTAACTCTTGATATCAATATAGAAGGAAAACTTTGCTATTAAAAGTTAACCACATACAATATTTAGTACATATTCGGAAAGTAGATTAATTAAATGCAACTCTAAAAGAGAATCAACTGAACATTAGGCTTCAGGGAAATATTAAATGCGCTTATAATTCACTAAATTGACGCAGCTTCAAAATATATGCAAAATGTCAGTGCAAATACGCATCAGTGATCCTCAAAGTGGTAGATAAGCCCTTCCCCCGAGGGTCAGTGGGACTACCAAGGGATTTGATTAAACTTTTGGGTCAAAACCTGATATTTGTATAAGAAATGATTATACGGCTTTCTGATTCCTATATATTAATTTTTATTATCTGTTGATTTCATATTCTATTTACTGATTTATTTGTTCATCTATTTTTGTACAAGTCTGGGGTCAATCTTTTAACAGGATCCGTATTCTAAGATATTCACATGTACAGGCAAGGTATTTATATCTATAACTACAGTGCCAGCTATAAATATAGTAGACTATATAACATTGAAACAAAATAGTGTCAACGTTATAGAAATACATGCACACGCGCACACACACACACACACATACACATACACACACACACAAATATATATATATATATATATATATATATATATATATATATATATATATATATATATATATATATATATATATATATTTTATATATATATTTTATATATATATATTTTATATATATATATGGTTGCTGTTCCCCACCCGTTTAAGAGATGGCAGATTTTTTCTTTTCAACCCCTCCCCCCACTCTTGGCACTCCATTACGGTTTTGAATTGGATGATCTCAGTTTTTACATTACTGATTTGCACCTAAACCATAGCGTTTAGAGATAAGTCATTGGTTACGATTAAGCTTGAATACGTGAAATTATCTCTCATATTGAGTGTGGAGGCGTTATTAGAAATGGAAGTATAGTGTGGGGCATTCTACGTGATAAACCGCAGTTTTCTTTATGCTGATAGGGAAAACACTTTGGATGCGTTGGAGAATTGATAAAAGACACTCCGTGGCTAAGGAGAATTGCATCATCTTTAAACAGCATCTTTAAACAGCATCTTTCTGAAAAAAAACAAAAACGTAACAACAATGCAGACGGACGAAGTCACTACTTGCAGTTTCTACGAATTATCGTTTCTTCCGAGGAGGATTATTTTCTTCTATATAAACCGTTTATATTGAGTCCCCTGAAGAACACACACATACGTATCAAGAAGTAGGAGAATAATGGTTTCTCATTTAGGCACAAGGCCAACAATTTTTGGTGAAAGGGAAAGTCGATTAAATCGATCCCACTGCATTACTGGTATTTTATTTCATAAACCCTGTAAAGATGAATCAGAAAGCTAAACTCGGCGGGATTTGAACTCAGAACGTAAGAGGCCGTAACTCTATGTTGCTAAGTATGTTGTCTGACGTTCTACCAGTTCTATTAATCCCTTAAGCATCTATATATATAAAGTTGTAGTTCCTGTCTGTTTGTTTGTTTGTTGACGAACTCCTATAGTTTTGGAGATAGACCTCCATAACCATATATATTCTGAAACTACATTGCCCAGGGTACTTGGATAAGTATATTTCATTTTAATCAAAGGGTTCCCCGGGAGCACATACCCCCGCTGAAAACCCCCGCAGAAAATTATTTTCCTTCGACTATATGAAATTTAAACCATAGATAAATGACAAGATATGATGCCTATTCACAGAATTTCATCAAATTTCAATAATATTAAGATACCCTAATGGGGGTTCCCCCTATCAGGGTTCCCCGGGAGCACAAAACCCCGCTGAAAATTTTTTCCCTTCTATTTATATGAAATTTAAACCATAGGTAAATGACAAGATATGATGCCTATTCACAAAAGTTTTGAATTGATATTTAAAAAAAATTATTTACAACCAACAAAATAAGAATAAGATTTAATAATATAATTTTGATTTGATATATTACAAAAAATAATGTTTCCAATTTTTCATGCATTACATTTTACATTGAGCAATATTGAAATGCAGAGGTTTTCTTCATAAATTATATCACTGATTTAAAATCAATTATCATTTTCTTTTCTTACAAAAAAAAAAAAAAAAAAAAAAAAATGTGTGTGAAACACAGCAAGGTGCGGGTAATTCGGCTAGTAAGAATAATACAAATTTCTATATAAACATTTATTTGATTGTATACACATATATGTGTGCATTGTTTATGTATTTGGATGAACGTGTTCGCATGAGTTTGGTGAATGTAAACACACATACATGAAAATCTAGTGTTTTCTTTAAAATTTGGAAGAATTAATATTTATCAAAAAATTCAAATTTATTTTCTCCAACGTAATTAAAACTTTTAAAATCTTGCCGGAAGTTTCGATGAGATACAAGATTTTCAGCAGTATCATTTTGTCAAACTAATATGTACAGCTATGTAAGTATTTATGTATTAATATACACCAGAAATTATCTTTAGCGTATGATAGCCACACACACACACACACACACACACACACACACACACACACACACACACACACACACACACACACACACACACACACACACACACACACACACACACACACACACACACACCTATATATATAAAGAGAGAGAGACAGTCTGTGAATATATATATATACACACATATATATATATATATATATATATATATATATATATATATATATATATATATATATGTATACATATATATATGTACATATACATATATATATATATACATAATAAACCTACATACATATATACATATAATAATCATTCACATATACGTTTATATATACAAGTCGATGCACAGTTATTACATAATTATTGACATTCAACGAAATACATCCACACACACACACACGTACACACTCACACATACACACACGTACACACACACATACACACATACATACACACATACACACACGCACGCACATACACACACACACATCTATGAAAGCGTCATAATTATTTTTGAAATAATTTGCTCTTTGCTCATTATGCTTCTGGTATTAATTAAAAGCCAAATATACTAATCAACTCAGGGATGAAAATAAAAATAAAAATAATATAAAATACCAATAATATATATATATAACATACAAAATATTAATCAAATAGAAAAAAATACATGTTGATAACAACAACAATAACATTATAAGGCATTATTTAAAAAATGGAGAATAACGAGAACTCTAACAACAATAACAAAGGTAAGAACTCTCTATCATATAAAATCGACACTACATCCACAACTGCCACCAACAACAATACTAACACCACCACCACTGCAACCATCATCACCACCACTACCAACACTACCACCACCACTACCACCACCACCACCACCACCATCATCACCACCATCACCACCACTATAAACACCGTAGTAAGCTAGAATGATAGCTATATAATCAGAAGCGTTCCACTGTGACAATTACCTTATATCTTATGAAAGAGAAGATCGACGTCAACAGAGAAAAGTGTTCATTACTTTCAATTTATAAAATAATCATTTTAGAAAATGTGTTTCTATCCTGTACCTATGTTGGTATAAGGTGGATTTATTTCCTAATGATTGCAAACAATAGCTATATCAGAAGAATAGTGTAATATAATTAACACTGGCATCTTATTAATTAAAAATTCACTGTATGACTTCTGTCTGAGTTAAGGGGATTCGTTATCTGGAAAGTGATCCTAATAATTTCGGTCTACTGACGTCTGAAGCAAAGCGATTAGATAGGTATTGGAAGTTTTAAGTCTATCTATCTATCTATCTATCTATCTATCTATCTATCTATCTATCTATCTATCTATCTATCTATCTATCTACCACACACTACACCTTCTTCCCCACCTACATGGGTAAAAAACCCCAGAGGATATGGATAACCACCATCACCCCAAACATAAACTACTGGTGGTTACTAACCGGTTTCCTCAATTTAGACGAGGACAACCTCATCTCAATAGGGAAGGCATCCGGCGACGCGTTCAGTGGAACGAGCCTCGAAGTTCTGACCCAAATAAGGCCAGAACGCATCGCCCAAATCCCTGAGCGCGTCATGCTGGATGACCGTACCCACCTCAACATTATTGTGGAGGGTAGGCGTCCCTCCTGTTACCTCTGTGGCAATAGAGGTCACCTGAGGGCTGCCTGTCCCCAGCTCACACAGAAAAAAACACTGCTACCAACACCAACACCACCCCAACTACAACAACAAAAACAACCACAACAACAACAAAAACCAACAACCCCACCACCACCACCACAACAACAACAACAACAAACACGTGAAAAAATAACACAGAATACTGTCCCACCCAATCCCTCCCCACCCAAAACAAATACAAAAACACGCACACCGCAAAACATACCAGAAAACATACCCCTCCCACCCAACAAGGAAGACGAAAAAGATCCCTTCCAACAAGTAAAAAGAAAGAAGAGGAGACGCACCACAGACACACATGTTAACTTTAATCCCCCCCAAGAGAACACAAACTACACACAAACCACCCCTCCCTGTCACACAACACTAACTGCTACACAAAAAAAGACATTACAATACACATACATGAACACAGACAACAAAGAATTACGGAAAACAATTTCAGCAAACCCTTCGGTCCAAACTGAAGGGCCAAACTTTATAACTGCTGTGGGACTACCTCATTTGAAAATGATAAAAGTCCCAATGCACTTGTACAAAACACTGAAAATAAATTTCACGGAGGACGTGGGCCCCCCCTGCGCCAAACCAATCAACCGCGTCCTCCTAAAAAAATTCACCCCCCACCCCACCCAGACACCCACTCAACGACAAACACCCCAACCCCACAACACACCGATGCCCCTTCACTTCCACAAACCACAACCCCACCCAACAACCCATCCCCAACCAGCATGGAAATTGAGCGGCCCGTTTCCCGGGACGCAGAGAGGTAAGTGCCTTTTCTCTTTACCACCAACATGGCTGTGCTAAGAGTAGGGTGTCTAAATGCGCGTGGCCTGGGCTCGTCTTGGAAGCAAGCAATGCTTCTAAATGACCTCAGGTCACAATCTATAAATGTGATGGTTATCTGCGAGGCCCGGATCAGCAGCATGCGACAGCTAGCCCCCACCTTTGACGACTTTGAGATGCACGCATCTCTCTGTCAGCCCGGAGGTGGGGGTGGGGTTGTCGTTCTGCTGCAAAAACATATGGGCCTTGCAACACAGATAGTTCACTTGGACCCAGGGGGTCGACTGGTGGTGCTGGACCTTGGCAGTGGTGAAGGTAGAGCCTTTAGGCTGATAGCCGCATATGCCCCTTTTGGGACAGAGCGGCCCGACTTTTTCCAGCGTCTGGAGTCTTTTCTAGGGACGTCCCGTTCCCTGCTTTTAGTGGGGGATTGGAATGGTATCCTGGATGCACGTTGGGACTATGCAGGGGCATGTCCCGATAGAGAGGGGTGCAACAGCCTCAAGGGGTTACTCGGCCGATTTGACCTGGCCGATAGATTTCGACTAGATTTTCCGACGGTGCCAACCTGGTCTTGGTCAAATCGCAGCGGATCATCTAGATCGTACCTAGATAGATTTTTAGTTAGAAATAAGGACAGGGACTTTTTAAGTTGTCCAGAAATGCTCATGGTTGGCTATTCAGACCACAAGTTGGTGACCTGCATGGTCAACCTTGATAGAACGCATAGACAGGGCCCCGGTTACTGGAAACTCAACTTGTCCTTGCCGGCAAGTAGAGCCTACAGGAATCGGATTAGTACGTTAGTTAAGGAACGGTTGACTGGAGCGATCGTCAACAGCAGGTGGTGGGTATCTCTAAAGAGAGAGATTAGAGTAGTCTCGATTGGATTTAGTAAGGTTCTAGCTGCGGATAGGAATAGGAAGGAAAGGGAGCTAATAGATAGAGTAGAAGAGGCAATTAGAAGCGGCGACGTGGCCAGAGTGCTAGCGTCGAGAACGGCTTTGAGCCAGTTTTTCGACGCGAAGCACGAAGGCTGCGTTGTCCGAAGTAAAATACGTGCTCTAGGGAACGAGGGGGCCAAAGCTGTTAGCTGGGCCCGCGTGACAGAGGCCAACAGTGGAACTAAATCCACCATCCGGTCTTTGCGAGACCTGGATGGACGGGCGATTCTTGAGCCTAAGCAGATGTGTGAGGCCTTTCAAAGGCACTTTGCCCGACTGTTCGGGAGGGGCGGGGAGCCGGTTGGGAACGTGGACTTCGGTCCATACCTCGACGGCCTGCCGCACCTCTCGGACAGGGAGGCGAAGTCCTGCGAGGAGCCGATTTCGGCCGCTGAGATAGAGGACGTGCTGAGCCAATGCGGCAAACGCAAATCCCCGGGTCTCGATGGTCTTCCTTACGAATTATATCTAGCTATGCCGGACTTGTTCCCCGATCTCCTCGAGGCGGTCTACTGCAACTGGCAACAGAACGGGAGAATTCCCTGTACTGTGACCAAGGGCGTAGTCACGCTAGTGAGGAAGGACGAGAACAAGGGGGACGAAATAAGTAACTTCAGGCCCATAACTCTGCTAAATACAGAGTTACAGATTTTGGCCAAGGTGCTAGCAAAGAGGTTGGCGCTTGTCGTGGGCAACCTGGTGGGAGATGCGCAGACATGCGCTATCCCGTCCAGGTCCATCCATGACAACCTCCACCTCATGCGATACATCATAGAGAGGGTTGGGAACGAACCCGGCTTTGGTGGGGCTCTGATCAACTTGGATCAATCTAAGGCGTTCGATAGGGTCGACCATGGTTACCTGGATGCGGTGCTAGCGGCGGCAGGCTTCGGACCCGTTTTCAGGGGCTGGATCACTGCTATGCACAGCAGCCGCATCTGCTCTAGGGTCAAGATGAACGGCTACCTCTCGGAGCCGTTCAAAATCGCGCGGTCCATCCGACAAGGGTGCCCTCTCTCCTCCCTTCTGTATGTGTTGACTCTCGAGCCACTACTGCGGAAGTTGGAGTTGTTGCAGGGCATCCCTTTGGAACCGGGATTGCGGAAAGCGGTGTCAGCCTACGCCGATGATGTGACAGTAATGGTGTCGACGGCCTCCGAAATCGAGGCAGTCGGCACCTTACTGGAGGAGTACGAAAAGTTCACAGGGGCTAAGCTGAACCGGGACAAGTCGATCGGTTTGCAACTCGGCACGTGGAGGGGCAGACCGATGCCCTCTGATGGCGTCGTCGGACGCTGGATGGAGGGCCCGGTGAAGTTGCTCGGGGTCTGGTTCGGACCGGACCTCCAGGTGGAGAAAAACTGGGCGGAGGTTACGAACAGGGTGTTTGCACTGACCCAGAAGTGGGCCAGTTGCAAACTATCCCTGAAAGGTCGGGCGGAGGTGGCGAACACTTATATAGCGTCCGTCATCTACTACCGCCTGACCGTAGTGCCCTGCCAAAGGGAAACCCTCACCAAGATGGAGCGCGCGCTCTTCCAATTCCTTTGGAAGAGGCGGGCTCCTATGGTGAGGAGATCCATCTGCTGTCAACACCCTTCGAAAGGAGGGCTGGAGACGCCGTGGCTAATGATGCGTAAACACGCATTAAGGCTACGGCACCTCTACGTATTCCTCACCGGACAACCGGTGTGGGCCTCGTTTGTGAGACGAACCTTTCCCAGACTCGTCTCACTCACCGAGCTGCAATCCTGGGTCAAGCAAAGACCGAGAAAACTGGGCGCCTGGCACACTGAGTGTGCCCAGGCGCTCACCGCCCTCTGGCAGGCGGATCCGGTTATCAGTGGAGACTCCACCGCAACATTCTATAGAGGGCTGGTACGCAGCAGGTGCGACGACGCCCTCGGAGAAGCCCTAGACATGGAGGAGGACGAACTGGCCAGCCTGTTCGGTAGGACATTCAGCCCGGGACCTATGGACAACTTCCAGAAGTCCCTGGCCTGGCAGTGCTACCGAGGGGCTTTACCCGTTCGAGAAAGGCTCTACAGACACGGGCGCCCGGGTAGGGACCCCGCCAAAAAGATCTGTCCCAGATGCGTGTGCGACGAGGAAACCGTTGCACACGCATTGGTACACTGCTCGGGCGTAGCCGATCTGTGGGGCTATGTCGAACAACTGCTGTCAGGGGTGGGACCGATCCGGTTGACCACCGAGTCTATTGTAATGATCAAGCCGCCTCCCCCCTTCAAAGATGAAGCAGAGGCGGTGTTTCTGTGCGTAATAGCCATGGCGAAAGAGGTTGTATGGTGGACGCGTCTGAAAGGACTGAGGTCAGGCACCTTTCTCTCTGGCCAACAACTGGTCCGTTTCTTCCGATATCATTTCGGAAGAAGGATCAGGATGGAGAGAGAGGTGCTGCACCCCAGTCGTTTTTATGAAAGGTGGGTGAAAGTGGCGAGAATGGCCCGTGTGAATGGGCCTTCTCTTTACATAAGCCTGTAGGTGGAAAAGAGGAAGGAACGAGGGAGCACCCCCTCTCTGTGCTCCTGAGGAAAAGGGTTGCACACTTTTTTCGGGGGTGTGTGCGACCCCCCAAGGTGCCTCCTCTCTATTGAGGATCTTGTTAAAAATTTTATTTTTTGTTATATCTTATTTTATTTTTATATTTTGTTATTGCCTCCTCCTTATTGAGGACGCCTTTTTGTGTAAACCCCCCCCTTTGTACTTGTCCCACTTTTGATGCCCTAGTGGCAAATAAAAGAAACTTATCTATCTATCTATCTGCCCAGGCGCTCACCGCCCTCTGGCAGGCGGATCCGGTTATCAGTGGAGACTCCACCGCAACATTCTATAGAGGGCTGGTACGCAGCAGGTGCGACGACGCCCTCGGAGAAGCCCTAGACATGGAGGAGGACGAACTGGCCAGCCTGTTCGGTAGGACATTCAGCCCGGGACCTATGGACAACTTCCAGAAGTCCCTGGCCTGGCAGTGCTACCGAGGGGCTTTACCCGTTCGAGAAAGGCTCTACAGACACGGGCGCCCGGGTAGGGACCCCGCCAAAAAGATCTGTCCCAGATGCGTGTGCGACGAGGAAACCGTTGCACACGCATTGGTACACTGCTCGGGCGTAGCCGATCTGTGGGGCTATGTCGAACAACTGCTGTCAAGGGTGGGACCGATCCGGTTGACCACCGTGTCTATTGTAATGATCAAGCCGCCTCCCCCCTTCAAAGATGAAGCAGAGGCGGTGTTTCTGTGCGTAATAGCCATGGCGAAAGAGGTTGTATGGTGGACGCGTCTGAAAGGACTGAGGTCAGGCACCTTTCTCTCTGGCCAACAACTGGTCCGTTTCTTCCGATATCATTTCGGAAGAAGGATCAGGATGGAGAGAGAGGTGCTGCACCCCAGTCGTTTTTATGAAAGGTGGGTGAAAGTGGCGAGAATGGCCCGTGTGAATGGGCCTTCTCTTTACATAAGCCTGTAGGTGGAAAAGAGGAAGGAACGAGGGAGCACCCCCTCTCTGTGCTCCTGAGGAAAAGGGTTGCACACTTTTTTCGGGGGTGTGTGCGACCCCCCAAGGCGCCTCCTCTCTATTGAGGATTTTGTTAAAAATTTTATTTTTTGTTATATCTTATTTTATTTTTATATTTTGTTATTGCCTCCTCCTTATTGAGGACGCCTTTTTGTGTAAACTCCCCCCTTTGTACTTGTCCCACTTTTGATGCCCTAGTGGCAAATAAAAGAAACTTATCTATCTATCTACCTATCTATCTGGGCTCTCTCTCTACGATGGACACATGTGCTGAGCTCGCTCGGTAAGTTTTTGTTTAAATTCATACGGAAATTGTAAACTGTAAACTTTCATTTTTGTATCATTTTGTAGAGGGACTGCCAGGTCAAATTTTGATCTGGTCGGTCTCTCAAAATATTCTGCGCCTTTGGGCGAAATAGTATTGTGAACATTTTATCTTTCGAAAAACTTCGAAAAACCCTATTTTGAGAAAAATGGCTGAAGCATCTTCACCATCAATCAAAGAAAGAAAAGGGAAGTCATACTCACAGCTTCCCCCTGCCACTGTCACAGCAGCAGATGCCAAAGGCAGAGGTCAGAGAGAGGAAGAATTGTCTTCACCTGTTGACCGACCACTAGATGTAGCCACAACTACACAAGAATTTGAAAACAACAACAACAACAACAACAACAACGACAACAACAGCAACAATAAAGACAACAAAAACAACAACAACACAAACGTCACAAGTATCCACACACGAAACGAGAAAGACAACAACAACAACAAAGATGAAAACAACGCAAACGACGAGAAACAAAACAATACTAATATCCAAAGCGAAAACAAAATATCTTTTGCACAAACGGCTAAATTATCAGTCGCTTATGTGCTGGAAGATATTTCAAAAGCAAAAGAAATGCTGGAAAAAGCCAAGAAATATGTGTCTTTTGGCGAAAACGGATCGTTTTCTATACATTCACCTCCGGAGCTAAAAAGACAGACGGAATTACGAACTGTCGTATTCCGAACAATTTTAAATAAAACAAAGAAACCAGCGCAACCATCTCAAACGGAAACTCAGTTAGTCTTGAAAGACGCGATGAGAGACATCACTTTCATACAAAAGGATAAACTCTATGGGAGTTTATCCATATTGATGAAAGATGAATTGGCGGCAAAAAAATACTCTGTGTCGCCAATTCGGTCCACACACTACACCTTCTTCCCCACCTACATGGGTAAAAAAACCCAGAGGATATGGATAACCACCATCACCCCAAACATAAACTACTGGTGGTTACTAACCGGTTTCCTCAATTTAGACGAGGACAACCTCATCTCAATAGGGAAGGCATCCGGCGACGCGTTCAGTGGAACGAGCCTCGAAGTTCTGACCCAAATAAGGCCAGAACGCATCGCCCAAATCCCTGAGCGCGTCATGCTGGATGACCGTACCCACCTCAACATTATTGTGGAGGGTAGGCGTCCCTCCTGTTACCTCTGTGGCAATAGAGGTCACCTGAGGGCTGCCTGTCCCCAGCTCACACAGAAAAAAACACTGCTACCAACACCAACACCACCCCAACTACAACAACAAAAACAACCACAACAACAACAAAAACCAACAACCCCACCACCACCACCACAACAACAACAACAACAACAACAACAAACACGTGAAAAAATAACACAGAATACTGTCCCACCCAATCCCTCCCCACCCAAAACAAATACAAAAACACGCACACCGCAAACACTACCAGAAAACATACCCCTCCCACCCAACAAGGAAGACGAACCTCTTTCGTCGCAAGACGAAAAAGATCCCTTCCAACAAGTAAAAAGAAAGAAGAGGAGACGCACCACAGACACACATGTTAACTTTAACCCCCCCCAAGAGAACACAAACTACACACAAACCACCCCTCCCTGTCACACAACACTAACTGCTACACAAAAAAAGACCTTACAATACACATACATGAACACAGACAACAAAGAATTACGGAAAACAATTTCAGCAAACCCTTCGGTCCAAACTGAAGGGCCAAACTTTATAACTGCTGTGGGACTACCTCATTTGAAAATGATAAAAGTCCCAATGCACTTGTACAAAACACTGAAAATAAATTTCACGGAGGACGTGGGCCCCCCCTGCGCCAAACCAATCAACCGCGTCCTCCTAAAAAATTTCACCCCCCCACCCCACCCAGACACCCACTCAACGACAAACACCCCAACCCCACAACACACCGATGCCCCTTCACTTCCACAAACCACCACCCCACCCAACAACCCATCCCCAACCAGCATGGAAATTGAGCGGCCCGTTTCCCGGGACGCAGAGAGGTAAGTGCCTTTTCTCTTTACCACCAACATGGCTGTGCTAAGAGTAGGGTGTCTAAATGCGCGTGGCCTGGGCTCGTCTTGGAAGCAAGCAATGCTTCTAAATGACCTCAGGTCACAATCTATAAATGTGATGGTTATCTGCGAGGCCCGGATCAGCAGCATGCGACAGCTAGCCCCCACCTTTGACGACTTTGAGATGCACGCATCTCTCTGTCAGCCCGGAGGTGGGGGTGGGGTTGTCGTTCTGCTGCAAAAACATATGGGCCTTGCAACACAGATAGTTCACTTGGACCCAGGGGGTCGACTGGTGGTGCTGGACCTTGGCAGTGGTGAAGGTAGAGCCCTTAGGCTGATAGCCGCATATGCCCCTTTTGGGACAGAGCGGCCCGACTTTTTCCAGCGTCTGGAGTCTTTTCTAGGGACGTCCCGTTCCCTGCTTTTAGTGGGGGATTGGAATGGTATCCTGGATGCACGTTGGGACTATGCAGGGGCATGTCCCGATAGAGAGGGGTGCAACAGCCTCAAGGGGTTACTCGGCCGATTTGACCTGGCCGATAGATTTCGACTAGATTTTCCGACGGTGCCAACCTGGTCTTGGTCAAATCGCAGCGGATCATCTAGATCGTACCTAGACAGATTTTTAGTTAGAAATAAGGACAGGGACTTTTTAAGTTGTCCAGAAATGCTCATGGTTGGCTATTCAGACCACAAGTTGGTGACCTGCATGGTCAACCTTGATAGAACGCATAGACAGGGCCCCGGTTACTGGAAGCTCAACTTGTCCTTGCCGGCAAGTAGAGCCTACAGGAATCGGATTAGTACGTTAGTTAAGGAACGGTTGACTGGAGCGATCGTCAACAGCAGGTGGTGGGTATCTCTAAAGAGAGAGATTAGAGTAGTCTCGATTGAATTTAGTAAGGTTCTAGCTGCGGATAGGAATAGGAAGGAAAGGGAGCTAATAGATAGAGTAGAAGAGGCAATTAGAAGCGGCGACGTGGCCAGAGTGCTAGCGTCGAGAACGGCTTTGAGCCAGTTTTTCGACGCGAAGCACGAAGGCTGCGTTGTCCGAAGTAAAATACGTGCTCTAGGGAACGAGGGGGCCAAAGCTGTTAGCTGGGCCCGCGTGACAGAGGCCAACAGTGGAACTAAATCCACCATCCGGTCTTTGCGAGACCTGGATGGACGGGCGATTCTTGAGCCTAAGCAGATGTGTGAGGCCTTTCAAAGGCACTTTTCCCGACTGTTCGGGAGGGGCGGGGAGCCGGTTGGAAACGTGGACTTCGGTCCATACCTCGACGGCCTGCCGCGCCTCTCGGACAGGGAGGCGAAGTCTTGCGAGGAGCCGATTTCGGCCGCTGAGATAGAGGACGTGCTGGGCCAATGCGGCAAACGCAAATCCCCGGGTCTCGATGGTCTTCCTTACGAATTATATCTAGCTATGCCGGACTTGTTCCCCGATCTCCTCGAGGCGGTCTACTGCAACTGGCAACAGAACGGGAGAATTCCCTGTACTGTGACCAAGGGCGTAGTCACGCTAGTGAGGAAGGACGAGAACAAGGGGGACGAAATAAGTAACTTCAGGCCCATAACTCTGCTAAATACAGAGTTACAGATTTTGGCCAAGGTGCTAGCAAAGAGGTTGGCGCTTGTCGTGGGCAACCTGGTGGGAGATGCGCAGACATGCGCTATCCCGTCCAGGTCCATCCATGAGAACCTCCACCTCATGCGATACATCATAGAGAGGGTTGGGAACGAACCCGGCTTTGGTGGGGCTCTGATCAACTTGGATCAATCTAAGGCGTTCGATAGGTTCGACCATGGTTACCTGAATGCGGTGCTAGCGGCGGCAGGCTTCGGACCCGTTTTCAGGGGCTGGATCACTGCTATGCACAGCAGCCGCATCTGCTCTAGGGTCAAGGTGAACGGCTACCTCTCGGAGCCGTTCAAAATCGCGCGGTCCATCCGACAAGGGTGCCCTCTCTCCTCCCTTCTGTATGTGTTGACTCTCGAGCCACTACTGCGGAAGTTGGAGTTGTTGCAGGGCATCCCTTTGGAACCGGGATTGCGGAAAGCGGTGTCGGCCTACGCCGATGCTGTGACAGTAATGGTGTCGACGGCCTCCGAAATCGAGGCGGTCGGCAACTTACTGGAGGAGTACGAAAAGTTCACAGGGGCTAAGCTGAACCGGGACAAGTCGATCGGTTTGCAACTCGGCACGTGGAGGGGCAGACCGATGCCCTCCGATGGCGTCGTCGGACGCTGGACGGAGGGCCCGGTGAAGTTGCTCGGGGTCTGGTTCGGACCGGACCTCCAGGTGGAGAAAAACTGGGCGGAGGTTACGAACAGGGTGTTTGCACTGACCCAGAAGTGGGCCAGTTGCAAACTATCCCTGAAAGGTCGGGCGGAGGTGGCGAACACTTATATAGCGTCCGTCATCTACTACCGCCTGACCGTAGTGCCCTGCCCAAGGGAAACCCTCACCAAGATGGAGCGCGCGCTCTTCCAATTCCTTTGGAAGGGGCGGGCTCCTATGGTGAGGAGATCCATCTGCTGTCAACACCCTTCGAAAGGAGGGCTGGGGATGCCGTGGCTAATGATGCGTAAACACGCATTAAGGCTACGGCACCTCTACGTATTCCTCACCGGACAACCGGTGTGGGCCTCGTTTGTGAGACGAACCTTTCCCAGACTCGTCTCACTCACCGAGCTGCAATCCTGGGTCAAGCAAAGACCGAGAAAACTGGGCGCCTGGCACACTGAGTGTGCCCAGGCGCTCACCGCCCTCTGGCAGGCGGATCCGGTTATCAGTGGAGACTCCACCGCAACATTCTATAGAGGGCTGGTACGCAGCAGGTGCGACGACGCCCTCGGAGAAGCCCTAGACATGGAGGAGGACGAACTGGCCAGCCTGTTCGGTAGGACATTCAGCCCGGGACCTATGGACAACTTCCAGAAGTCCCTGGCCTGGCAGTGCTACCGAGGGGCTTTACCCGTTCGAGAAAGGCTCTACAGACACGGGCGCCCGGGTAGGGACCCCGCCAAAAAGATCTGTCCCAGATGCGTGTGCGACGAGGAAACCGTTGCACACGCATTGGTACACTGCTCGGGCGTAGCCGATCTGTGGGGCTATGTCGAACAACTGCTGTCAAGGGTGGGACCGATCCGGTTGACCACCGAGTCTATTGTAATGATCAAGCCGCCTCCCCCCTTCAAAGATGAAGCAGAGGCGGTGTTTCTGTGCGTAATAGCCATGGCGAAAGAGGTTGTATGGTGGACGCGTCTGAAAGGACTGAGGTCAGGCACCTTTCTCTCTGGCCAACAACTGGTCCGTTTCTTCCGATATCATTTCGGAAGAAGGATCAGGATGGAGAGAGAGGTGCTGCACCCCAGTCGTTTTTATGAAAGGTGGGTGAAAGTGGCGAGAATGGCCCGTGTGAATGGGCCTTCTCTTTACATAAGCCTGTAGGTGGAAAAGAGGAAGGAACGAGGGAGCACCCCCTCTCTGTGCTCCTGAGGAAAAGGGTTGCACACTTTTTTCGGGTGTGTGTGCGACCCCCCAAGGCGCCTCCTCTCTATTGAGGATTTTGTTAAAAATTTTATTTTTGTTATATCTTATTTTATTTTTATATTTTGTTATTGCCTCCTCCTTATTGAGGACGCCTTTTTGTGTAAACTCCCCCCTTTGTACTTGTCCCACTTTTGATGCCCTAGTGGCAAATAAAAGAAACTTATCTATCTGGGATAGACACATGTGCTGAGCTCGCTCGGTAAGTTTCGTTTAAATTTATCTGGAAATTGTGAACTGTAAACTTTCATTTTTGTACCATTTTGTAGAGAGACTGCCAGGTCAAACTTTGATCTGGTCAGTCTCTCGAAATATTCTATGCCTTTAGGCGAAATAGTGTTGTAAAAATTTAATCTTTCGAAAAATTTCGAAAAATACTATTTTGATAAAAATGGCTGAAGCATCTTCACCAAAATTCGAAGGAGGAAAGGGGAAGATAAGCTTACAGCTTCCCCTGCCACTGTCACAGTAGCAGAGGTCAAAAAGAAAGGTTAGCCAGAGGAAGGATTTTCTCCACCTGTTGACCGACAACTTGACGTTGCCATGGCAACAAACCAAAGAACCAGCGGCACCAGCAACAGCAACAACAACAACAATGCGACGGACGAAAACAACACCAATAACAATAACAACAACAACAAGACCAATAACTGTGATAACAACAACAATGATAACAACAACACCACCAACTACAACAGCAACACAAACAAAAAAAATTTCTCCTTCGCCGAGACGGCAAGGAAAACCCTCGACTATCTGCCAGTAGATATAACCAAAGCGAAGGAGCTACTGGCAGATGCCAAAAAATATATAGTGTACGGGGAAAATGGTTCATTCACGATCCATTCCCCCCCGGAACTAAAAAGCCAGAGACTCCTAAACACTGTCATGTTTAGGACAATCTCGAATAAAAGCAAAAAACCAGCTCAACCATCACAGAGTGAGATAGAGCTGGTTTTAAAAGACGTCATGAAGGACATCACCTTCATTCAGAAGGATAGACTCTACGGGAGTCTATCCATTCTCATGAAGGACAGGGACACAGCAGTGAAACTGTCCATCAAACCAATCACATCCACCGCATACACCTTCTACCCTACGTACATGGGTAGAAGAACACAAAAAATAAAAATCCACACCATCCTGCCGATTATGGACATATGGTGGGTTTTGACAGGTTTCCTGAACCTGGATGATGACACGCTGGTGTCCATGGGAAAGGCATCGGGTGACGCGTTCAGTGGAACGAGCCTCGAACTTGTAGTTCAAATGAGGCCCGAAAGGATCGCCCAGATCCCTGAACGCGTCATACTGGATGATCAAACTTTCATCAACATTACCGTTGAGGGTAGGCGGCCCTCGTGTTACCTCTGCGGAACCAGAGGTCACCTGAGGGCTGTCTGTCCACAACTCAATAAGAAAACCCCAATCCTGCCTACACCACCAACAACTGCACAACCAACACAATCGCCACAACTACCACTACAAAAACAACCACCACAGCTCAAACCAAAACAAAACAATGTCCAACCCATCGCCCCCACTCAAAAAACAAAAACTATTTCCAAAACACCCGCACCGCAAACACAACCCGAAAATATACCCCTCCCCTCCAACGCGGAAGATGACCCTAGTTCGTCGTCAGACGAGGAGGAGCACTTCCACACAATCAAAAGAAAAAAAAGAAAAAACACCTCAGACACACAAATGAAAACAACCCCTCCCCAAAACATAACACTGACACCAACACAAAAGAGCTCACAACAACAGCAAACAAAAAACACCACACAAAAACAAAAACATGCATACACATACATAAACACAAGAAACAAAAAACTGTTAAACATTGTGTACAACAACAATCTAATAAAAACCCAAGGGCCTAACTTCACCCAGGCAGGGGATTTCCCCCACCTCAAAATAATTAAGGCCCACAGGACACCTATAAAACTTTAAAAAACAACTTTAAAGAGGACGTGGGTCCCCCCTGCGTCGGGCCCATTAACCGCGTCCTCCTAAAAAACTACCCCACTCCCTCCCCAAACACCCACACAACTTCAAACTCCCCAACCACACAACACACTGAAGCCCCTACACCTCCACAAACAACCACCCCACCCAACAACCCATCCCCCACCCTAATGGAAATTGTGCAGCCCGATATCCGGGACGCAGAGAGGTAAGTGCCTTTTCTCTTCACCACCAACATGGCCATGCTAAGAGTAGGCTGTTTAAATGCGCGTGGCCTGGGCTCAACTTGGAAGCAAGCAATGCTTCTAAATGACCTCAGGTCACAACGTATAGGTGTGATGGTTATTTGCGAGGCCCGGATCAGCAACGTGCGACAGCTGGCCCCCACCTTTGATGACTTTGAGATGCACGCATCTCTCTGTCAGCCCGGAGGTGGGGGTGGGGTTGTCGTTCTGCTGCAAAAACATCTGGGTCTCGCAACACAGATGGTACATTTGGACCAGGAGGGTCGACTAGTGGTTCTGGACCTTGGCAGTGGTAAAGGCGGAGCGTTTAGGTTGGTAGCCGCCTACGGCCCTTTCGGGTCAATGCGGCCGGACTTCTTCCATCGTCTGGAGACTTTTCTAGGGACGTCCCGCTCCTTGCTATTAGTGGGGGACTGGAATGGTATCCTAGATGCACGCTGGGACTACGTAGGGGCCTGTCCCGATAGAGAGGTGTGTAATAGCCTCAAAGGGTTAATCGGTCGATTTGACCTGGCCGATAGATATCGACTAGATTTTCCGACTGCGCCAACCTGGACTTGGGCAAATCGTAGCGGATCATCTAGGTCGTACCTAGATAGGTTCTTAGTTAGAATTAAGGATAAGGACTTTTTAAGTTGTCCAAAAATGCGCATGGTTGGCTATTCAGACCACAAGTTAGTGACCTGCATGGTCAACCTTGACAGAACTCATAGACAGGGACCCGGTTACTGGAAGATCAACTTGTCCTTACCGGCAAGTAAGGCTTACAGGGACCGGATTAGCACTTTAGTTAAGGAGCGGTTGACGGGCGCCATCGTCAACAGCAGGTGGTGGGGATCTCTCAAAAGAGAGATTAGAGTAGTCTCTATAGAATTTAGTAAGGAGTTAGCCTCAAATAGAAATAGGAAGGAAAGGGAGTTGGTAGATAGTGTTGAAGAGGCAATTAGAAGCGGCGACGTGGCCAGAGTGCTAGCGTCGAGAACGGCCCTGGGCCAGTTCTTCGACGCGAAACACGAAGGCTGCATCGTCCGAAGCAAAATACGTGCTGGGAAACGAGGAGACCAAAGCTGTTAGCTGGGCCCGCGTGACAGAAGCCAAAAGAGGGAGTAGATCCACTATCCGCTCTTTGCGAGACCAGGATGGACGGGTGATCCTTGAACCTAAGCAGATGTGCGAGGCTTTTCAAAAGCACTTTGCCGGATTGTTCGGAAGGGGAGGGGAGCCGGTTGGGGATGTGGACTTCGGTCCATACCTCGACGGCCTGCCGCGTCTCTCGGACAGGGAGGCGAAGTCTTGCGAGGAGCCGATTTCAGCCGCTGAGATAGAGGACGTGCTGAGCCAATGCGGCAAACGCAAATCCCCGGGTCTCGATGGTCTTCCATACGAACTATATCTAGCTATGCCGGACTTGTTCCCCGATCTCCTCGAGGCGGTCTACTGCAACTGGCAACAGAACGGGAGAATTCCCTGTGCTGTGACCAAGGGCGTAGTCACGCTAGTGAGGAAGGACGAGAACAAGGGGGACGATATAAATAATTTCAGGCCCATAACTCTGCTAAATACAGAGTTACAGATTTTGGCCAAGGTGCTAGCAAAGAGATTGGCGCTTGTCGTGGGTAACCTGGTGGGAGATGCGCAGACATGTGCTATCCCGTCCAGGTCCATCCACGACAACCTCCACCTGATGCGATACCTCATAGAGAGGGTTGGGAACGAACTCGGCTTTGGTGGGGCCCTGATAAACTTGGATCAATCTAAGGCATTCGATAGGGTCGACCATGGTTATCTGGATGCGGTGCTAGCGGCGGCAGGCTTCGGACCCGTTTTCAGGGGCTGGATCAATGCCAGGCACAGCAGCCGCATCTGCTCTAGGGTCAAGGTGAACGGCTACCTCTCGGAGCCGTTCGAAATCGCGCGGTCCATCCGACAGGGGTGCCCTCTCTCCTCTCTTCTGTATGTAGTGACTCTAGAGCCACTACTGCGGAAGTTGGAGTTGTTGCAGGGCATCCCGTTGGAACCGGGATTGCGGAAAGCGGTGTCAGCCTACGCCGATGACGTAACAGTAATGGTGTCGACGGCCTCGGAAATCGGGGCGATCGGCACCTTACTGTAGGAGTACGAAAGGTTTACAGGGGCTAAGCTGAACCGGGACAAGTCGATCGGTTTGCAACTCGGCACGTGGAGGGGCAGATCGATGCCCTCCGATGGCGTCGTCGGGCGCTGGACGGACGGCCCGGCGAAGTTGCTCGGGGTCTGGTTCGGACCAGACCTCCAGGTGGGGAAGAACTGGGGTGAGGTAACGAACAGAGTGTTTGCACTGACCCAGAAGTGGGCCAGTTGCAAACTATCCCTGAAAGGTCGGGCGGAGGTGGCGAATACTTATATAGCGTCCGTCATCTACTACCGCCTGACCGTTGTGCCTTGCCCAAGGGAAACGCTCGCCAAAATGGAGCGCGCACTCTTCCAATTCCTTTGGAAGAAGCGGGCTTCTATGGTGAGGAGATCCATCTGCTGTCAACACCCTTCGAAAGGAGGGCTGGGGATGCCGTGGTTAATGATACGTAAACACGCATTAAGGCTACGGCACCTTCAGGTATTCCTCTCCGGTCAACCGGTGTGGGCCCCGTTTGTGAGGCGAGCCTTTCCCAGACTCGTCTCACTCACCGAGCTGCAATCCTGGGTCAAGCAAAGACCGAGAAAACTGGGCGCCTGGCACACGGAGTGTGCCCAGGCACTCACGGCTCTCTGGCAGGCGGACCCGGCTGTCAGTGGAGAATCCACCTCGTCATTCTATAGAGGGCTGGTGGTTAGCAGGTGCGACGACGCCCTCGGAGAAGCCCTAGGCATGGAGGAAGACGAACTGGCCAACCTGTTCGGTAGGACATTCAGCCCGGGACCCATGGATAACTTCCAGAGGTCCCTGGCCTGGCAATGCTACTGAAGGGCTCTGCCCGTTCGAGAAAGGCTCTACAGACACGGGCGCCCGGGTAGGGACCCCTCGAAAAAGATCTGTCCCAGATGCGTGTGCGACGAGGAAACCGTTGCACACGCATTGGTACACTGCTCGGGCATTGCCGATCTGTGGGGCTATGTCGAACAACTGCTGTCAAGGGTGGGACCGATCCGGTTGACCACCGAGTCTATTGTAACGATCAAGCCGCCTCCCCTCTTCAAAAACGAAGAAGAGGCGGTGTTTCTGTGCGTAATAGCCATGGCGAAAGAGGTTGTATGGTGGACGCGTCTGAAAGGACTGAGGTCAGACACCTTTCTCTCTGGCCAACAACTGGTCCGTTTCTTCCAATATCATTTCGGAAGAAGGATCAGGATGGAGAGAGAGGTGCTGCACCCCAGTCGTTTTTATGAAAGATGGGTGAAAGTGGCGAGAATGGCCCGTGTGAATGGGCCTTCACTCTACATCAGACTATAGGTGAGGAAGATGAAAGACCAAGGGAGCACCCTTTTTCTGTGCTCCTGAGGAAAAGGGTTGCACACTTTTTTTCGGGGGTGTGTGCGACCCCCCAAGGCGCCTCCTCTCTATTGAGGACTTTGTTATAAATTTTATTTTTTGTTATATTTTATTTTATTTTTATATATTGTTATTGCCTCCTCCTTATTGAGGATGCCTTGTTTTGTAAACTCCCCCCATTGTACTTGTCCCACTTTTGATGCCCTGGTGGCAAATAAAAGAAACATATCTATCTATCTATCTATCTATCTATCTATCTGTTCCCCCTCTCTCTCTCCATCTTTCCATCCATCTACACACTAACTCAACCATCCATCTACCTATCCATATTTGAAAAATATAGTCACCACAATGCAGATAACTATAATACTGTTTGACAACTATGGGTAATAGTTGAATAAATCAGCTAAAATATACCCGAAGAGAGAAAATATGGACATTTTCTATTATAGTTATCTGCATTGTAGCAACTATGTTTTTTCAAATTTCATATATATATATATATGATGCTGAATTTGCCGACGACATAGTTCTGGTGACAAACACAGTGAAGGAGGCAAAGGATTTGATGCAGGAGGTGGAGACTGTGTCGATGAGTGTGGGGCTGAGAATGAATGAAATTAAGACGAAGCATATGGTAGAGAATATTAAGAAGCCAGAGAAGATTACTAATGTAGGCGGGAAGCCCCTATAATTGGTTTAGGACTTCCTGTATTTGGGAGCAAAGATTGGGAATATGGAAGATGATGTGGTCGAGAGGAAGAGCAAAGCCTGGGCGGCGTGCCACAGCTTGAGGTCTGTGTGGACGTCGGAACTTCGTAAAGACCTAAAGATCCGTCTCTTTGTTGCTGTAGAGGAGTCTGTGCTGCTGTACGGGTCTGAGACTTGGACACTGACCAAGAAACTCACTCAGATGGTGGATGGGTGCTACACAAGAATGCTGAGCATGGCTCTGAACATTAATCAGCATACACTGAGGATGAAGAACTGAGAGCTGTACGGGAGGCTCCCAAAAGTCAGCTCGAGAGTAGCCCAGGGGAGACTGGGGTTAGCTGGATATGCTCACTGACAACCAGAGTTGACACAGCACTCAGTGCTCCTGTGGGAGCTCCTGCATGGACACACTGGAAGACGAAGACCGAGGTGAACATATGTTGATGCCCCAAGGACAGAAAATGGTCTGTTGGAGACGCAGGACATGGCAGCGATAATGAGGGACAGAGACCGCTGGAGAGAACTCGTCCATGGATCTCGGAAATTTTACCCGCCCTAGACATATATATATATATATATATATATATATATATAAACAATGAGTTATATGCTTTGTTGATTAATATTCAACAGGGTTATGTTCATAACAGATATGAAGCACTCTACAGTTAATTTTATCTGGAGTATTATAATATTAACAATAGTAATAAATGGAAAATATCACTATAGTATCATATTTATTTTATTATACACTAGCAGCAGTACCGAGCGTTGCCTGGGTAGGTAAAATAATATCTGCTTTGATGAAAAGGTGTTGATCAGTCGTAAGGTGTAGCAAATGGCGAAATGTTGAGTGAAATCGTATGGAATATGTGGGAGGTGGAAAAAATCGTATTTTGAAGAGTTAAACGGCTGCCACGCCGTTCCTGAACATAAAATGCAAAGTGTAAAGCTACTATAAGATGTGCAATGATAGGTTCTATCGTAGTATAACAGTTGAACCAAATAAATTGATTTATGTGTGAGGTGGAGCCGAAGTTTCGAATTTGAACGAAATCGGTTGAAAAATGTGGTAGCTACAGCCGAAAGGCGGAAATTTGACCGAAATGTGGTATTTTCTAATATTTAAGCGGCTGCCACGCCGTTCCTGAACAAAAAATCCAAAATGTAGAGCCACTTTAAGACGTAAAATTATCAGATCTAGCGTATTGTAAAATTTGAACAAAGTATGTTGATTCATGTGGGAGCTAGAGCCGAAAAAGTGGAAATTTGAGTCTAAAAGTGGTATTTTTGAATATTTAAGCGGCTGCCACGCCGTCTCTGAACAACAAGTGCAAAATATAAAGCCATTACAGGATGTGCAATGATAAATTCTATTTTGCTTTAAAATTTGAACGAAATCGGTGGCAAAAAGTGGGAGTTAGAGCCAAAAATCATATTTTTCGATACCTAAAAAAAGGTGACCCCCCCCCCTCCTATCGATTTTTATCTGCAGAATGACGCCGGAATAAAAAAAAACGATGCACTTCCCGATTACTAATCTATGAGCCTGTAAATTTTCATGAAAATCGGTCGTAAGATGTAGGCCCCTATAGGTAATACACAGACACACAGACACACACACACACACAGAGAGATATTTCAAGGATACTAAATTATAGTATGCGTTCATCAGATAAAATCCCATATTTGATGTATAAGATAGTGATATACCCAAAATATAGACCTCCACGGTCAGCTTACAATGTATATGTTAAAAAAATCTCAAAATTTCGTAGAATATAACTTAATAGGGATATATTAAACAGATTAAAAGACATTACAATACAACACAATACAATAGGAGGGAACATAATCGTACCACTGATGATGTTGCAGATATGCAACGAAAGAACTTTGATAGACTATATATATATTTATATCTTTAATTTTAACCGTTGGTCAATCAATGATAAACGTTGATTGCCAAATAAATTAATTATGGAGATATAAAAGATACAGAAGCGAAAACCAAGTGAATGTGTTGTTATTATTTCTGGCAATATTATTACAACAATATGACCCTCCCCAAGTATAACAATATTTGTTTCATATCAAAATTTATATAAATATTTATTTCATATCAAAAACCTTGCACAACAAATATACATATATATGCTGAAAGCAGCGATTCTTTGCTTAAACTTTAATCTGTTATTTTAATAAATATATATATATATATATATATATATATATATATATATATACACTTACACGCGAACCACTGACCAAATAATATTTGGTATCAATGAGTTAAAGACATCTGTCAAATCAATTAGTGGTGAAGGTGCTGTATACACACACACACATACACACATACACACACACACACACATATATATAACCCCAAATCATAGTAGATTAAAATATCACAGAGAGAAAGAGAGAGGGAGGTGGCGGTGAAATGCCGTGCAAAAGAAATGAAACATGGATTACAGGTTAAAATATAGTCTAGATAGATGTGAAACAAAACGAGGATGTAGTTTATGGAACACCCAAGTGATTTAGAAGTCAACCTTAAGTAGGAGTGATAACATTAAGAAAGACATGAACAACACCACAACACTTTATTATGAACATTTTTAAAGTAGGTTTATAAGTATGAATTTTCATAAGAATTTCGTAGTTGTCTCTGTGGCCTAGCGGTAGGTACTAGAGACGGTGTAGATCCTGACCTTGGGTTCAATCCTAGTTAAGAGGTACATGTAACCTTTTTCAGTTTTTATTTTACAACCCATAGAAAAAAAACTGAAAACGTTTACTGGGAACCCTACTCCCGACCAGGCTGGAACTTCAGACCAGGATCCCCACGGAGACAGCTACAACAGTATAATGAAAATTGATAATTATAAACCTACTTTCAAAATCAAAGCTAAAAAGATGTGGTGTAGTTCATGGCTTTCCTAGAGCTATTAGTAATATCTAGGATCGACTTCTGGTCATTATTGAAAGTCTCTGGATCTCGCAAAATACAAAATATTTTTTATTGGAGAAGGTAAGATATTTTCGTAATTGTTATTTATTCATTATAAAAATTAAATGATAGCATCTCCTGGCAACCAATATTTTTAGACTCAGTCCGCCACTGGTCATATATATAAGGTCATTATAATTATCAGCAATTATGCAAGTCAAACTAATCTAAGGTAGTAAAGGGCCGTAACTCTTTGCTGCAAAGCATGGCGTCCGACCCTCTACCGACACTGATAATAATAACAAGAAGATTTATTAGTAACGCTTGTGACTGAAACAACTGTAGCAACAATAGTAGGGATAATTGATGGTGATGAAGACGTTGCTGATGATCGTACTAATAACAATGGTAATTTCTATTATAGGCAAAATGCTATACTGTTTGGTGAGTGTGTGATGGATTTCCCGCGGTTCTGACGACATGCGTTCTAGTTTTTTTAACAATCGAACTGCCTGCTCGCGGAATTAACATGTAATTGGGTAGGTATTTCACAGACACGTGCACCCTAAATGTAGTTCTCTGTGAGGTTCAGCGTTACACAGTGTGTGACAAGGCCTTTAAAATTATACAACACAAAAAATTATACAACACATTGTTGCCAGGTGAGTGAAATGTGACAACATGAAATAAAGTGTATTACTGAAAGACATTTTATGCATATACTTGTGTACATAAAGTATAGGTATAGTACACTGGTAATTCACTACGAGTGGTTCTCATATACTATATTGTTATTGGTTTTGTTGCTCGTTATTTTTGCTTCGAAACCGAACCCTTTATATGAGATCTCGTAGGAGGGTATGTACGTGACTAATATTTAAGTTATCGATTTAGAAAAGATGAAGAGCAAAGTTAAATTAGGTGGGAGTTGAGCCCAGGAAAGTAAAGGTTCCCAACTAAATACCGCAGCAAGATTTGTCCTATCCTAGGGTGTTTCTGATATCCACTGTGTATGACTGATAACGATTTTTAATTTAGGCTCATGGCCAGCAATTTGGGAGAGGGGTAAGTCGATTGAATCGACCTCAGTATTTGATTGGTACATTATACTTATGCGCAATGAGGTTGTGAGTTCGATTCCTGGACCGGGTGATGCGTAATGTCCTTGAGCAAGACACTTTATTTCAGGCTGCTCCTTCTACCTGGAGTTACGACCGATATATAGTGCTAGCAACTGGAAAGACCGACGAAAACATTGTTTCCTCGGTCCGATCTGAAGAAAGTCGATCGATCCTCTTTATATATATATATATATATATTCAGAGAGAGAGAGAGAGAGAGAGAGAGAGAGAGAGAGGGACCGTATATATATATTTATATAGATATACATACAGTATATATACTCACACAGACATATATATACAGTATATATATATATATATATATATATATATATATATATATATATATATATATATATATATATATATATATAATACATTAACAGAGAAGAGTAAATATAATCCAACCTGTATCATGTATTCTGAGCATTTGTTTTTACTCGAATATTAAAATAATTTTAGTGCTCTGTTGTTGCCTGAAGAGCCAGATTAGATTTTGTAGGTAACTCTGTGAGACGTTATAAAAGAGGGAAAACTAGCGTCTATGGCCAGCGAAGAAATCAATATGGCAAACGAAGGAAAATAAGAGAAGGTAAAGTAAAAACCACCCAAACAAACAAATATAACATCCACACAAACACACACATACATACACATACATATATATACACACACATACATACACAGGTATTACATCAACACACACATACACACACGTATATATACACTGACACACACACACATACACATACATACACATACATATATATACACACACACATACATACACATACATATATATACACACACACATGCACATACATATATATACACACACATATATATACACTGACGCACACACACACACACGCATACACACATACATAAACTGACACACACACACACACACACACACACACACATACACACATACATACATCCACAAAACACACATACACACATACATACACAGACATACATCAACACACATACCTACACACACATCAACACACATACATACATCCACACAAACACACACACACATACATACACAGACATACATCAACACACACACACACATACATACACACACATCAACACTCATACATACATACATCCACACAAACACACAGACATACACACACACTCACTCCAGTAGACTAGAATCTGTAAAGTCAGAGGAAACTAATAAGATTGGACAATTCGGTCAAGTTTATGACCAAAAGAAGACAGAAAAAAGCATAAATAAATACATAAATAGACAAAACACCAGTGGCCTTTATTGTAGAAATTCTTCAGTACTGAGAGATAGTGATATATCTATCTATCTATCTATCTATCTATCTATCTATCTATCTATCTATCTATCTATCTATCTATCTATCTATCTATCTATCTACACACACACACACACACACACACACACACACACACATATATATATATATATATATATATATATATATATATATAGGCAGAAGGAAAGAGGGTGTGAGAGAGAGAAAGGAGGGGGAAGAGAATGAGAGAGAGCGTAAGAACGTAAAAAAGAAATAAGAAAAAGTAGTAGTAGTAGTATTAGTAGTAGCAGTACTAGTAGTAGTAGTGGTGGTGATGGTAGTAGTAATAGTAGCATCATCAGCAAAAGAAGAAGAAGAAGGAGAGGAATTTGTAATGACGTATTCAGAAATATAGTATGTGCGTAATGAGTACACACACACACACACACACACATATATATATATATATATATATAAATATATATATATATTATATATATATATATATACATATATATATATATATATATATATATATATATTAGAAAGTGAGGTTTTTTTTACAAATTGAAAAATTACCGAGGTGTCCTACACGAGTGAAAGTATAAAGAAAAAAAGATGAAATCGAAAATGCAACTGGAGTCTTATTTTTTTTAAAAATATATATATTTATTTGGTTCCTTTACCGATTTCGCAGTTCTTCTGCTTTTCAAAAGTAGAATTGAGATGGAGGGTCTGTGGTTTTTCTCACATCTCAATGTGAGAAAAACCACAGACCCTCCATCTAAACTCTACTTTTGAAAAGCAGAAGAACTGCGAAATCGGTAAAGGAACCAAATAAATATATATATTTAAAAAAAAAATAAGACTCCAGTTGCATTTTCGATTTCATCTCTCTCTCTCTCTCTCTCTCTCTCTCTCTCTCTCTCTCTCTCTCTCTCTCTCTCTCTCTCTCTCTCTCTCTCTCTCTCTCTCTCTATATATATATATATATATATATATATATATATATATATATATATACATATATATATATATATGTATAAAGCTCTGATGAGTCCTGCCCCACGGTATGGATGAAACATTGTCAGCGAATAAAAATCGTATGAGTATGTAGGCGTTCTTTGATTTCTTTTACACACATATATATATATATATAGAAAAAAGTATGACCCTGACGGCAGAGCTCAAGCCGTTTCGACGGCTATTTCTGGACCGGGTGATACGTTATGCCCTTGAGCAAGACACTTTATTTCACGTTGCTCCTTCTACCAGGAGGTGCGACCGATAGATAGTACTAGCAACTTGAAAGACTGACGAAAACATTGTTTCCTCGGTCCGATCTGACCAAAGACGATCGATCCTTTTTTTATATATATGTATATACAGTGTATCCCCAGCTTTCGCGGTATTATCCTTAGATCCTAATAATTGTTCGTGGAAACACCCGCATATTCACGGAATCGTAAATATCATCCGCGATTTTTTATGGCTTTTTCCGAGGCAATATATATATATTTCTTCACGATTTTTAACGGTAACTTATTAATGACAATATACCATATTTGTCTATATATTACGTTATGTTTTGACGTTTTTAGGCATTTTTATGCACCATATCGAATATTCGTGGTTTTTCACTATTTGCGGGTGTCTAGGAACGTAACTCACGCGAATGGTGCAGGAAAACTGCATATATATATATATATATATATATATATATATATATATATATATATATATATATATATATATATATATGAATGTATATATATATATGAATGTATATATATATATGAATGTATATATATATATATATATATATATATATGCATGTGTATATACATATATATATTTATATTCACATACAGTGAAGATAAAGCAGAACATTAGAAAATGTTAAGTTACCGCATGTACGACATTGGAAAAGAAATGTCTCCGACGTATCAGAAAGTAAAGGAGAGTAGAATAAAAGTTAACAATGATAAGAGGTTAGGGGGAAAATAGGGTGGAGGCATGGGAAAAGGACGAGGAAAACGAAAATGAAAAGAGAAAAAGAAAAGAAAAGAAAAAAGAGGGACGAGCTAGTGAAAGAGCAATTAAAAAAGATTAAGTAATTCGTAGGTAATCCGAAGGTTATCCCGGTAGATTACTGAGCTTCCAGGTTCTAATCTGGAAAACTTCAGCGAAAATGGTGTTTTTGACCTGTCAACTTCTTATTATGTAAGCGGTGGTTTGGCAGTATCGGTAGAGGGTCAGACGCCATGCTTTGCAGCATAGAGTTACGCCCCTTTACATGCAATATATACGTATAAATATGAAGACATCTGTGTGATTGAATCAGGAAGATATGGTTAGATACGTATGAAATAACTTTATTATTAATCGTTTAGAAAACCAATTACTAATGTTATAGCAAAGCTATATTTTATTATTTTATCCTGGAAGGCGGTGAATTGGCCGTATCGGTAGAGTCGGGCACCATACGTGGCAGCATAGAGTTTCGCCCCTTTACAGTCTGAGTTCAAATCTCGCCGAGGTTAACTTTGCCTTTCATCCTTACGGGGTCGATAAAATAAAGTACCAGTAATACACAGGGATAATTGCTGGCCTTGTATCAAAAGTAGAAACAATTATATATATATATATATATATATATATATATATATATATATATATGTGTGTGTGTGTGTGTGGGGGGGGGGGGGGCGTGCGTGTGTATGTGTATGTGTGTGTTTGTTGCGGTATTTGTTTCGGTCTCTGAGTTCAAATCGCCCCGAGGTCAACTTTGCCTTTCATCCATTCATTCGAGGTCGATAAAAAAGAACCAGTCAAGTATTGGAGTTGATTCTTCCTCTATATCTCTTTTCCACTTCCATCATCTCACTATCTATCCTTCTCTGGAAGAAATCTGCTGTATTCAGAAACTTTGTATGTCAATATGGCGCCTCTACGAATCCTTCAGGAGTTACGGGACTAAAGTAAAGGTGTGTGTCGGTGTATACATATATATGAGTGTATGCTGCCGCATCAGTATACATACGCAAACACTCACGCACATATATACACACACACGTGTATATATATACCCCCCCCCCCCCCCACACACCCACACACATATATATAAATATATGTATATATAAACATTGAGAGAGAGCGAGAAAAAAATGAAAAATAAAATTAGAGAAAAGGAAGTAAAAAACGAGAAAAGAGAGACAGGGATAGAATCAAAAGAAGAAAGACAAACACTGACAAAGAAATATTCAAATGAAACTAAATCCACTAAAAAGTATTTTGGACCAAAAAACATGTAATAGTAAAATCAACAACATCCAAGCACAAAACAATTGGGGATGCTGTAAGAATAAGTTAACGGATACAAAATGGCGACGAATGACGAAACCTTCAAAATATATCTTTGTTATAGTATTGTCATGATAGCTGTCTTTGCATTACACCACCTTTTTTCTCTTTTTGTCGTACAGTTTTCTGTCGGATCTAACTGAACAACGTAGAATCCAAACTGGATATTTAGAGGATGTTCTGCTATATTGAAGAAACCTAAGGGACGCCGCAAATGTCAGAATACTTTCTTTGAAATTGACTCTCTACCCCACTTCCTTTTGAACAATATCCATCCCTACGTTTAGTAGTTATTTGCGCACTATTTGATCACTAAATCGCTTCAGTTAATGTTAATGTTCATGTCAAACAATTATTACCAACACAACAGATGACCAAATTTGCTTCCTAGAATCTCTTGTATCTTTAACTTTGAATGAATTCAAATTTTGTAACCAATAAATGAAAGGGATTGTAAATTGGTTCGCACGCACACACACACACACACACACACACACATATATATGTATATATATATATATATATATATATATATATATATATATATATATATATATATATATATATATATATATATATATATATGAGACCACTATTACAAATGGTAAATATTTCATTTATCTATGATTTACAAATTACCCTAAAAAGTAAGGCAAGCAAAATAAAAAAAAGAAGACAAAACAGAGACATAAAAAGAAATAAAGGACACAATGAAAAAGACTTTCTGTATAGAATTTTTGTTTCCTTTTCTGGCTACGGTTTTAAGCTTAATAATACCTATTCTCCCTTTTATCTTTTTTTTAACGTTGGAATCATAGATAAGGCTGGTGAAATTATTGAACTGGAAAAAAAAAGAAAAAAAAAGAACAAACAAAAAATCAGATAAAAAGAAATGAATATAGAAAAAAAAAACACACATAAACGAACAAAGATACATGGTAGCTCTTAGACTCTCACTACCAGCTTAATCCGCTGCTTACAGTGTCGGAAGCAGAACTTGGAAACATCATCTGTTTGTTGCTTAATCCGTCACGGATCTACACTTTCGAGAGATCAACGACACATCATTTAATTATACACAGTAGTACTGTCTGGGCCAGGCTTTCCCACAATAAAAAATAATATAAAAGTGGTTCAGACTAAATAAACCAAATAAGCAAGAAGTTGATCGCTATCAAAATGGAAGTGTTTGATGTTTATTTGGAAAACGGCCAGTAAACATCAACACAATCACACACACACACACACACACACACACACACTATATATATATATATATATATATATATATATATATATATATATATATACATATATATATATATGAATATATATATATGAATATATATATATATATATATATATATATATATATATATATATATATATATGAATATATATATATGTATGTATATATGTATTAATATATATGTGTGTATATATATATATATATATATATAAATGTATCAATATATATGTGTGTATATATATGTATATGTATACACACACACACACACATATATATATGTATATATACTGTTTTACTCTTTTACCTGTTCCAGACATCCGGCTGAGGTCATGCTGGAACACCGCCCTTGTGTGTGTATATATATATATATATTTATATATATATATATAATGGGGATTTAGATCGATACAATGCTATCACAATGTTTCCAACCTTGCCGCCTGCAAAATTGCTCAAAGATAATATGTGTAAAAAAGGAGATGTTTGAGAGCAACGTTAGAACTGTACAGGTATATACGCAGGTATATACGCAGGTATATACGCAGGACAACCGTTCCAGAGTAGAACAGCTTAAGGCTGGTAACAATCTAACAGGTTTAACTATTGTACACAGAAAAAGATTTAAAAAAAAACTTACATTTCAGCGCCTGGACAGAAACGAATATGTGAACACACACACACACACACACACATACACACACACACACACACACACACACACACACACACACACACACACACACACACACACACACACACACACACACACACACACACACACACACACACACACACACACACACACACACACACACACACACACACATATACAGTCAGATAGACACACAGACACAGACACAGACACAGACACACACACAGACACATATAGACAGTCAGATAGACACACAGACAGACAGACACACACACACATAGACAGTCAGACACACACACACACACACACATATACAGTCAGATAGACACACAGACACAGACACAGACACACACACACATAGACAGTCAGATAGACACACATACAGACAGACAGACAGACACACACACACACACATAGACAGTGAGACACACACACACACATACACACACACACGCGCACATATACAGTCAGATAGACATACATAGACAGACACACACAGACACACACAGACACACTCGCGCACACACACACATAGACACACACACACACTTACGCACACGCACACATACATACACACTCACATACACATACAAACATACATATGTATGTATGTTTGTATGTGTATTCATAAGCATACGCACACACAGATCGAGAATTCGATTCCCGGCAGCACGTTGTGTCCTGGACTAAGACATTTTATTTCACGTTGCTCCAGTTCACTCAGCTGCCAAAAATGAGTTGTACCTGTAATTCGAAGGGCCAGCCTTTTCACATTCTGTGTCACACCGAATCTCCCTGAGAACTACTTTAAAGGTACGCGTGTTTATGGAATGCTCAGCCACTTGCGCGTTAATTTCACGACCTGGCTGTTCCGTTGATCGGATCAACTGGAACACTCGTCGTCGCAACCGACGGAGTGCCTTCCGATGTATTTATGTATGTATGTATGTATGTATGTATGTATGTATGTATGTATGTAGGAGCGTATGTATGTATGTATGTATGTATGTATGTATGTATGCACGTATGTATGTATGTATGTATATTTGTATGTCAGGTCACATGTAATCTAGTACAACTTGTCTCATGTTCGGGTCGTTGGCGACTAAACTGGCAACCCCACCAAGGTTTCTTGGTGAGGAGGGTGACTTTGGACATCCTGCAGGACTAAAAACAAAACCTGTCAAAGGGCAAAGGAGCTCTTAAGAGTCAATGGCTATCCAAAATCACCGGGAGAGATGACCCCTTAGCCTTTGTCAAGGCAGAATTCTAGGAGAAGGAAAACTCTGATATAACACCTGCAACCCTGATGGTATCCAATGATGTTGGCTTGTTCTTCTTTTTGGTAAATATCATCTTGGTTAAGAGAGTGGGACTGGCTTTGTGCAGTGCCTTTGCTCACTATTTTTATAGTGAGCTTCACGGCACAGGCATTGCTTTATATCTGGAGATCTCTCTGCACTTGTCGTCACATGATACCATGGGCCCAGCACTATGTGTCAATAATTGTCACAAGTGTAGTGTTTGTACCAGAGTTTTCAAGTCGCTGGCTGGACTAAAAAGTCACACTCGTTCAGCGCATCGGTAGGGGTTCTCCTACAGGGATATAAAGTAGTGGCCGTACTCAAAAACGAGTTGGCAGCCACCATGTAGGAGTGAAGTGCCCCTAGCCTTTGTCAGGGAATTCTTCTAGGAGAAGGTAACTCAGGAAACTGGGATAACTCCGACATAAAACCTGCGGCTCAGTAGTTACCGATAATGTTGATCTTTTCTTCTTTTCGGGTTATAGCTACTGTCGCTCAGAGAGTGGGATTGGCTCAGTACAGGCATTGCACGATAGAATTAATTAATAATTATTTCATAAAGGTATATCGTGCAATGGCCATACTTGATAACGAGGGGACAGCCATCATGTATGTATGTATGTATGTATGTATGTATGTATGTATGTATGTATGTATGTATGTATGTATGTATGTATGTATGTATGTATGTATTTTCACACGCACATACATATTTATGTCTGAATTTATGTATTTATGTAAGTAAAAGCAAAGTCAAAACGTTTATAAAGAATGAGATGTCAAAATCTTCCACTGTTGCCGTCTTCTTTTCTGGCGCTAGCTAAATACACGATTTCTTAGGCCGTATGCCAAAATGTCAGCATTGTAACATTACTATACTTATGGATGTAGCATCAGCGAATAAATAGCCATAAAACCTAACGGTGTAGAAAACAAAGAATTTCACTGACTGGCGCTAGTTTTTGTTACTGAAAACAATCCAATTAAATATGAATAATATATGTATATTGGATTTTATGGGAGTCTAAGTATGCGCATGTCTGTGCGAGTATGAACAATACTTACCTTCATTCTGTTGGTGTATTTTTCTATGTCCGAACCTTGGTATATACATACTGTATGTTTGTATACAAAAATACCTACATTTATGTTTGTAATTATGTATTTTTAATTACATATTTTTATGTATGCAATCATGTAGTTTTAGTTACGTACGTTTGTGTAATGTTTCTTTTACATGCAATATATACGTCTAAATATGAAGACATCTGTGTGATTGGAATCAGGAGGATATGCTTAGATATGTATAAAATAACATTATTGTGACTTGCCAGTATCGGTAGAGAGTCGGGCGTCATGCTTTGCAGTACAGTTACGACCCTTTACGGACTGAGTTCAAATCCCGCCGAGGTTAACTTTGCCTTTCATCCTTACGGGATCGATAAAATAAAGTACCAGTAATACACTGGAATAATTGCTGGCCTTGTGCCAAAACTAGAAATAATTATTATTAATCGTTTGCCTTTCATCCTTACGGGGTCGATAAAATAAAGTACCAGTAACATACTGGAATAGTTACTGATCTTGTGTCAAATGTAGAAACAATTATTATTAATCGTTTAGAAAACCACTTACTAATATTATAGCAAAGTTATATTTTATTATTTTATCCTGGAGGGCGGTAGATTGGCAGTATTGGTAGAGTCGGACACCATACTTTGTAGCATAGAGTTACGGCCCTTTACGGTCTGAGTTGAAATCCCGCCGAGGTTAACTTTGCCTTTCATCCTTACGGGGTCGATAAAATAAAGCACCAGTAACGTACAGGGGTCGATTTAATCGACTTTCTCCTCCCCCTTGGGCCTATACTAGAAATCATTCTTTTTATCCTTGAGTGTTCCTCGTTAGGAATTGCTATAGACTTTTGAATGACTGTTGCAAATATTAATGTCATCTGAGGGTAGCAATAGCAGAAATAGTAGAACAAAATGCCGCTGGGTGTCGGCCGTCGAATTGAATTTTACGCCCCCCCCCCCCCCCCTTCCAAGTGAATAGAATCGGTAAACGTTGCACCTCGGTTGGAAATCATTATTCATGTCATTCATATCACGATAGTATTCATTTCAACACGGGTTTGCTTTTCTGTAGCTTGTTAATGACGCTTTAGAGAAAACTAGTTTATAATAGTATTATGTCCTGTTTATTCTGATGGAGTGTAACAAAATATGGAGGATCCAGAGACAGACTATCCAGAGACAGACGATCCGGAGACAGACGATTCAGAGTGCACCAAGCAACGGCAGAGAGGCAAGATACAGAAACATTAAGGTGTATATAATTTTATAAAGCTGCATTAATAAGATTGAAATGGCAGAAATTACCGCATTTCCCGGCGCCGAAGACGCGTCGTCCTTGAGGACGCACCTTAATTTTGACAACCAAAAATTTGAAAAAAAATAATAAACAACCTTCGGCCCCCAGGACGCATGGTAGATTTTTGAGACTTATTTTAGGAAAAAAGTAGCGTCTTCGACGTCGGGAAATACGATAATTGAAAATGTATCAATATATGTCTTTCCAGTATGAAAATAATTTATATAAGCGAATATAACTTATTCCAAACTTGCAGTCCTGCTTAGATCCACACATAACAAGCCTGTGGTATCGATACCATGCTGTATTCACATATGTAAAACATACAATTGTTAATGAGGCCCGAAACGCGGGTGAACTAGATCGTCGAGGTATCACTAAAGACTTGATATTATATATTGTAATATGCCAAGGTTAGCTTTGCCTTTCATTCTTACGGGGTCGATAAAATAAAGTACCAGTAATGCACTGGAGTCGATTTAATCGACTTTTCCCTCCCCAAAAATTGTTGGCCTTGTGTCTAAATCAGAAACCATTATATATTGTATCCTAAAACTAGTCAGCGTGACTAATTTTGAATAATAAAACAAACTATAAGTTTAGTCTTCTGTCATTGGTAAATTGTTTCTTCTGCGAGGCGCCTGTCTAAAGTTACGCCGACTGGAACATTTGCAAGTTGCTCATTTTGGCATCAAGCAGAGAACAGCAACGGTGACATTATAAAACACCCTTCTTCTATTTATGTTATTTTAAAGCCTCTCGGTAACTTATGACAATGACGTATTTTGTAATGTGGGCATAACATTTACTTGTGAATTACCTTGCAGTCCATAACTATCAACTTGAACTATCAAAACTTGAAGTAACAATACTTGTAGAAGTGAAATTTGTAAACTTCATGAGACTAACTGTTACATTTGTCATACAAGTTCAGATAGATATAACCGAATAATGAGAGATTGTGAAGTAATACTCCGAATGCAAGCGTAAAGATAAATAGATAGAATGCATTTTACTCCTTTTAACGAAGTGAAAAACAATTAGTGTCCATTTACTAACAAGTTAACGGTGCCAACGCTGTCTTTCATCTTTTCGGGGTTAAAAAAAAGTACCTGTCCAGAGGCGGGGAACTGGCTGAATTGTTAAAGAATCTGGTCCGACTCTGTGTCTTCTAAGTACAAATCCTGTCATCTTCTGCCAGGAATTGCGACCGGCAGATAGTATAAGCAATGGAAAAAAACCCAATAGCGACATAGTTTCCT
>OZ024740.1:403228191-403260691 GCA_964016885.1 Eledone cirrhosa | reverse complement strand
AGAATGACAAAATATAACACAATGTTGCCGGGAACGCATTTAAATAATTGAAACAAGCAAATTAAGTGAACACAGATATTTTACAATTATCGGCTAAATGTGAACTATTGTTGCATTATATAGCTTCTGGCTAGAAGACAAACCTTCACAATATATTGAGGAGGTTAGTCTATGAAAACTGCTCGAATAATTATGGTGTTATCCAACGATTGTGGCTTAGTGGACGGACGGGTGGTTGGTTGTATACGACATCGAAATGCATGAACTATGTTTATTGTTGTCTTTTCTTTATCTCATTGGGTTCTGTAACTGTAATCATCTGTTTATTATAGATAAATGAATGCACACACACACACACACACACACACACAGACCCCCCCCCCCCCACACACACACTCTCTCTCTCACACACACACACACACACACACACGCACGCACGCACGCACGCACGCACGCACGCACGCACGCACGCACGCACGCACGCACACACACACACACACACACACACACACACACACACACACACACACACACACACACACACACACACTCTTCATCTAATCTATCTATCTGTCTCACTCTTTCATTATATATATATATACTATATATATGTATGTATGTATGTATGTGTGTATGTATGTATGTATGTATGTATGTATGTATGTATGTATGTATGTATGTATGTATATATATATGTATGTATATATGTATGTATGTATATATATAGGTATGTATATATGTATATATATATATATATATGTATGTATATATGTATATATATATATATGTATATATGTATATATATATATATATATATGTATGTATATATGTATATATATATATATATGTATGTATATATGTATATATGTATATATATATATGTATGTATGTATATATGTATATATATATATATATATATATATATGTATGTGTATGTATATATGTATATATATATGTATGTATATGTATATATATATATATATATATATATATATATATATATATATATATATATATATATATGTTTCTCTCGAACACATTCTCTCTCTCTCTCTCTCTTTCTCTCTCTCTATTATATGTAAATATATATATATATATATATATATATATATATATACGTGTGTGTGTGTGCGGGTGTGAGTGTGCGTGTGTGCATGTGTATGTGGGTGTGAGAATATGTATGTGTGTGCGTATGTGTGTAAATGTCCGTGTGCACATGAGTGCGTGCGTGTGTGTCTGTGCACGGGGGTGTGTGTTTAATCTTGACACCAAGCTGTGTAAATATACAGATGTCCGGAGGCGAGGAAATATTGAGTCTTGGGATTTAGAATTGCGAAACGAGTGTTAAACCAAAATGAAACGAACACTGTCCATAAATCCTTAAAGTGAATCACAGAGTATCGTTTTCACTATCTTTACACGAGAATCCATTTCTTTTAATTAATAAATGCTTTACAAATAGCAAACAAAACAAGATTAAGCTAAACTTGGGGTTAAGAACTGAAACTAAAACTCTATTCACGAGATGAAGGCTTGATAAATACCATATATAAAAACGTAACAACAACAAAACCAAAACACTGTATATCCAACATTTTCTTCATCCACATTTAATTCTATTCCACAAACCTTGCAGTAAATATTTTTCTAAACGTTTCCTATCGACAACTATAATTCATACACCTTATTTTGTAAATCTAACCTTAACCCTAAACCCGGCACTAATCCTAACCATTAACCTAACCCTAAGCCTTAACCTAAACCTAAGTATACCCGTAAATGTAAACTTATACATAATCCTAATACTGAACCTAAATATAACCCTAACACTAAACCTAACCCTAACCCTAACCCTAACCCTAACACTAAACCTAACCGTAACCGTAACCCTAATCCAAACCCTATCTTTAAATATACCTCTAATCATAACCGTAAACATTATTAACGTCCTTAACCTTAAGTCTAAACATATCCCTAACCCTAACATTAAGTATAACACAAATCCTAATGCTAAACCTAACCGAATCCTAAAACTAACCCTAAACTTAAACCTACCGCTAACTCGACACAAAAATCTAACTCTAAAGACTAACCCTAATATTAAACGTAACCCTAAACATAAACCTAACCCTAAACCTAACCCCTCACAATAAAATTAACCCTAACCGTAGACGTAACCATAACCCTAAAACTAATAATAGTAAAAACGCTCTGATCCCAACCCTTACCCTAACACTAACCGTAACCTTAACTGTAAAACTAACCTTAAATTTAACACTTACGCTAGCCCTAAACTATAATAAAAAAGAGTGTAACCACAATCCCAAGCCCTAAGCCTAAATTTAACCTTAAACTTAATGCCAATCCTAGCTTTAACCGTAATTATAAACCTAACTATAACCATAACCATAAACTTAAATCTTACCCTAAACCTAAACATAAGTCTAATACAAAAACTAAACCTATCACTTACCCAAATATTAAACATAATTCTTTCACTAACCCTAACATTAACACTAACTTCCAAACTAAACTAAATCCTAAAATTAACCATAACCTTAAAACTAACACTAATCATAAACATAATCGTAAACTTAACCACATATCTAAAACTAAGCCTAACTCTAACTCTAACCCTAACAATAATTCTATCCCTAAATCTAAACTTCTCAAATTTTAACGTTAATCTTAAACTCAAACTACAATCTTAAAATCTAACCCTTAACCTATCCCTAATTCTAAATCTAACCTAAACCAAACATTAACACTAACATTAACAATAACCTTAATTCTAACCCTAAAACTAAACCTAATGCTATACCTAATCCTAACATTAACCATGACTGTAATGATAAACATAACATCTATTTCTAAAATAAATCCTAATCCTAACACTAGCCTTAATACTAACCTTAAACCCTAACCATAACACCAACATTAACATAATCCTAACACTAACACTAATTGTAATACTAACTCTAAACATAACCATGACTATATCTCCTAAAAGTAAACGTAACCCTTATGGTAACACGAACCTTAACCTTAACTATAATTCCAGACCTAACCCTAACCTTAGCATTAAACCTAATCCTAACTCTAACCCTACACATAACCCTTATCTTTAAACCTAGCCCTAACCCGAACCCTAACCATAATCAAATAATCCGAATCTTAAACCTAATCCTATCCCTTAACTTTAACACTAACTCTATCCTTAAACCTAACACTATCTCCTATCCCTAACCTGACTCAATCTTTGTCCCTGACCTTGACTCTGACCCTAACCACAAGGAAATGGGAGATAACATATTTCTAATCCTAACCGCAAAGGAGTAGGGGGTAGAATATTTCTCACTGCAATCGCAACTGTTAGGGTTAGGGTTAGTGCTATGGCTAGGTTTAGCGTTAGAGTTAGGGGTAGGGTTAGTGTAAGATCTTTGATACTTTATAATAGAGATATTATAACCTTTATGGAGAATAAATTACTATTGATAGTTTATGGATGATTCTCACGGCTATTCAATACGAGAAGGGTTGAATGCGTAAATCAATATAAAACCACAAAGCTATGCCAGGTGTGTTTGTGATAATATCTAACAAGGTTGTTTACGCAACGAGTTAAATTTGTGGTTAAGTTTGATTCAGTCTTAAATTCATTTATATTCCATAATAAATTCTGTGTTATTATTATATGTTACTAATTGAGAAATTGAGAAAGACGGTGATTAAAAAGATTGTTTCGGATTCCCATGGTTCATACTTTGTTCTTACAACGCAGTACGTTAGGCACGTGTCCTCTATTATAGCTTAAAGTCGACCAAATTATTCCAAAGGAAATTTGATAAACAGTAACTGTGCTGAAGACAGTCGATTGTATATAATCTAGACAATAGTGTGTGTGCCATTGGTGAACCAACTCTTCAGATGCAGCACCTGTCGTGACTCTATAACCCAATTATGGAGCAGTATACTTTCTGGTGGAGAAAAATAAAATAATATCTGTTACTTCGAATATATCAATCTGAAGACAATCTTCTTTTTACTCGGCTATAAACATAAGTATTTTATCTATATTTCTACTTTTCCCCACACAAAATATAATAACAAGATTTAGGTAATAGCAGAAAGAATACTCAGATTCTATCAAGATTTTTTTTATTAAGAACAACGAATGATGAGAAAAAGTCCGCCATCTGGAATTGATTGAATTCGAACTTTTGTAGTAGTGGTTAGTATTTTATTCTGCTGTTGTTGATAATCTAAGACAGTTTCTTAAATAAATTTATGCACAAATATTTCTGAAATACGCTAAGGTCTCACAAATGTAATATAATATTTTCTTATTTAGGCAGAAGGCCAGAAACTTATGGGAAGAAAAAAGTCGATTATCTCGACCTCAGTACGTGACCGGTATTTTATTTTATCGACCTCAGTAAGCCAAAAGTCAAAGGTAAACTCAGAACGTAAATGGCCGTATCTAAATGCTTTCAAACATTTTGTCCGACACTCTAACGACTCTGCCAATCCACCATCAACTTTGGTTTTCAGTTTTGAATATCCAGGGATAAGAACAACTTCTACAAGCTGTTAGTCAATACTGTTAGTCATATACATCATACAGTATAGAATTGTAATTCAACAATCAGTGGGAAACTACAAGCGTTTTATTGAATCTTGTCTGAATTGATTACAACACGTTTTATATTGTGTTATCTCAGCCTATAAGTAATAAAAAAGAAGCTTAGAAAGATAGCCAGTCGTGAAATGTTGAGTAGTATTAACATAAGTTAACAATACAGCATAATTTGCCTAGTATAGGCGTACATTAAGAAAAATATTCATGCTTCATTTGGTAACTTATCACATCTAGTCTTGAGAAAACTATACAATATTTTCCTTTCACTAAGTATAATTAACTCCAATAAATTAAACAGTATTTTTAGTTCACAACGTCAAGTATGGTATTCGGCATTTAATGATATATTCTTTATGCAGAAGGAATACTTGGAATATTTTTCAATGTCATTTTAAATTGCCTTAGTAGTGTATTTACTTAATTTTAACTCTATTGAAATGTTTGTAGTTCTTTACCTTTCGTGAGAGTAAATATTCATTAACAAATGAAGCTTCTCATTGTAGATTTAATTTCAGTTAATGAAATGTTAAAATCAATATTTTACAAGCGGAATATCTGATTTATGTGATTCAGAATTGGGAAGTTATATCGAATCCAGTCCAAATGCATATGATTAACCTGTCCGAAGCTCAAATTATCTTTTAATTGACTATTATTAAGAGACACAATAGTTAATTATATATTCGCAACCCTCTATCGAAACTGTGTTGAGCCTTTACAAAACGCATTCTACTCGTATTCGTTTAAGAAAGACGAAAATGGGATTCACATTCTGGAATTCCCTCTCCATGTTTTCATGCAGAAGTAGGTTTACAGTTGTTCAAATCGAATATCAACCATATCTATTTCAAGAAGTTCGGAGGATCTGTGAATGTCAAGGACACTGCCTCTATCTGCTGCCAAAACCACAACAAAAATGTTTTGCAGCAGATGATCCACTAATCAATTTATTAATTTGATTTAAAGGCACTCTACAAAATATCACCGCATCCTTAGAGTTTGAACTCCCCCCGACATTGTACTCGTTAAAGAAACATATTATATAACATTATAACTGGCGGTGGATTGCTAGTATCGGTCGGAAGCCATGCTTTGACGCATAGAGTTACGGCCCTTGCCATTCTGAGTTCAAATCCAGCCGAGGTTAATTTTGCCTTTCATCCTTACGGGGTCGATAAAATAAAGTACCAGTAATGCACTGGGTAATTTACTGGCCTTGTGCCCAAAGTAGAAACAATTATAACTTATTTGGATAACTCACAGCATTTATCTTTGTCAAGCAAGACTAATAGATTCATTTTTCAGCTATCCTCAATTATTTAACCCTTTAGCATTTAAACCGTCCGTATCCGGCCAGAATTCTCTAACCTCTTTCTGTTCAAACAGGCCGTAACTGGCAACTCATACTGATGTTAAGGTATTGTTCTCTACAAAATAATATCCAAATCTCATAGATTCTATATTATGTATGTGAGATATTGTGTAAGATAAAGCCTTTACCGTGAAAATACAATAATATATATATAGAATAATGTAAATGCTAAAGGGTTAACAAATGTAAGATATATTACATGTATTTTTAAACCTTCATACACGCATATATTGCGGAATGATTAGCTAATTCAACATTGTAACTCATCATTCCTGAAGAGGAAAGAGGAATGTTTAACACGAATATGAAAGTGTTGACTGTTAATTTTGCGTGTAACCAACAAATAAATAAACGAAACAATGAATAGATCAAAGCAACACAAGCAATTTACCGCTATCAAATGCACTCAAACTGTTACGGAGTTAACCAAACATCTCACAAATCCCCACCTTCCACAAAAATATAAACAGCAAAGAAATTACAATCTCTGTAGCCAACAAATGTAATAACTAGTTAACTATTCAACCAGTCAACCAGCCAGCCAACAAATCAACAATATAAATCAATCAACAAAGAAAACGGACATTAAGAGAGAGAGAGAGAGAGAGAGAGAGAGAGAGAGAGAGAGAGAGAGAGAGAGAAAACACACCTAACAAGTTAACCAGAACCAATGAAGCAGCAAAAAGAGAGAAGTCTCATTGAAAGGCTAATGAAGTAACTAATGCTACCACCAGCCAATGAAGCAGTCCACACGTGAACACAAAACATCTACTGAATTCTCAATCTAGTCATTGAACCTCTCTTATGATTAATGCAATTCATAACTCTTACGATTAGAATGCAACTATCGAATATGTGCCACCATTTATGTAGATCGTATAAGCCTAATATTCTTTAATATATTATTCAAAACCCGTAGTCTTATTTAGAATATCATTTAATCATATATTGATGCATCATTTCCTCCCTTTCCTCCTACTTTGTTTTCTCTTTCTGTCTCTTTCTCATACCTTTTCCTTTTCAAAATCTATATCCCCCTCTCTAAATAACTCTCATAATCTAGCACTAATGTTTTCTTATAACTAAATACAATGTCATTTACTAAAAGCGATCGATATATTCGATTGAATCGATATAATGGATTGAAATTGATGCTTCTTTTATCGATACGTGAGTATGGAAATAAATTAAACATTGGGAGGATTTGAACTCAATATAGAAATATTGAATTCAATTCAATGCATTTTTGCCTATTTTCACTCTCCTTTTTCTGCCTCATATAAAAACTACGAAGTGTTATACCTCCAAATTCACAAATTTTAGCGGCTCTTCTGCTGTACCGTATGGCAGAGGAACCTTTATACGGTTATTCAATGTGTTAAATCTCATTCAAATCACAGAATGCCATCTTAACAACGGAAAGAAATACTGTATAATATAGTTTTAGATGCATATGTATGTCTCAAAAAGGATGGGATGTTCGCAGATGGAATAACCTTTCATCCTAGGCCTACCTTGATCAGGGTACACTTGGAAGATAATTGACAAGGTCAACCACACCAATAACCCTTCGGTGATAATCTGTTGTCTGAGCTAATATAAGAAAAGTAAATCTTTGCCTCATAATTAAAATTTAGGAAAAAATCTAGGGCCAATTATTAGCGTCCTTCAAAAATAAAGGAAGATACTTTTAAAAATTGGAAAATGAATTTATCATAGTTAATTTGATAAATTAAGGGAAGTGTAGTCTTTCGTTGTAGGCAAGAGACAACAAAGTATTTCTCGGTTTACTAGATCTCATCAGCAGGCAGCAGTCTAACCAACACTGCCAAATAATATTCCTAACCCTTCTTCCATGAGCACTAGGAAGCAGTATTGGTTAAACTATACTGATGAACTGTAATGCACAGAAACGCCGCATGCATAGTTAATTCATATAATAAACTACTACAGTAAGATCCAACTCAGAAACTCGTGATTCTGAATAAAATATCGGTTATGCTCGCCTTTTTTGAATTAATTCAGTTTTATATGCCTAAATAACCCTCGGTTTTATTATCGTGGATTCTTTGTCGGTTTCGACGATCGACGTTCAATTGTTCGATCAACTGATTCATCAACAAGCAAATTAACGTGTTAGGGAGTTAGTATTCCACTGACACATATACCTTTAATACAATTTTCAATACAAACCAGCATGACACAAAATGTATCAAAGCTGAAGCTTTGATACAATCTATCCGATCGGTGTCCACACAGTTTTCGCCTACCCAACTTTACTCCAAGGTTTTGGTAAACTCAAAGTTATGCCCAAAGTGGCTTGAAGTGGGATCAAACCAGGAAACTCGTGAACGTGAAGAAACCTTCTTAACAATCCAGCCATACCTGCGTTTATGGTATTGTTATACGTTCTCTATGAAACTACGTATATTTCCTTCCTTCTCCACCCACAGTTACACCATCTTTTATGTCACATCAACCCTATAATTTGTTAGGTATTTATTTGTTTGTTGTTTTCCTTCAGTTCAGGTTTTCTCAGCCCTGTTATAAAGACCAAGAGCTAGCGAATAACCAGGAACAATACATGTGAATACCTGACTAACGACCATGATGGTTGGTCACACCTGTCAACTGAATGGTAGTATGCATTTTCACACAAGCGGGAACATTGTGAGGTACACACACACATACACAAACACACACAAAAACACAAACACACACACACATATATATATATACATAATACAGAGAGAGAGAGATACATATAATATATTTTTATATATATATATATATATATATATATATATATATATATATATATATATATATATATAGAATTAGTAAATTTGTATTCCAATGTTACTAAGTAGTCGCATTGGATGGAGTCAACCGACGTCGGAGATTGCTCAACGTATAATAAAGTGTGTTTTAAAATCCAGAGAAAATATGGAGAAGAAGTTTATGAAACAGAAATGCGGGTATAAAGAATTAATTAGGTAACAATTGTTTCTATAGTGTATGGGTTACCTATACCTCGCTATTTGAATAATATAAAAATATTATCATAAATCGTAGGTACACTGTAAGAAACCACACCATGTCGTCGGACTTTTGTTTTTATATTATTCAAATAGCGAGGTATAGGTAACCCATACACTATAGAAACAATTGTTACCTAATAAATTCTTTATACCCGCATTTCCGTTTCATAAACTTCTTCTCCATATATATATATATATATATATATATATATATATATATATATATATATGTGTGTAACCCTATGAAAATAACACCTGCGATCCTCATGACTGTCCTGTTATCTTTCCTTGGCTTGTCACTGGAAACAGCTGCGGCGACTGAGTGGGTGCTACGTGTGTAGCGCAAGTTCGTAATAGCAGGGAAGGAATTCGTTGAAGAGATTGCCCGCTTTTGTAAAGAAGTGGTACTTATCACACACACACACACACACACACACACACACACACACACACACACACACACACACACACACACACACACACACACACACACACACACACACACACACACACACACACACACACATACACACACACACACACACACACACACATACACACACACACACACACACACACACACACACACACACACACACACACACACACATATATATATTTATATATGAGGGACTTGAAGCTTGAAGAGGAGAATGGCACCGCAAGAATTATAAGGCCCACTAAAATGCCATGATAGACAGTCAAATAACATGCCGGATCGGTCGAGGCCCAGAAAAACAGTGACTGCGCTCTCCACTGCTATTTCCCAGGGTAAAGTTGATTATGCAACTGGGGCAACAACAACAATGACAATGACATCCACATCGAGAAACATCAATCTTTCTTAAGAAAATACACCCCTGAATGCTATTGAGGACAAAACTGGCTTGCCCCTCACAGACGATGGTCTGAGCATTACGAAGACATTTATAACCACCAACTCAGATATCACATCAACATCCTGGACAACATGGCCAACAGCAACAATGAAATTGAGGATATTCCAATTATCCAGGTGGAAGTCTAAGGGGTAGTGCACACGCTTAAAGATGGTAAATCCCCTAGAGTCGATAACATTCCATAAATCTAAAGAGAGCCAAAACTTTTTAATGCACTGGCAGTTACCTGTCAGAAGATATGGAAAATACAGAAGTGACTAAAGGAGTGGACCCAGTAACTGATGATACTGCTTCCCAAAAAAGGAAACTTAAGACTCTACCAGAGCTACAGAACAATCAGCTTAATTAGCCATCCCAGCAAAGTACTGTTATGAGTTCTTCTAAACAGACTTAAAGGAAAGGCAGAAGAAATCTAGCAGAAGAACAGGCAGAATTCAGGCCTCAAAGAAGTGCAACAGAGCATAACCATTCATTTATCATGTGACGGATTCTGCGCTAGAGCAGTGATTTTGCATTCTTGAAAGACTGAAGCAGGGTGGAATGGCTTTTATCTGAAGCAATCAAAAACTTTTGATGAACATTTTTTGCCTTCAATAGCTGGTTGACGTGAGAATCATTTTTGTCAAACAAGTCACGATGATCCTTCTTCCTGAGACATAGGACTTCAGCACTAGTGTTGTAGATCGCGGTTTTAAACTGATCCCATGTGCTGTCAACAGCTTTTTCACGAACCACCGGAATCTGCAATCTCGAACCCTCTTCACGCCCAGGAAGCCTTGACCCATTAGATATTATTTTATGTTTGATGTGGAATTCCATTTTGTCATGTACTAGACTATGGTCTGTCCCACACTTAGCACCATCCACGTCCCAAACCATGCAGGTATTCTGAAAGTCTCGTTTACAACAGATGACATAGTCAAGAATATACCTATATTTGGATCTTGATCTTGAGTGAATCCAAGTAGCCTTATGAGCGTCCTTCCTGTGGAAAAAGAAGTTGCAAATGGCGAGTTCAAATTCAGTGCAGAGCTGAAGAAGGTACAATCCATTGTCTTCATGTTTCCAAGGTCTTACTTCCCCAATGCTTCCCAATTCTCGAAATCCCTACCAAACCTGGCGTTAAAGTCACAAAGGAGAAGGATCTTGCCTGCTTTTGGAACTTTGACAATGACAGATCGAATATCTTGATAAAATGCCATTATGGATTCTTCGTTATTGAAGAGAGTCGGAATATGAACGGAAAATATAGCCAAAGAACGGCTGTGTAGTAAGGAAACTCGGAGGACTACGATTCTATCACTAACACCATAGGGTTAGCCCAGATGGCTGGCTAGCTCAGCTCTTATGGCAAAGTCTACACATCACTCATATTTTCCTCCCTCGAGCTTGCACTTCAAGAAAAATGTGTAACCCACCCCGGATTCTGTCAACTGATCTTCACCACCCAGCCGTGTTTCAGAGAGTGCAGCTATGTCAATACTATACCGAGACATTTCTTTTGCTATCAAACCAGTTCGTCGTTCAGGATTACTGGAGCCCTTGCGGTCAAGAAGTGTCCTTATATTCCAAGTAACGACATTCAATCTGTACTTTTTTTGTAGTATCTCTTGGTTTTTGCCCTGCTATTATGAACCACCTCCAACTGCAGGCTGCTGGGAAGTTTGATAACTGAACAGGCTTTGTCTAGGTCACCTTTTTTAGGCCCTTCCCATGTGGTTTCGGTGGCAATGCATGTCCAAAGTTGGCTGATCACACACTCAAGACTACATATATAATGAGGAATTTAGATCGTTACAATGTTAAAGGCGTAGAAGCCTCTCCCCCTCTCTCTCCGCCTCTCTCTCTCTCTCTCCCTCTCTCTCTCCCTCTCCCCTTCTCACTGTTTGTCTCTATATCTCATAAGTTAGTGATTCCACAAAATAAAGGTCGAAATGTAAGAAGTAGTCTTGGAATAAATAAGTACTGGGTTTGACATGATCATCTAAATTCTTTTAAGGCAGGAAGCCAGCATGGCCGCAGTCTAAAAAGTGGAGCTAGTAAATGGAAGTAAAATAATTATTTCTTTACTGGCAACTATAAATAAAATAAAAAGTAAAATAATAAAAATATATATACAGAGAGTATGTGAAGCTGTATACAAGTTGATGAAATCTATTTAGTTGTATTAAATGAACAGAAAATAACCGACACGTTGTATAAAAGAAAGCTGCAAAAATTTATGCACAGACACAAATTACAACACAAGAGACAGACATATGTAAGAACGCAAATATGATACTTAAATATATAGAATGCATTAGAACAGGAAACAAGGAAATAGAAACTAAGAAATAGAGGTATAAATTTTACTTAGATTCAGCAATATATATATATATATATATATATATATATATATATATATATATATATATTTTGCTGAATCTAAGTAAAATTTATAGCTCTAGTTCTTAGTTTCTATTTCCTTGTTTCCTGTTCTAATGCATTCTATATATATATATATATATATATATATATATATATATATATATATATATATATATATATATATATATATATATTCTATATATTTAAGTATATATATATATATATATATATAACCGCCGGAATCTGCATATATATATATATTTTTTTTTTCTCAACCTGATATATATATATATATTTTATTTTTCTCAACCTGATATATATATATATATATTTTTTTTCTCAACCTGATTAGTTCTATCGTTACTTTGGTATATTATTGTGTGTTAGATTCGCCTACCACAATGTTCGATTTCTCAAGCTATATAAACGTATGTTATTACTCTAAGGCCATAACTTATCGAGTGCTTTGCTAACTCATCATTTCATATAAGTAGGCCGAATTTACTTGCAAACCGCCAGAGATTCGATTTTACTAATTTCCAATTATATTATTCTCCTAGATTTAATAATTAACTAATTAATTTAATTAGACAATTCTGTTGATTGGTTAATTATTTGTGTTTGTTTTATAAAATCTAGTTGACAGCTTATCATGATGATTAGCGGAAATTAAAATATTTCCTTTGTCTAACATTTTGAATGACCCGCCAAAAATCGGAGGTTATTTCCCTTGCCGGAATTAACACGTGACAGCTATAGATACGATACGCCGCATATATAGCAGCAACATTTAGCTTATCACTTCGGTGCTAGGTAGAACGAAAAGCCTGTTGAAAAACTGAATCCTCCGTTCGATCATGAATACCACGAGGTTGCCAGCCACGTAAGTCTGATATTTGATTTCAGATTCAAAGAAACACTTTAAACGATTGATCGTTTGATTTGTCCAGGTGTATTTTACTCAACCTGATTAGTTCTATAGTTACTTTGGTATATATTGTGTGTTAGATTCGCCTACCACAATGTTCGATTTGTCAAGCTATTTAAACGTCTGTTATTACTCTAAGGCCCTAACTTATCGAGTGCTTTGCTAACTCATCATTTCATATAAGAAGGCCGAATTTACTTGCAAACCGCCTGATATTCGATTTTACTAATTTCCAATTTTATATATATATATATATATATATATATATATATATATATATATATATATATATATATATATATATATATATTGTTATACTTGGGGAGGGTCATACTTGTGTAATATTGCCAGAATTAATAACAGAACACACTCACTGTTTGGTTGGTTTTCGCCTCTCGCTGTCTTTTATATCGGTAATCTAACTTACTCGGTCCTCAACGTTGCCATTGACTGACCGACGGTCAAAAAATAATACAGATACAATATAGACACAAACACATATATATAGTTTATCATAAATCTTTCGTTGCACATCTGCAACATCGTCAGTGGTGTTATATTTTCCTCCTGTTGTGTTGTATGTCTACGCCATTTTTATTCAGTCTGTCTATATATTTACTTATTTATTTGCTTGTTTGTTTATTTTATTTTGTTTTCTTTGCGCATGCGTTTGCGTGTGTGTATAGTGTTATGTTTGTTGTGTGATGGGTGACTAGTGTATGTTTATGTGCTTGTTGTTATTGTGCTTGTGTATTTATTTATTTATTTATCTTATTTTATTTACTTATTTATACTTCTCTTAGGTCAGTGTTGTTTGTTTGGGTGTTGTTGTTATTCCATTCATTCTTTCTGTTTAGCTTTGGTCTTCTAATTTCTACAACACCCAACAACACCCAAACAAACAACACTATATATATATATATATATATATATATATATATATATATATATATATATATATATGATAATAATGATGGCTGCGCGTTGCAAATGGTGGGGCATATGAAAAAGTAAGTCCTGCATCAGTGACCCTCCAACCGTCCCAGGCATTTCATCGCTTTAAGGGCCATATGCCTCAGGTTGGTGCGAACAACGGTTAAAAAAAGTCGTTGGGACACGTAAACAAAGGGGACGCCAGGGTAACAAACAAAAAAGGTTTAAGCAACGGAAAGTGAGAAGAAATAGACAAGTCCCAGATCTCTATGAATATAAACTCGGTGAAATCGTGAACAAGAGACAAAAGACCATCAAACCTGGTTGAAATGTGAGCAAGGAAAGAATTTCGCACAGGTCTAACGGGGGGGAAAAAAAAGAAGAAGAAGAGGAAGAAGAAGAAGAAGAAGAAGAAGAAGAAGAAGAAGAAGAAGAAGAAGAAGAAGAAGAAGAAGAAGAAGAAGAAGAAGAAGAAGAAGAAGAAGATATATATATATATATATATATATATATATATATATATATATATATAAAAGACGCATGTCTTAGTGGTTAGAGCGTCGGGGTTATGATCGGGATGTGAGTTCGATTCACGGACCGGATTTTGTGTTGTGTTGTTCTTGAGCAAGACACTTTATTTCAAGTTGGTCCATTTATTTCAAGTAACACAGCCGTATAAATAGAACATCGGTGGCGTGGAGAGGGCAGACTGGTATGCATTGATGACTGCTGGTCTTCCACAAACTACTTTGCCTGGACTTATGTCTTGGAGGTGCAAATCCCATGGTCATTCGAAGTGGGTGGTCTCTTTATATACATAGTTGTTTTAATTTCAATGTTAATTGATTGTCAATGCTGTATTTTATCACAGCACTGACAATCACAGCAATCAAGGAAGTATGATGTGATCTGTCTAAAGTAATCTACGTTAGTTTTACCTAGCTACGATCTGAGATTACGTAGATTAGTATTCAACGAAGTATTTATATGATGACCGAATTCTGGGCTTCATATCACCAACTTTGTAAAATACTACCTGATGTTATAATTTCGTAAGAACCATATGCCACCTCTGAACTATACATATGTATACAAAAGTCGAACCGTGTTAAAGGTGTGTGTGTGTGTGTGTGTGTGTGTGTGTGTGTGTGTATATATGTAGGTGTGTATGTATATATATATATATATATATATATATATACACATACACACATAGATATATATATACATATATATACATACACACACACACACGTATATATATATATATATATATATGTACATAAATGTATGTACACACACATGTATGCATGCATGTTATGTATATTGATATATGTATGCATATATAAACACTTATTTATCCCACGCACTTTCCTCATATCCCTTTTGTGATCATCGGCATCCATGACCTTTCCCACAATACTTATTAACTAACAATTATAGATACATCCACCTTAAACTGATGATTCATGCTATATTGATTGAGACAGGCTCAGAAATACTTCTAGCAGATTTGAACTCAAGATAGCAAATTAAAAACATTAACTTTACAAATTGCTCAAACTTTAACTCTCCCTCTCTCTAAAGCACACCGACACATACACGCACACATACACACGTGCGCACCCCCTATATACATATATATAGGAAAAAGTATGACCCCGACGGCAGAGCTCAAGCCGTTTCGACGGCTATTTCTGGACTAGAAAGTCTTATGCATAAGGAAAGTATATACTTTTAGACGTTCAATCATCTGGCAGGAAGGTATACGTTGCTGACGATAGCTAATAAGCTTGAAACTAGTACAGCGTTCCTTTGTCAGTGTTGAACAAACGAGCAACGATGGTTGCTAGACACTACGGCTTAATACGGGATGTTTGTTTACAAACACACCGAGCATTATAATAAATGTTAGGTGAATCTATATGTACAGATATATATGTGTGCATGTATGTATATATATATATATATATATATATATATATACTACTGTACGTCTGTATACATATATGTATGTACGTATACATACTTATATTTAAGTAACAGCCGTACTAAGAGTGGGAAATTAAATTTCGTTTCATTTTTCCGTTTATATATATATATATATATATATATATATAGTATTTAAAAGTTAAACAAGGTTCAATGAATAAATCAAAAAATGAGTTTTACAATAGATTGGAAGCACTCAACAAATGGTTTTCCAGAGTTATTAATATTAACCTACCATGACTGAATCTTAACCATCTACTATGTCAGGGTATGTCATGCATCATCTTATTTTATCTGATGAGGACGTACTGTTGAAGTTAACTCAGTACCTCTTAAATATGTATAATAAAATATACTTGATCACAAGAATATCTATTTTGTTAATATTTTGAATTAATATATATATATATAGTATATATATATGTACACATGCACGCATACACATGTACAGACACACACACACACGCACACACACACACACACACACACGCACACACACACACACACACACACACACACACACACACACACACACACACACACACACACACACACACACACACACACACACACACACACACACACACACACACACACACACACACACACACACACACACACACACACATATTATGCTGTACACAGAAACAGATGTATAGGTAGACTCACTGACAGATAGAGAGATGTAACAACGGAGTTAGGACATTTCTCAGTGGGGTTATTTGGTGCAGTAAAATTCTTTATAAAAGGAGGTATACAAGAATTAATTTAAGCAACCCACTTACTGGCCACTATATATTAATATACAAATACACACGCCCATTTCTGTTTCGCAGGAGAGTGAGGCAAAAACCGTAGGATGTGTATTGTTTGCTGTGTATTTGATTCGAGTTGATTGAGTATAAAATAAATTAATGTGATATAAATGCGGTGGGAATTCTGGGGTTAAAGAGTAAAATTTATTTACGAATTCATGTGTTATGCACAGAAAACACACCTTACAATTTTCCGAACATCTGTCTTTCATTTGGATTTCGTGGTAATAAAACTTTCTATGAAGTGTGGAGTTTATGAACGCATATTTAACTTCTCATGTCATTATACTTCTTATTGTTGTAGTGATTAGTTTTATTGGTAACAGTGGTCGTAGCTGTGGTTTACCTAGTTGAAGTCATGGGGAAACATGTGTTGCTGTTTGTAAAAGTTGTACGTGTGTCTTATTGTTGTTCAATTTCCTTTGTAATCGATTTGGTGGTGAAGATTGAGGTTATCTGGGATTGGTATTCTTTTATGATTTTATTGTTTTCACAGATTTGACTGCGGCCATACTACAGCAACGTCATGTAGGTACATTTGTCGAAAATATCGAAGCCAATACTGATTTCAGTCTGGTATTTTATCATATCGATCGTCAAAAATATGCAAGTGTTACCTTTTGATATAAAGAGACACAATTTGACACGGTTTTACAACAGGATAAAGTCAGAAATATCTCTTCCCTCACACAGACTTATATTCATACATATTTATTGTTCTCCATCAAATTCAGTGATGGATAACATCTATTACATTTGTGGATCTTTGTAACATCACGATCATTGTTGTACAGCTTTCGTTACAGACATAACATGGCCTTACCCTCCATGTTTGGATGCAAAGGCCACGTGTGCCTTTCTTCTCACTTCATGTAGTGGCTAGATCACGACAATGTATCCATTCTCCTCGAAATGGAGACCATCAAATGGAGGAACGATGAGTAACGATATCTTTCACTTTCAAAGAGTTGGTGTTGCTCCTCTTCAAAGAGGTCAGTACAATGCAGAAATATATTAATTTTACGCTTGACATAGTAGGAAAAGAAATCTTAACGTTTCGGACGCCAGTCCTTCATCAGAAAATAAAATGAGAAATTAACGAAGAAATAGAAAGATAGAGGTGAGTTGGCAGTGGCAGAAACGAAAACAATTCTTTGAGAAAAACATTTCTATTGCAGTAGCCATTTACACACACACACACACACAAACACACATACACATACACACACATACACACACACACTCACACATACACACACACACACACACACACATACACACACACACACACACACACACACACACACTCACACGTACGTTAGTTTCAGAATAATACTGGTGAATAGGTATATATACTCATCAAATACATGTTTCATTGTGTTTGATTGGATGATATACATACTGATGAAAGTCCAATTAGATCCAAAAATCGATTAAAGGTGTTTATCCTTCTTTCAATTTACGAGGAAGCTTAGTGGTGGAAATCCATAAACTGATATAGAACTCTCTTGCCACTTAGTAAATACTACCAGATTTACCCGGCGTTGCTCGGGGTTTGAAATTATACTAAGAATATACAGCTAGGAAGTAAAAGAACATTATTTGTCCCCAACCTGTCAAAATAAGCAGAAGTCTTCAATAATTAATGCAAACGATTGTCAATAAAGTTGGTAATTGTGAAAGCCTTATGCATGCAAAGTTGTACACAGACACACTCACATCCTCGCTTTTATATATATAAAGATATTACAGCATACACGGCACTTGCGCACACATAAACGCACAAACACACACTTAAACACTAGCAATGGAAGGTGGTTATTAAATAATACAGAACCCTTCTAGGAAAAGTCTCAGGAGGTGAGAACATGGATAGGATAAAAATCCCATAACTCCTTGTAGAGTCATAGAGGCACCGTCATACAGAATGTCTAGGGCACTTTTAAACGTGGTGGAGCCCAACCATCTCCAGGTCTAAACACAACCGATTTTTTTCTAAAGAATCAACCTTAGTACTAAACTGGTTTTTATCGACCCCGTAAGGATGAAAGGCAACGTTAACCTCGGCGGGATTTGAACTCAGAGCGCGCAATGAGGTGGGACTAATACCGTAAAGCATTCTATCCGACTTGTTAATGACTCTGTCACACCTCGTCAATAATGATTTCTAGTATAGGCACAAGGCCAGTAATTTTTGGGGGGTTGGGGTGGGGAGTGGGGTTCGATTAATTCGACCCCACTACGTTACCGATACTGCCAATCCACCGCCCTTCACCACGTCAATAATAGAGATATTACTTGATTGATAACTATCGATTGTTAATGTCAAATATAAATCCAATTGTGTAACATCATAAACATGTAAACAACAGTCTAAATAAACAAAATAAAACTATCTAAGAAAGCAAATGTATCCATATATTTATCTATATTGACTATTAGTACAAGATCAATATATAAATATCTAAAAGAAAACCTATTGCCCAGGATAGCGTTTTTAGTTGCATCACGTGAAATTCTCAGGTAAATTTACAAAAAAGACATATTCATGTGTTTACAAACATATTTTCGCAGTTTCAGTTAAATTCTGTAGTTTGAGAACGGATATCAATGTATGGTATATTTCACATGTTTAGTGTCTAATTCAATATATATCTGAACTAACAACACCTAAGCACTAACATTATGAAAGTTTTTATTCCTACATTTGTTGGGTTTATAAGGTTTTCAGCTACATATTTCGTCATGGATTATATCAACGTAGATAGTTTCTGATGATGTCCCATCAAAGATCGAAATTCGGGCCAAGTTATTCAGCTCTTTCAATCTACGGAGAAATACGACAATAAGACATGTTTATGTCTATAAATATATATGTTTACATCCACATTGCTCTCACCGTTGGTTAAATCCTGTACTGTTTGAGTACAGATATGGATTTATGTATATATAAATACTCATACACACACACTGATAAACACATAGGCTGACACAATAAATACACACATACACACACAAACTCACAGACACAGACACACAAACATATACAAACACACACACAAATATGTATTGCGTCAGTATTATTTTTCAAAATTATAGACCGAAAAATGTTTGGCTTTTAGGCACTCTTTAGAATTAAAGTTGAGTAATGATGCTCTATAAAGGAAATCGAAACCAAAGTTTTGATAGGGTGTTACATGGGAAAAATATCCAAAGTTGTGAAAAGAGCTATTCTACTGAGAACAAATACACACACACACACAAACTCACACACACACACACACACACACACACACACACACACACACACACACACACACACACACACACACACACACACACACACACACACACACACACACACACACACTAACTATAAAGATAATTATAAAGAATTAGTATATTTACTAACATATATATACAGATGCATACCTATGCCAGAAAATATATAGGTTTTGTCTTAGTAACTTTGTGGTTCAATGCAAGGGGATGCAGAACAATAATATGAGAGACGTAAAATAAGAAAATTATAAAAATTAACTTACTTCTGCATCTGTATATATATATGTTAGTAAATATACTAATTCTTTATAATTATCTCTAAATTATTTTGTCGAGCCAAAATTGGCCAAAACTGCTACTCTAGTTCATAGTAACAGACCGGCTGCTGTCTTCTTAACAAACCACTCTTCACTGATTGACCTCGATGTCACGTGATTGATTCTTTTGAATTTGCCACCGACGCAGTAGGCAGTAATTTTTTCAATGGCTTGGAACTTAGTCCACGCTTTGCTTTTTTCCATCCACTGAATTATTTTTGTATAAGTCCCCTGTGTCCACGTATTGCCTGGAAACTTAGCTGAGAATAGACTTCCCTGATGACGAAAGGCTTCTCCGTACGTTTCTTCGGAAACTACGTTTATTCCCTTTCAGAAACTAATTAGTTGGAGTGAAATTTTAGTAAGTAAGTTAATTTTTATAATTTTCTTATTTTACGTCTCTCATATCTATATCTATATCTATATCTATATCTATCTATCTATCAATCTATCTTGATAGAGTAAGACACGCTTCAAATCGGCTCCGCTATTCCATCGGGATTTACCCTTACTATAGTAAGTACCGGATAAATTTTTCAGTGCAACACATTTGGAACACTAACCCCTGTTATTTAGGGAAACATTTTTGCATTTACCCCCTTTTTAGGGGGTAAAATAAATATCTATTTTTTTGCCGAAAAATTTCTTTCTTGGCAGCATGGCGGAAAAGATGGCAGACATGTCTGCCATTAGCTCTGCCACGCCCCCCAAGTCTGAAGAACAAAAAATAATTACAACAAAATTAGACAACGAAACAAACAAGGAAAATGAAAAAACAAATGTTAATGAAAATGAGCAAACGGAAAACAAACAAACAGAAAATAATACAAATAACAACAGGGCAACTTTCGCCCAGAAAACAAAACAATCCATAACATACACACCAATTGACTTAACTGCCGCCAGAGAAAAACTGGCCGAAGCGAAAAAACAAATAGTCTTGGGGGAGAACGGAATGTTTTCCATTAACTCCCCCCCAGAATTCAAGAAAGCCAGAACAGAGAGCACAGTTCTCTTCAGAACTATACTGAACCAAACAAGAAAGCCAGCACAGCCCAGCCAAATGGAAATAGAGTTGGTCCTAAAAAACTATATGAAGAATATTCTCTTCATACGAAAGGACCGACTCTATGGCAGCATTTCGGTCTTAACAAAAGACAAGGAAACGGCGGAGAAGCTTTCCCTAAGCCCACTCTCATCGACAACATACAGCTTCTATCCCTCCTACATGGGTAGAAGAACACAGAGAGTAAAAGTAAAAACAATGCTGCCCACAATGGACTTCTGGTGGGCTATTGCTGGCTTCATAGACATGGGCGAAGACACAATGCTGTCAATGGGGAAGGCAACTGGAGATGCGTTCCTGGGAATGGGCCTCGACATACTAGTCCAAATGAGGCCCGAAAGAATAGCACAAATCCCGGATCGCATCTGGCTGGATGACCTTACCCCAATAGATATAATTGTAGAGGGGAGAAGACCAGCATGCTATTTATGCATGGAAAGGGGACACGTTAAGGCTAACTGCCCGAAACGTATCCCCCAAAAAGGACTATTGCCCACACCCACCACAAACAGTACACCAACACCACCCACCTCCAAAAATACACTAATACCACACACAGCAAACAAAATACAGACACCACCAACCACAAACACAACACAAACATCACCACCACCAGCACCAAACACAAGCACGACACAAAAATCACCACCACCAACCACAACACAAACATCACCACCACCATCACCAACCACAAGCACGACACAAACATTACCACCACCACCACCACCACCACAAAACCCATTCCAAACAAATAATAAAAAAACAGTAACAAATCTACCCCTCCCGCAAAAAAAAACAACCACACAACACGTCCCTCCCACCTAGCGCTGAAGAGTTTCCCCCCAACTTCTGAAGAAGAAGGAGGAGAAGCCTTCAGACAAGTTAAAAGAAAAAAAAGAAAACACACACCCAGCACACCACAAATAACCCCCACACAAACACCAACTCCAATCAAAAACACCCCACCCTCAACAAACAAAAATAAATCTGCGCCTCCCCTCTCCGAAACATTGACAGCATCACAAAAAAAGACGTTGCAATACACATATATAAATAAAGAAAACAAAAAACTGGTTAAATTAATAAACAATAACCCTATGGTGCAGACCGAAGGGCCAAACTTTATCTCAACAGAGAACTTCACCCATTTAAAAATGATAAAGGTCCCTCTGGACCTTTATCGTTCCTTAAAAGAACAATTTAGACGGGACGTGAGCCCCCCCCCCTGTTTAAAACCGTTAAATCGCGTCCTTTTGAAAGATTTCCCCATAACCGCCCCTCTCCCTGACACAACTCCAAATACCCCAACCCCACCACACACGGGTACCCCCACACCACCACAAAACATCCCTCCACCCAACACACCTGATGCCATGGAAATTACACAACCCGGAGAGGTAGGTGCTTTTCTTTCTTCACTTTCAGCACCAAAATAGATCAATTGAGAGTTGGCTGTTTGAACGCGTGTGGCCGGGGCTCAGCTTGGAAGCAAGCAAAGCTTCTAAATGACCTCAGGTCACAAAGTATAGATGTGATGGTTGTTTGCGAGAGTCGGATCAGCAGCGTGAGACAGCTGGCGCCCGCCTTCGATGACTTTGAGATGCACGCATCTCTCTGTCGACCCGGAGGCGGGGGGGGGGGGGAGTTGCCGTACTGCTGGATAAACGTCTGGCTCTCGACGTACAGATTGTTCACTCGGACCCGGGGGGTCGATTACTGGTGCTGGACGTCGGAGGCGGTGAAGGCGGGGCTTTCAGACTGGTCGGTCTTTATGCCCCCTTCGGGGCGGAAAGAGCCGACTTCTTCCAGCGTCTGGAGACTTTTCTAGGAACGTCGCATTCCCTGCTTTTAGTGGGGGACTGGAATGGAATCCTAGATGCGCGTTGGGACTATGCAGGGGCATGTCCCGATAGAGGGGGGTGTAGCAGCCTCAAGGGGTTACTCGATCGATTCGACCTGGTCGATAGATTTCGACTAGATTGTCCAACTGCGCCAACCTGGACCTGGGCAAACCGCAGTGGACAATCTAGATCGTACCTAGATAGGTTTTTGGTTAGGAGTAAGGATAGGGACGTATTTAGTTGTCCAGAACTGATCATGGTTGGCTATTCAGATCACAAATTAGTGACCTGCGTGGTCAACCTTGATAGAACGCATAGACAGGGTCCCGGTTACTGGAAGATGAACTTGTCCTTGCCGGCAAAGAAAGATTACAGGAACCGGATTAGTAGCTTAGTTAAGATGCGGTTGACGGGAGCGATCGTCAACAGCAGGTGGTGGGTATCTCTAAAGAGAGAGATTAGAGTAAGTCCGATAGGTTACAGTAAGGAACTAGCGGCAAATAGAAATAGGAAGGAAAGGGAGTTAACAGATAAACTAGAAGAGGCGATTAGGAGCGGAGACGTGGCCAGAGTGTTAGCGGCGAGAACGGCGTTGAGCCAGTTCTTTGACGCGAAGCACGAAGGCTGCGTTGTCCGAAGTAAAATACGTGCTTTAGGAAACGAGGGGACCAAAGCTGTTAGCTGGGCCCGCGTGACAGAAGCCAAGAGTGGGATTAAATCCACCATTCGGTCTTTGCGAGACCAGGATGGACGGGTGATCCTTGAACCTGAGCGGATGTGCGAGGCCTTTCAAAGGCACTTTGTTCGACTGTTCGGAGGGGGCGGGGGGCCGGACGGGGATGTGGACTTCGGTCCATACCTCGACGGTCTACCGCGTCTTTCGAGGGGCGAAGCGGAGTGCTGTGAAAGGCCAATCACAGCCACTGAAATCGGGGAAGCGCTCAGCCAATGCAGCAGACGCAAATCTCCGGGTCTCGATGGTCTACCATACGAACTTTATTTAGCTATGCCGGTCTTGTTCTCCGAACTCCTCGAGGCTGTCTATTGCAACTGGCAACAGAACGGGAGAATTCCCTGTTCTGTGACCAAGGGCGTGGTCATGCTAGTGAGGAAGGACGAGAGCAAAGGGGACGACTTAAGTAACTTTAGGCCCATAACTCTGCTAAATGCAGAGTTACAGATTTTGGCCAAGGTGTTGGCGAAGAGGTTGGCGCTTGTGGTGGGTGGTTTGGTGGGAGACGCGCAGACATGCGCTATCCCGTCCAGGTCCATTCACGACAACCTCCACCTCATGCGATACATCGTAGAGAGGGTTGGCAACGAACCCGGCTTTGATGGGGCCCTGATCAACTTGGATCAATCTAAGGCGTTCGATAGGGTCGACCATGGTTACCTGGATGCGGTGCTAGCGGCGGCGGGTTTCGGACCCGTTTTCAGGGGCTGGATTTCTGCCATGCACAGTGGCAACATCTACTCTAGGATTAAAGTAAACGGCTACCTCTCGGAGCCGTTTCAAATCACCCGCTCCATCAGACAGGGGTGCCCCCTCTCCTCCCTTCTGTACGTATTGACTATCGAGCCACTGCTGCGGAAGTTGGAGTTGCTGCGGGGCATACCCCTGGAACCGGGATTGCACAAAGCGGTCTCGGCCTATGCCGACGACGTAACAGTAATGGTGGCGGACGCCTCGGAAATCGGGGCGATCGCCACCCTACTGGAGGAATACGAAAGGCTGACGGGGGCTAGGCTGAACCAGGACAAGTCAGTCGGTTTGCAACTCGGAACGTGGAGGGGCAAACCGATGCCGTTAGACGGTGTCGTCGGGCGGTGGACGGAGGGCCCGGTGAAGCTGCTCGGGGTCTGGTTCGGACCGGACCTCCAGGTGGAGAAGAATTGGGGCGAGGTGACGAGCAGGGTGTTTGCGCTGACCCAGAAGTGGGCCAAGTGCAAACTATCACTGAAAGGTCGGGCGGAGGTGACGAACGCTTACATAGCGTCCGTCATCTACTACCGCCTGACCGTCGTGCCTTGCCCCAAGGAAAAGCTCACCATCATGGAACGCATGCTCTTCCAGTTCCTCTGGAAGAAGCGGCCTCCCATGGTGAGGAGATCCATCTGCTGCCAGCACCCTTCGAAAGGAGGGCTGGGTATGCCGTGGCTGTTGATGCGTAGGCACGCATTGAGGCTACGGCATCTACAGGTATTCCTCAACGGTCAGCCGGTGTGGGCCCCGTTTGTGAGGCGAGCCTTCCCACAGCTCGTCTCGCTCACCGAACTGCAATCCTGGGTGAAGCAAAGACCGAGAAAACTGGGCAACTGGCACACCGAGTGTGCCCAGGCGCTCACGGCTATCTGGCAAGCGGACCCGACTATCAGTGGAGAATCCACCTCGACATTCTATAGATGGTTGGTGGCTAGCAAGGGCGACGACACCCTTTGAGAGTCGCTAGGCATGGAGGACGACGAACTGGCCAGCCTGTTCGGTAGAACTTTCGGCCCGGGACCCATGGACAACTTCCAGAGGTCCCTAGCCTGGCAGTGTTACCGGGGGGCTCTGCCCGTTCGAGAAAAGCTCTACAGACACGGGCGCCCGGGCAGGGATCCCGCGAAAAAGATCTGTCCCAGATGCGTGCGCGACGAGGAAACCGTTGCGCATGCACTGGTACACTGCCCGAGCGTTGCCGATCTGTGGGGCTACGTCGAATGACTGCTGTCGCGTGTGGCGCCGATTCGATTAACCGCCGAGTCTGTGGTGAACATCAAGCCACCTCCTCCCTTCAGAAATGAAGCAGAGGTGGTCTTTCTGTGCGTAATAGCCATGATGAAAGAGGTTGTGTGGTGGACGCGCCTGAAAGGTCTGAGGTCGGGTGACTTTCTCTCCGGCCATCACCTGGTTTACTTCTTCCGATACCACTTCGGAAGAAGGATCAGGATGGAGAGAGTATGGCCCCAGACAGTTTTATGAAAGGTGGGTGAAAGAAGCGAGAATGGCCCGTGTAAATGAGCCTTCTCTCTACATTGTTCTGTAGGTGAAGAAGTGAAGAGGAAAGGGGGAGCGCCTCCTCTCTGGGCTTCTCCCGCGAAAAGAGTTGCACACTTTTCGGGGGTATGTGCAATCCCCAACACGCCCCCTCCCTTTTGAGGACTTTTTATTGTTATATTATTATTGTTATTCCTTTTTCTTTACTCGATTTATGTAAACTCCCCCACTGTGTAAATGTCCCCTTCTTTTGTGCCCTCGTGGCAAATAAATAGAAATTTATCTACCTATCTATCTATCTATTACCCATATAAACTGTCTCCCTCTATTGGGGAAAATCGACTAACTTTTTAAATTCCATCTGTGATAACATTTTACACGTTTTTATTGTATGTAAACGTCCCCCTTTGTATTTGTCCCCTTCTTTTGTGCCCTGTGGCTAATAAAGAAATATATCTATCTATCTCTCTCTATATATATATATATTACACACACACCCACACACCCACACACACATATATATATATATATATAAGCACAGTGAAATGGTTATTTAATATATTAGAGACAATGGATGTGTTTGCTTCATGTTTAATCAAGGCTCATAGAACATTCTTCAATCGCTCACTGCCTCCGTGGCAAACATTATGTGGGCGTGCATCTGTTTTTGTGGGCGTGCATACATGTGGCTGTTGCTTGATTCTGTGTAAATGTGTAGATGTAGGTGCGTTTAAATAAATCTATGCAAGCGTGCGAGAGAGAGAGAGAGAGAGAGAGAGAGAGAGAGAGAGAGAGAGAGAGAGAGAGAGAGAGAGAGTGGCGGCGGATAGAGAGAAAGAAAGAGAGCTTGCTGGAAAGGCAGCGTGAAAAGGAACGAGATAGAGAAGAGAAACAGATTATTTGATAAAGAGAAAAGAATTAGAAAAGTATTTTGATGGAATAAATATCGACGAAAGTGGAATTAAATGGAATACGCTGGATGTGGTTTAGTATTGTTGTATAATGAGTCTGTTCTTTTTTAAGGCCATTAACACCCATCACACTGTTTGCCCTGCACAGTAAACAAAAGGTTGGGAGGAACAGAGAAAGAAAACAAGAATATGGATGTAGCCAAAGTGTGGAGTGGAATGGTCAAGGGAAATTTAATGTGAAAATAGTGAAAGGAATCAAATGAAAAGCACTCGCATCCAAGTATACATATATATATATATATATATATATATACACACATATTATACACACACATATATATATGCACACATTATACACACACACATATATATATATATATACATATTTATATACATATAATATATATATATATATATCATTTATATCATACCCCCCCCCACACACACAAGCACACAAATATAGCTAGCTAGAAAAATAAATGTTGATTTCGATATGGGAACCTCCAGATTCTACAACTTTATTCACCCTTTAATGCTCTTCCAGTAGAGTGACATGACACATCTCAGATCTCTGGTAGGCTTTGTGGAGGAGGATGGTAACCATTTGATATCATGAATCCTTATACAAAGATGAAATATCCGGGGACCCAGCCCTGATATAGCCACGCATCCGCGATCCATCCATCTTATAATATGCTGCACTCTGACTGATGAGTTTTACAAGTCACCATTTACATAAAGGTTATTTTATTTTCAAAGTGTAGCGCCTTGACACTCTTCCAGACCTCCTTTTTAGACATGATTATACCGTTTGAAATTGACTATTTGGTGAAAGAAAATCGTTCTCTATCAAATCAAACCACACTGTACATTTAGCATGTGTCTTTACTGTGGAAGTTTATAACATTAGAATTACAAAAAATTACAAAATTATTAATTTATAATGTTATCAAGATTATGTAAATTACAGGTCACTCTGAATATTTTGTGAAAGTTACATGTAAATATATTGAATGGTACTGAGTATGTGACCAAAAATAATCAGTCGTTTCTCTGGGCCATCCTGTACCTACATACATGATGATGATAGCTATCACTCGATTTTCAGTAATGCCATCGCTTGATACTTAAGCATGAGCATCACGGACGTGGCGTTTTAGTACTGCTAAGGACTTGCTTATGGCCAGAAATACCATGCATCGATGTCACATATCAAGCGATGCCTGTGTTTAAAGCTTTTTTTTAAGTGAGGAAAGACTTTGAACGGGTTCAATCCAACTTTCTAGTCGCAGGATTTATATCAGAGCGACCTTCTTCTAGAGAGATGTCTTAATGAAGACTAGCAGTCTCTCGCTCCACAAAAAAAAAAAAAAAATTACATACGTACTTACGTAGATACACATACCTGTATACATACAAATATGGACACACATGTACAAGCATTGACACACACATATAGTGAGAGAAATAGTAAGTGTCTAACTCTGGTACATAATAGAAAGGCAATATGCTTGATCTTATCTCGTAACAAGTCATCCGTTATATAACGTTATATGTCAAGAATAATAACTCTCCTCGGGTTATGTAATAGACAGAATCCTTCTGAGCCCAGCTTTTCATTATGTTGGGTGAGGTAGAAAACTGCCCAGATTTGACGAACGTGCTGAAAACAACACATATATCCAACCGAATGAAAACTACGCTAGAATGTTGTAATATAGAATCTCCACTCAGGCACCTCTGACTTACTAATATCATGACCCTTTCCCACACATGTTGTGTCCAACCTCACCATGTCTCGGACTAATCACTGTATTTTTTGGACATTTGGACCTTCCTTCTTGCTTATGTCTTTTCATAAGGAGTGGACCTGCAATGATTTGAATAGAACATCAACTACGATCTCTCTTGTTCCGGAGTGCTTGTGAAAATCATGGGGACAGTGACTTCCTCCAAACCTACTAAGTAGAAAACAAAAGACATATGTACTCAAAAGAGTATAGCATATCATTTGTCAAGTATGTTTCACCAAAAATACTTAACATCTATTTCTATAAATTATGAATTATTTGGGGTTGCGACATAAGTGTTTACAGTAAAAAAAAATAAACTAGAAGAATCAACACATCTCAGATATGAAGTATTGTAAAGGAAAGCTGCAAGCCATCACGTTAGATATTAAATAGGAGTTGATATGAAAAGAGAGAAGAGTAAATTTGATGTACAGTTGTTTCATTAACGGACATTCCGTTTTCCAGGATTTAATGACTAATTGTTTTCAAAGTGTTAGAAACGATGCAAAGAAACGCTATTTCACTACAGGATATCATTATATACGGTTGCTTTGAAAAGAGAGCAAAGTAAAGTTGGTCGTATTTTCAATACCTGACATACCGGTTTCCAGGATTTTATGATTCATTTTTTTTAGGAGGATGGAAACGATTTGAAGAAACGTTGTTTCCCTGGAGAACGTAGCATTGTATAAGGTTGCTTTGAAAATAGTAATGTCCATGGCCCCTCCTTTTCTATGCTACCTATCCCTCAATGTGTCTAGTAGCGCTACGAACATGAATCGGAAGAAAAGAAAGAAGTGTTACCACTGTAACACTTTTTTTTCTCACCTGTTTTACGTAAAACTCACTAGATACCCGTCAGAAACCTTGTACTGGTGGCACTGACTGCATTATTTAACACTTTCGATGCCTCAGTTAGACACTGGGGCTCGGTTCGTTGAGGACACAATCCTCTTGACGCCACATGTAGACTCAGGAGCTCAGTTCATTGCTAACCTAACACCGTTCAGCCCTGACGAGATCTTGGTAGCGATCTCCCGCCTCAGGCAGTCCCGGTGACTTATTATTAGCATCCCCAAAACGGTCCACAGTCTCAGGGTTGAAGTGCTAGTATCATTCAATGACCAGGCGTTTGACACCAACAGCCCATAAGACTGGAAAAATATTCGATTTTGTGACACTAGCATTTCGGATCCCAAAGCCTGGGAGGTTTCAGTCCCCTCCTTGACTCCGAGGTTCAGAGACAACATCTCTTCCTTTTGCCAACCCCTGCAACAAGCCTCTCCTTATCTCCAGCTCTTCCTTTGCTCCAACACGGCACACGCAATTCTCTTCCGGTGGAGCAGATTCACCTGTAACCTAGCCACCTAAGAGATCTAATGTCCCCTTACTTAACTGAGGCAGGAGTACATTTGCCTTGGTCGATTATTGCTCTAACAAACAATCTTCTCCAAGCCGGTATTCCCCCACAATAACCCTGATCTTTTCTTCTCAGTTAAGGTGACTGCGCTGCAGAAGAATGACTGAGGCATCCTACTGATAGCAGTGGGAAACGTCTTTCGGTGACTTATGGCCAAGATAGCCTGCAGTTCAGTAATGGTGAACCTAAGCGAGGAGTTATGCCCTGTGCAGCAAGGTATATATATATATATATATATATATATATATATATATATATATATATATATATATATATATATATACAAAATTAAATTAAGGGTGTCATGTCAGAGAGACATGCGCCATATCCACTGTAGAATATGCTCCAAGATTCCAATGAATAGTTCCGAGCATTTTATATCAACTAGAAATTGATTGACATATATATATATATCTAAAATAAACATATGAAACAATCACAGGGAATAATTTGTAAAGCACACACAGCCAGGTAGGTAACTAATTAAAGTTTAACTAGAACTTTAAAAATAGATACCTTATAAATTGATTAATCTTCCTTATATATTTCATTAAAGAAATATATTTCACCATTAATCGATCGATAAACCACAGTAGCCAAATCCGGAATTTCAACAAGGGAGAAGATCCAACTATCTGTGTTTACACAACAAATTCAAATCTGCGAATGACTAGCAGCACGTGTTGCATTTTTCAAAAATACACACATCGTACCAGCTCCATCCCTGTGGCGTGAATAGGGTTATCGACAACTAGAAATAGCAGCCGAGTCCTTTCAACCGAGTTAGCTCTACCTAAGTGCATTATTGGTGCTTTATTTTATGGAACCCGTAACGATAAAAGGCAAAGCTAACCTCGCTTCACTTAGACGTACTCAGTTACTTAACTGCCTGATCTCACTGTTTCTATTACTCTTTTTCTTACTCCTATCTCCCTTTATATTTCTCATGTCCGGCCGCTTTCTTTTCCAACCGGTCGCTCTCGGGACCTCAGGCGTACTTGGACTCCGTACTACCGAGCTCCTCCGCAAGATTGGAATATCAGCAGCCCGTCTGAAGAAGGATCCTCGTGAGTTGAGGTGGCTATTGCAGCGGGTATCGCTGGCCATTGTCCGCGAAAATACCTTTAAGGTCTTGTCCACGCGACGCAACCAAAACACCGCCGCACCCTAGGCCCAGCGCCCATCATCCTCCCCCTCCCTTCCCATTCTTCTGTGACACTAGAGACCCTGCCTTTCCCTTCATTTTCCTATTTTAAATACCTGTAGTGTTGTTATTGAAATAGATTTGTTTCTCTCTTTGTTGATTTACTTCTATATGTATCTAATTACTTTTCTTTTTCCTGTCGATATCTCTAATTTTATTCCTATATGCCTTCTATACTATCTCTCTCTATCTTTCTCTTCCCCTCTCTCTAATTTCTTATTGTCTTTTCTATCCCTCTTACATTTTACTCCACCATCTTTATTTTTCATTATCAAATATCTTATCTCCCCTTATGACTATCCCCTCTCTTTCTCTTCAGTTTATTCTTTCATACACCCTCATTGCTTCCGGAACTTCTCAACTGCCTACTACCATCTCTCTCTCTCTCTCTCTCTCTCTCTCTCTCTCTCTCTCTCTCTCTCTCTCTCTCTCTCTCTCTCTCTCTCTCTCTCTTCTTACTCATTTACTCACTCACTCTTTCTGTCTTTATCTTTCTCTTTCTCTTTATCCCCTACTCTCTCTGTCTCTCTATATATGTACATGTACGCGCGCGTGTGTGTGTGTTTGTGTTTTGTGTGTCTGCGTATGTGTACGTGTTGTGAACACACACACACAAACAGATATATGTGTGTGTGTGTGTGTATATATATATATATATATGTGTGTGTGTGTATATATATATATATATATATATATATAT
>OZ024740.1:403203191-403223191 GCA_964016885.1 Eledone cirrhosa | reverse complement strand
ACAGTACAAAAAAGGGCATTTATTTGCAGTCTAACAATTGTTTCACTGATAAAGTTGTCTAAAAATTGCTGAACACTAAAAGCAGTTCCACTCAATTTTAAATACGATGTTAACTCTACTAGATCATCGGAAACTGTTAAAAACATATATATGTAACCGGAAATTTACAAATTCAAATTACATCATCAATAATAATATTAATAATAAAGATATAGAGAGAAAAGGAGGAAGAAAGGGAGATAGATACAGTAAAGAAAGAAAGGAGAGGAAGGAAAAAGAAGGAGAAGGAAAAAGAAAAAGAGAAAGAAGAAGAAAAGGAGAAATTATTGTAGATAGAAATATAAGGAGAGGAAGATATATAGAAGATGATGGTCTAGATATGAGAGACAAACGTAAATAAGAATAAACGTATGATAGAGACGAGAAGAAGGATAGAGGGACAAATAGATGAATAAACATTAATGTATGAATAAATGTAAATAAAAATAAAAATACATATATAAAAATATATGAAGAAATGGTGAAAATAAGATAATGTTAAATATATTTATGTGTGAATTGGTTATTTTAATAAATAAATTGATTAATTAGTTTTAAGTTACATTATATGAATGACAGAGATGAGATAAATTTAGGGAGAGAGATATTAAGATAAAGAGTGAAAATATATATTTATAAAATAAGAATGTAAATATAAGAGCTTTTGATGTTGTTCTTTGATAGATGATGACAATTATAATTATAATTAAAATGATAATTGTTTCTACTTTTGGCACAAGGCCAGCAATTACCCAGTACATTTCTGGTACTTTATTTTATCGACCCCATAAGGATGAAAGGCAAAAATAACCTCGACGGGATTTGAACTCAGACCGTAAAGGGACGTAACTATGCTAGAAAGCATGGCTTCCAACCCTCTACCGATACTGCCAATTGACCGCCCTTGATGATGTTGATAATGTGATATCATTATTGGCAGTATCGGTAGAGGGTTGGACGCCATGCTTTCTAGCATAGTTACGTCCCTTTACAGTCTGAGTTCAAATCCCGCCGAGGTTAACTTTGCCTTTCATCCTTACGGGGTCGATAACATAAAGTACCAGTAATGTACTGGGTAATTGCTGGCCTTGTGCCTAAAGTAGAAACAATTATAGATCTAATTGGCGGTGAATTGGCAGTATCGGTAGAGGGTTGGGCGCCATGCTTTCTAGCATAGTTACGTCCCTTTACAGTCTGAGTTCAAATCTCGCCGAGGTTAACTTTGCCTTTCATCCTTACGGGGTCGATAACATAAAGTACCAGTAATATACTGGGTAATTGCTGGCCTTGTGCCTAAAGTAGAAACAATTATAGATCTAATTGGCGGTGAATTGGCAGTATCGGTAGAGGGTTGGGCGCCATGCTTTCTAGCATAGTTACGTCCCTTTACAGTCTGAGTTCAAATCCCGCCGAGTTTAACTTTGCCTTTCATCCTTACAGGGTCGATAAAATAAACTACCAGTAATGTACTGGGTAATTGCTGGCCTTGTGCCTAAAGTAGAAACAATTATAGATCTAAGTGGTACAATCTGGGTTATGGAATAGATAAGATGGAATTAAGCTGGTCTAAAGTTCTCAAATTTAGTTGCCGATTTATGTCGACAAAAAATGTTTTTTTCAATTTTACTGTTAAGAAGAATTTCTTTGTAATTTAAAATTTGGAAAAGTTCCATATTACAGAGACCACAGTGGGACATACCAATTTGATAGGCCTTTGCTTTTAATAGCTTTGTCCAGCTGATTTTATATTCCATGTTTGCATCTTTAAGTTGCCAGATTTTATTGGCGAGAATTGTTGTCTTTGAGAGATTCCTGTTAGTCATAGAGTCTCTATGTACCTTTTCTGAAACTCCCCAGCTGTGGAACCAATGTAATGCCATGCTAAGCTACCTGAATTTATAGTACATAGGTATACTATATTTGTCTCTAGCCATCTGTTTTGTAAAGGGCATTTGTCAAGTAGGTGGCAGTTACATTTAGATGCTTTTCTATGCGCCGGTTCTTCTATATGGTTTTGTTGGTTGTTATGTATGGGCTGAGAATTGGGTTTGTTGATGTATTGTGGTGATGTATTCAGATAAGTGTTTGGTTTGATGATGTTATATGCTTATGTTTTGTATTTGGTGTTATGGTACTTACTTGCGGGCCACTTGTATTATAAATTCTTTTATAGTTAATTATATGTATGTTAATTTTATAAGCATATAACATCATCACAACCAAACACTAGCATCACTCCTTCATAATCAGCCTATGAATGTTTCAGCCTACCTTCGTATATATATATATATATATATTTATTTGTATATGTATATATATATATATGATTTTATCATTTATTTTGTTTGGCCTGTTTAGCTTCACTTGTCTTTTGGGTTAGGTGGTTAATGCCTTCTTGACCACTTTTTCAGTTTGTATGGCGTTTTAACTTATGTTTAGCTCTAGTTTTTTTTAACTATAGAGCGCTTGCCAGCATAACTCTGATTTTGCGTTTCGTTTCGCTTTTTCTACCCGTTTCGCTTTTTCTACCCGCCGAAATGAAAGTTGTAATCATTTAAGAGTCATTTCTATAATAAAATGAATACTTTTTTTTAACAATTGTCGTCTCCTGATTTATATCGGCATCCTGCATATATAGTAGAAAATCAGGGCTCAACGGCTGAGCTCTTGCAATTTCGACGTGAGGTGACAGGCATTTTTCCTGTGTTTTTTTGCTTCTGATTTAGTTTATCGTGTGAAACATATATTTGACATTATTAGCATTAATGTCAAGTTCTCACCCTCAAATTACTGATAATACCTAACCCCAACTTCACAACAAATTCCCTACTCTTCCTATATCAGATTCTTCCTTTCTTTCTTTGTTTCTTTGTTTCTTTGTTTCTTTATTTCTTTCTTTATTTTTCTTCCTTTCTTTCTTTCTTTTAATCTTTCTTTCTTTCTTTCTTTTTCTTTCTTTTTCTTTCTTTCTTTCTTTCTTTCTTTCTTTCTTTCTTTCTTTCTTTCTTTCTTTCTTTCTTTCTTTCTCTCTTTTGTTCTTTCTTTCGTTATTGTATTCTTTCTTATAGTTTTCTTTTTCCATTTTTTTTTACGTAATATTGTTTTCGCTTACGTAAAATCATTTTGCATACACAAAGAAGAAAAAGGAGAAGAAGAATAAGAAGTAGGAGGAGAGGGGGAGGAGAAGAAGAAGTAGTAGTAGTAGTAGTAGAAGAAGAAGTAGTAGTAGTAGAAGAAGAAGTAGTAGTCGTAGAAGAAGAAGTAGTAGTAGTAGTAGTAGTAGTAGTCGTAGTAGTAGTAGTAGTAGTAGAAGTAGTAGTAGTAGTAGTAGAAGTAGTAGTAGTAGTAGAAGAAGAAGTAGTAGTAGTAGTAGTGGTAGTAGTAGAAGTAGTAGTAGTAGTAGTGGTAGTAGTAGTAATAGAAGAAGAAGTAGTAGTAGTACTAGTAGTACTAGTGGTAGTAGTGGTAGAAGAAGAAGAAGAAGAAGAAGAGACAAATTGTTGTTATTATTTGCTGGGGTCGATAAAATAAAGTACCAGTAATGCACTGGATAATTGCTGGCCTTGTGCCTAAAGTAGAAACAATTATTTGCTGTAGAGTATCAGGAGAAATATTATGGAAATGTTTAAACTGTTTACAGTAAAGTCTGTACTATTGGATGTTAGTTAATAATCTAGCAAGCATTATACGAACAAATAAAACAAAATTACCAAGTGATAATAGGCCTATGATTTAAGAGCTGCGCGTTCGGTTGACTGGAAAGTTGTTTTGAGATAGAAAAATAGGGATTTTAAAAGATAGTGTGGTTAGTGATAAGTGTAGCAATGTATAAGTGGAGGGAAAACGGAAGTGAATTCAGTTAATTTAGTGGTGCAGTGCAGTTGACTTGACCTATTATTAGATAAGGAAGACTGAAGGTTATCAGAAGGCAAATAGCATGCTTACGAAGCAAATGAATTTTCTTTGGAAGCATTTGATACTGACGATAATCATACGTGGTTAAAAAGTTATCGTTTATATATGCAGAAGACTGTAAGTATTGTAGCACATGGAGAGAGGCAACTCCGGTGTTATTTTTGTTATAATATATACAAGGCATTAAATTGCCAGTGTCGATAGAGCGTCGAGTAGAATGCTTTGCGCTATTCGATCCGGCCCTCTCTCTCTCGTTGAAAGAGATCAGCTGTGTTCAGAACTGGTGAGGCATGGGCTCCACAATGTTAAAGATGTCACAACGGTGCTCCAAAGACTCCATCAGGGCCTATGGCTGGGATGCATGTATAGTATATGTTAATCTCTTATCAATATGTTTTGAAACACTTCTTCTTCGCCCACTTAATTATTCCTGAGGGGGGTCTTGGGAGCAGAGTCTTCAAACACCAATTGCAATTTCGTAAAATTCAGAAATGGAGTTCGCGTTCCTAAACATTTGATTTTCCCTTAATTTTCATCACCAGGTCGACCTTGTGTGCCAGTCTATGATCAAAGAAATTCAGCTGTAACCGTCCGTCGTTTACAAATAATTTATTGAGGACTACATTATGCAATGTGTCTTTTTGTTTTTTAAAGATAATAATGTGATTTGAGAGAGATTTGGCTGTTATTTCTAGCAAGTAAAATGATGGCGGAGAATTTCCCTCGGTAGCTCAATTTTTTTGTTTTGTATTTTTTATTTTTACTTCACGCTTAACCCTAATATTAAAGAAATCTGGATCTGGCTTTTCACTACATTCCTACAGAAAATAGTCAACACCTCAGAAGCACGAGTCAATGGGAGAAGTGTTATACGATCACTTGAACAGTTAGAAATAGCAGCCAAATATCACTCAAATCCCGCTCTATCATTTGTATAAAAAAAGCACATTGAAGTATGTTATTCTGGATGTAATGTCTCTATGAAAAAATACAATGTGAGCACGAAGGAATTAAGTTAGATGATAAGCCAGCCCATTCAGGGCTGACTTAAGGCTAAAAAACGTGTCAATACCTCCTTAAAACAAAACATAAAACGCTGGTTAGCAAACTACCTGTCAGGTCACCAATGCTATGATATATAGTGTACTAAAGTAATACTTCAGACATTTTCAATATTCCGAACGACGTACGAAAATAATCGGTATCTTACTCACTCTATACTACATAACCTTGGCACACCTCACAGTATACATATCATCTCATAAGCAGATGACAGCACACCCATATCCTACCGCCATTTTCCTGACACAGCTGTACAAGTAATCAAACTCTACATAAATCACCGAGAAATCTGGCTCGAAAATTACAGATTTTATGACACACCTATCGAATACACAATCTCTTTTCGAGAGAACATCAGATATAACTAATCATCACACTCAAAGCCATAGATATATTATACTTATATAGATGACAAATATACTAGGAGTTACACTTCCACAACATCTATATCACACGTAGAAAAGATACTTAGATAAGTCACAGGTATCATTTGTTTAACAGATAGAAACGACAACAATAGATTACAACCAATATATTCGCTTCATTATGGACTATATTGGTTGTGTCTCCCACATTAAACTTTCTGTAATAAACCACAATATACTAAAAGAAAACTAATACAAGAAACCCTGACAACGAAACCCCTGCTTCTACAGGAAAACTCACTTCCAAACATTCAAACAAATATGCAGCCCACAACCCTACAGCATGGCAGTCACATATCAACTGAGACAACCATAAAATATACATAGATACAGAATTGGTTACAGCACCAAAACTCTAAATAGCTCTAAACACTGTTCTAGGAAATATCATCACAAATGATAAGTGCAGAAGAACAGCAACTGTCGCTCTCTGATCATGTCTTTCATTACTCGCCTCCGCCGAGAATCTACAGAACTTACATGCGTACAGAAATAGACTAGACAGAGAGAAATACGCACATCCATACACACACATACGCACACATACACACACGTACATATGCACGCATATACACACACATATACACATACATATACATAAAAGAGGGCATGTTGTACTTTGTAGAGCTACCTTTAAGATAGAGAACATACTACTATTTGATTATAGAATAGGAATTTTAAAATACCAAAGACTAATTGTTTATATGATATTTACGGGCTAAATTATTTACTAATAGAAACCCTACTAAACTGCGTTCGAATTCAGTTAGATGTTATAATACGTTTTTACTAATGACTTTTTCCAGTGCATTTTGAGGATACTTCTAGAATTGTGGCAGTATCGATAGAGGGCGGACGCCATGCTTTGCAGCATAGAGTTACGGCCCTTTATGATCTGAGTTCAAATTCAGCCAAGGTTAACTTTGCCTTTCATCCTTACGGGGTCGATAAAATAAAGTACCAGTAATACACTGGGATAATTGCTGGCCTTGTGCCAAAAGTAAAAACAATTATTATTGTAGTATATACTCATATTTTTCTAAATGGAGCGAACGCGCAATAGTTTCAGTGGAACACTATCAGAATCAATCTCTCTGCTTTCGGAAAGCTTAAAAAGACCTTATGCGCTGCTTCTTTCTCCAGAGTTACCAAATAAAAAAAAAAAAAAAATACCCAGTTCTCTCCTGCGACACGGTAGCTGCTGCAAAGGTACCGTGTTAGTATTCTAGATTTCTGTAATACATATTAATTAAAATTTAAAATAATATTTCTGCTGTTTATTAAGAAAAGAAAAGAACTCACTATACCAATGAATTATATTGAAATACCTTAAGAGTATATGAAATAGACAAACATGAAAAGTGAAACAAATATAAAATATAAGACTCAACGTGTTTTTATTTTATCAGATTTAAGGGCGGTGGATTGGCAGTATCGGTAGAGAGGCGGACACCATGCTTTGTAGCATAGAGTTATGGTCCTTTACGGTCTGAGTTCAAATCCCAGCGAGGTTAACTTTGCCTTTCATCCCTACGAGGTCGATAAAATAAAACACCAGTAACGTACTGGAGTAATATAATCGACTTTCCCCTTCACCCCAAATTACTGGCCTTGTGCCTATACTAGAAATCATCTTCATCAAATTTAAAGTACATGGCAGCTGGGAGTTCTAATATCCAAGCGAAGGGAGTGGCCGACTATATGTAAAAATTAAGCGGGAGCAGTGGTTTACGTTTTTTTACAAATATTGAAAAAAGGAATGTCTCGTCAGCTCAGCAACCGATCTAAACAAAATGAGACGGTTAATGAATCTTCCTTATATTTCTTTTCTTTTGGGTGTGGAAATTAAAAGATAGAGAATTTTAAATCTGATTTATTTGAAATAGTGAGAGAACGCCGTCCCCCTTCTCCACAAAGTAAAAAGCGCCCTTCCCATGCATTCCTACAGCACTATTCACACACACACACACACACACACACACACACACACACACACACACACACACACACACACACACGCACACACACAAACACACAAACAAACAAACACACACACACAAACGTACATATGTATATAGCATATAACTATATAGGTGTTGACATGCATATTTCACTACACAAAGAAATAAAAATAGATAGAAATAAATATGAAATTGACAGAATAAGAGGTTGACCGCATCGTGTAGAATTTCGTCAAGAATTAGTTTACACAAATTATATGAGTACGGTAAGTCACTTTGGTGTATTAAGGGGGAAATATTTCAGTTTTGTACTGGTTTGAACTTCCATATTCTGTGTCCATGTACTCGATCTCGGTACATATTTATCATTGTGGTATTTTCATCATATCGTTTATACTGTAAATGTGGCTCCATATAAGTATAGGTTGATCACTCGGTGTCACACCTTATATCTACCACCTTCCCTCAGATATATATGCTAGGTATGTATGTAATCTATCTATTTCTGCATCTATCTATATCTAGTTTAGGGATTGTAATGTAAAGTTTATATGTATGTATGTATGTATGTATGTATGTATGTATGTATGTATGTATGTATGTATGTATGTATATATATATACATATATATATATATATATATATACATATATATATATATATATATATATATATATATACATATATATATATATATATATATATACATAAACTGGCAACCCCACCAAGGTTTCTTGGTGAGGAGGGTGACTTTGGACATCCTGCAGGACTAAAAACAAAACCTGTCAAAGGGCAAAGGAGCTCTTAAGAGTCAATGGCCATCCAAAATCACCGGGAGAGATGACCCCTTAGCTTTTGTCAAGGCAGAATTCTAGGAGAAGGAAAACTCTGATATAACACCTGCAACCCTGATGGTATCCAATGATGTTGACTTGTTCTTCTTTTTGGTAAATATCATCTTGGTTAAGAGAGTGGGACTGGCTTTGTGCAGTGCCTTTGCTCACTATAAAAGCTTCACGGCACAGGCATTGCTTTATATCTGGAGATCTCTCTGCACTTGTCATTACATGGTACCATGGGCCCAGCACTGTGTGTCAATAATTGACACAGGTGTAGTGTTTGTACCAGAGTTTTCAAGTCGCTGGCTGGACTAAAAAGTCACACTCGTTCAGCGCATCGGTAGGGGTTCTCCTACATGGATATAAAGTAGTGGCCGTACTCGAAAACGAGTTGGCAGCCACCATATATATATACATAGAACCACATGGGCATATGGCTGGATAATACATGTGTCCCTATATGTATTTTTCATGTAGGAATACATACTTTATTATTATTAATCTCCCCTGGTCGAGATAATATTTTGGTCATTGTGACTGCTGCTATTTCTAGTGGCAGTGGATTGACCTTTCCGCCTCTGCCTTCTATCTTTGCACACGGTACTGGACAGAATTGCTTCTATATCATTCACTCTCATCTCTGAAACAATTTTGAATAGCGCCAGTTCGTAATTTGAACTCAGGAATTTTATATTCTCCGAGTGAAAAGAACCCTCTGACGAGAGTCTTCCTTTTCAATGGATATCTGCATGGACTATCCATTTATTTTGAGACTTGAAACCGTACGGTAAGGGTAACTACAGCAGGTATAGTGAATTTTTTAAAATTTATTTTAAAACTTTTTCTTAAATGCTAAACCTTGATTATATATATATATATATATATATATATATATATATATATATATATATATATATATGTGTACAATTGGCAACCCCACCAAGGTTTCTTGGTGAGGAGGGTGACTTTGGACATCCTGCAGGACTAAAAACAAAACCTGTCAAAGGGCAAAGGAGTTCTTAAGAGACAATGGCCATCCAAAATCACCGGGAGAGATGACCCCTTAGCCTTTGTCAATGCAGAATTCTAGGAGAAGGAAAACTCTGATATAATACCTGCAGCCCTCATGGTATCCAATGATGTTGACTTGTTCTTCTTTTTGGTAAATATCATCTTGGTTAAGGGAGTGGGACTGGCTTTGTGCAGTGCCTTTGCTCACTATAAAAGCTTCACGGCACAGGCATTGCTTTATATCTGGAGATCTCTCTGCACTTGTCGTCACATGGTACCATGGGCCCAGCACTATGTGTCAATAATTGTCACAAGTGTAGTGTTTGTACCAGAGTTTTCAAGTCACTGGCTGGACGAAAAAGTCACACTCGTTCAGCACATCAGTAGGGGTTCTCCTACATGGATATAAAGTAGTGGCCGTACTCGAAAACGAGTTGGCAGCCACCATGTATATATATATATATATATATATATATATATATATATATATATAGGGAGAGAGAGAGAGTGAGAGTGAGAGCGTGAGTGAGTGAGAGAGAGAAGGAGAGGGTGAGATAGATAGATAGATAGATATATTTCTTTATTAGCCACAGGGGCACAAAACAAGGGGACAAATACAAAGGGGGAAGTTTACATACAATAAAAACGTGTAAAATGTTATCACAAATGCAATTTAAAAAGTTAGTCGATTTTCCCCAATAGAGGGAGACAGTTTATATGGGTAACACATACCCCCGAAAAAATGTGCAACCCTCATCTCCAGGAGTACGAAGAGTTTGTACTCCCTTCCTCTCCTCCCCCTTTTCCTCAACCTACAGGCTGATATAGAGAGAAGGCCCATTCACTCGGGCCATTCTCGCCACTTTCACCCACCTTTCATAAAACTTGCTGGGGTACAGCACCTCTCTCTCCATCCTGATTCTTCTTCCAAAGTGGTATTTGAAAAAAAGAATCAGTTGTTGGCCGGAGAGAAAGGTGTCTGACCTCAGCCCTTTCAACCTTGTCCACCATACAACCTCTTTCGCCATAGCTATCACACAAAGGAAAACCGCCTCTCCTTCGTTTTTGAAGGAGGGTGGCGGTTTGATCATGACAATGGACTCGGTGGTCAACCGGATTGGTCCCACCCGCCACAATAGTCGTTCTACATAGCCTCACAGGTCAGTGACGCCCGGGCACTGTATGAATGTGTGCGCGACGGTTTCTTCGTCTCGCACGCACCTCGGACAGATCTTTTTTGCAGGGTCCCTGCCCGGGCGCCCATGTCTGTAGAGATTGTCTCGAACTGGTAGAGCTCCTCGGTAGCACTGCCAGGCCAGGCACTTTTGGAAGTTGTCCATCGGTCCCGGGCGGAAAGTCCTACCGAACAGACTGGCCAGTTCATCTTCCTCTACGCCTAGAGTTTCACCGAGCGCGTCGTCGCACTTGCTGCGGACCAACCTTCTATAGAATGACGAAGTGGAGCCTCCACTGATCGCCGGGTCCCCCTGCCAGAGGGCTGTGAGCGCCTGAGCACATTCGATGTGCCAGTCGCCCATTTTCCTCGGTCTTTGCTTGACCCAGGACTGCAGCTCGGTCAGCGAGACGAGTCGTGGGAAGGCTCGCCTCACGAACGGGGCCCACACCAGTTGTCCGGTGAGGAATACGTAGAGATGCCGCAGCCTCAGCGCGTGTTTGCGCATCGTCAACCACGGCATCCCCAGCCCTCCGTTAGAAGGGTGTTGGCAGCAGATGGATCTTCTCACCAAAGTAGCCCGCCTCTTCCAAAGGAATTGGAAGAGCGCGCGCTCAATTTTGGCGAGCGTTTTGGCTAGACAAAGCACGACGGTCAAGCGGTAGTAGATGGCGGACGCTATAAAAGTGTTCGCCACCTCCGCTCGATCTTTCAAGGATAGTTTGCACTCCGCCCACTTCTGGGTGAGTGCAAACACCTTGGCCGTCACTTCGTTCCAGTTCTTCTCCACCTGGAGGTCCGGACAAAACCAGACCTCGAGCAGCTTTACCGGTCCTTCCGTCCAGCGTCCGACGACGCCATCGGAAGGCATCGGTTTGCCTCTCCACGATCCGAGTTGCAAACCGATGGACTTGCCCCGGTTCAGCTTCACTCCTGTGAGACTTTCGTATTCCTTCAGTAAGGTGCCGACTTCCTCGATTTGCGAGGCGCTCGACACCATTACTGTCACGTCGTCGGCGTAGGCCGACACCGCTTTCCGCAGTCCCGGTTCCAGAGGGATGCCCTGCAATAGCTCCAGCTTCCGCAGTAGTGGCTTGAGAGTCAGTACGTACAGAAGGGAGGAGAGAGGGCATCCCTGTCGAATGGATCGCGTAATATGGAACGTTCCGAGAGGTAGCCGTTCACCTTGACCCTTGAGCAGATGTTGCTGTTGTGCATTGCAGCAATCCAGCCCCTGACACGGGTCCGAAGCCTGCCGCCTCGAGCACCGCATCCAGGTAACGATGGTCAACCCTATCGAAAGCCTTAGACTGATCCAAGTTGATCAGGGCCCCACTAAAGCCGGGTTTACACCCTACCCTCTCTATGATGTATCGCATGAGGTGGAGGTTGTCGTGTATGGACCTGGTCGGGATTGCGCATGTCTGCGCTTCTCCAACCAGGTTCTCGACGACAAGCGCCAGCCTCTTTGCCAACACCTTGGCCAAAATCTGTAACTCTGTGTTTAGCAGAGTTATGGGCCGGAAGTTGCCTATGTCATCCCCCTTATTCTCGTCCTTCCTGATTAGTGTGACCACGCCCCCGGTTACAGAACTGGCCAGTTGCAGTAGACCGCTTCCAGGAGACCGGAGAATAAGTCCGGCATTGCTACGTAAAATTCGTAGGGTAGACCGTCGAGACCTGGAGTTTTACGTTTGCCGCATTGGCTCAGCGCGTCCCCTATCTCAGTGGCTGAAATCGGCTTTTCGCAGAACTTTGCCTCGCTGTCCGAGAGTCGCGGTAGGCCGTCGAGGTATGGACCGAAATCCATAGCCTCTCCCCCCCGAACAGCTGAGAAAAGTGCCGCCGAAAAGCCGCACACATCTGCTTCGGCTCACGTATCACGCGTCCGTTTTGGTCCTTCAAAGACCGAATCGTCGACTTGTTCCCACTTTTTGCCTCCGTCACTCGGGCCCAGCTAACAGCTTTGGCTCCCTCGTTTCCCAGAGCACGTATTTTGCTTCTGACAACGCAGCCCTCGTGCTTTGCGTCGAAGAACTGGCCCAAGGCCGTTCTCGTTGCTAGCACGCTGGCTACGTTGCCACTTCTCATTGCCTCTTCTACTTTATCTACCAGTTCCTTCTCGGTTCTATTTCTATCTAACGCTAATTCTTTACTAAAAACTATCGAGTCTAATTTAACTGCCCTCTTCAGAGAGTACCACCATCTGTTGTTGACAATGGCCCCTGTCAAGTTCTCCTTAACTAAAGTGCTAATCCGTCTACTGTAGGCTTTGCTTGTCGGTAACGACAAGTTCAGCTTCCAGTAGCCGGGTCCTTGTCTATGGGTTCTATCAAGGTTGGCCATGCAGGTCGCTAGTTTGTGATCTGAATAGGCAACCATGAACATTTGTGGACAGCTTAATATGTCCCTATCCTTATTTCTAACTAGAACCCTATCTAGGTACGATCTAGATGTTCCGCTACGATTACTCCACGTCCACAGTGGCGCAGTCGGAAAATCTAGTCGATATCTATCGGCCAGGTCAAATCGGTCGATTAACTGTTTGAGGCTGTTACACCCCCCCCCTTTATCGGGACATGCTCCCACATAGTCCCAACGTGCATCTAGGATTCCATTCCAGTCCCCCACTAAAAGCAAGGAGCGGGACGTTCCCAGAAAAGTCTCTAGACGTTTGAAGAAGTCTGGCCGCGGTGTCCCGGATGGGGCATATGCGGCCACCAGCCTGAAGGCTCCACCTTCACTACCGTCAACGTCTAGGACCACCAGTCGACCCTCCGGGTCCAGATGTACCGTCTGCGTTACGAGGCCCAGGTGTTTCTGCAGCAAAACGGCAACTCCTCCCCCACCCCCCGGTTGACAGAGAGATGCGTAGATCTCAAAGTCATCGAAGATGGGAGCCAGCTGTCGCTCGCTGTGGATCCTGGACTCGCAAATGGCTACCACATCCATACTGTGCGACCTGAGGTCGTTTAAGAGTTTGCCCTGTTTCCAGGGCATCCCCAGGCCGCGTACGTTCACACATCCAACTCTTATATTGGCCATGTTGGTACTGAAAAGTTAAAAGAGGAAAAGAGATCACTCACCCTTCATCTCCTGGGGACCAGGCCGCACGATTTCCATGAGGGTGTTGGATGGGTTGTCTGGATGGGTGGTGGTTTCCGGCGGGGTGGGGACGGAGATGTTTGGTGGGGTGGGGTCTGGTGGGGTGGGGGTGTCTGGGGTGGGGCGACATTTGAGAAGGACGCGGTTGAGTGGTTTCACGCAGGAATTCCCCACATCCTTCTCAAATGTTTCTTTTAGGGACCTATAAGTTTGTATAGGGACCCTAATCAGTTTTAGGTTCAGTTTTTTGCTATTTTTAATAGAGTGGGCGAAAGTTTTCCCTTCGGTTTTCACCGAAGGGTCGTTCGTGATGGTCTCCATTAGTGTTTTGTTTTCAGTGTTTATGTAAGTGTAAGTGTAATTTTCTTGTGTTGTGTTTGTTTTTGTCTGTAGTTCTTGTGTGTGCTTTCGTTTTGTTGTAGGTATTTTGTTTTCAGGAGGTGGGGGTTTTGTTTGTGATGTTTTTGTTGTTTGTGTTGGTGGTTGTATGTTTGTGGTAGTGTTTGCTGTTTTTTTGCTTTTGTGATGTCTTTTCTTTCTTTTCGAGCGATGGGGTTCTCCCTCGTCTTCACTGGGTGATGGCGAGATAGCCTCATCTGTTGTATCGTCTGTGTGATTGGGGAGGGGTATGTCTTGGGGAGCTGTTGTGTCTGTATGTGATTTTGCAGTGGTTTTAGGTGGAGTGGGGTTGGGTGGGACTGTGTTTGTTGTGGTTATTTTTGTGTGTTGGTGTTGTTGTTGTTGTGGTGGTGTTGGTGGTTGTGTTGTTTTAATGGGTGTCGGCAGAAGAGCCTTTTTTTTATTCATTAATTTAGGACAGGAAGCCCTCAGGTGACCCCTGCTAAAGCAATGGTAACATGAAGGCCTCCTACCCTTAACCGAAAAGTTTATGTAGGTGAGTCCGTCCAGGAGTACACGTTGTGGGATCATAGCTATTCGCTCTGGGCTTCAATGCTAGTCCCATTGAATACATCTCTGGGGGACTTGCCTACTGACAGTATTCTGTCTTCATCAAAATTGATGAAGCCGCACAGTATCCACCATATGTTCACCTTTGGTGTGACACTCGTGATTCTGATCTTTTGTGTCCTTTTTACCATGTATGTAGGGAAAAAGGTGTACAGGTTGGATACAATTGGCGACACAGAGTAATTTTGGGCCGTCAATTGATCCTTCATGAGTACCGAAATACTCCCAAAAAGTTTGCTTCTTTGAATGAATGCAATATCATTCATTGAATTTTTGAAAACCAGTCAATTTCTTTCTGTGACAATTGGACTGGTTTTCGGGTAGAATTGGAAACTGTCCTAAAAACTATCGTTTTGAGAGCAGTTTCCTTGCGAATTTCTACCGGAGAATTGATGCTGAAAGCACCATTTTTTTCGAAACTGACATATCTCCTAGCGTCCTTTAAAAGTTGTTCAGCATTTGTTATGTCGAGATATATCAATTCTTCCTTTTTTGAACTTTCTCTGCAAAGGAGATTTTGGTTTCTTTGTGGAATCCGTGTTGTTGGTGTTGTCATTATTGTTGTTATTGTTGTTGTTATTCTTGTTGTCACCGATGTTGGTATTGTTCGTATTTTCCTTGGTGTTGTTGTTGTCTTTGATGCTGGTGTTATTGGTGTTGTCTTTATTTTTTTCTTTGTTGTTGTTATCATTGTTGCTTTTATCATCATTATTGGTGTTGCTGTTATTTTTGTTGTCATTGAACTGTTTGGTGTCATTTGTGTTGTTTGGATATGAATTCGTTTTTACATTTTCATTTCGTCTTTCCATCTCTATAGTATCTAGTGAAGAAGACGTTGTTGACTGCGAGCTTTGTAGTCTTACCGCCTCTCCACCACCATTATCGTTGGACGCAGCCTTCATAACGTAATCAAAATTTTACAATATTTTTTCCAAGATTCGATGGAGAAAAAATTTTTAAATGGATATTCCGCCCCTGTAGGGGCGAAAATGAGTTGATCCACCACCTGAAGGTCCAGACGGGGGGTCAAGTTACACAATGATATAAAATTTAACTAAAAACTCACGTTTTTTTCTTACATAAATTAACGGAAACTTCTCCGCGAAGTTACACACGTCTGATAGAGAGATAGATAGATGGATAGATAGATAGATAGAGAGATAGAGAGAGAGAGAGATAGAGATAGAGAGAGTCACACATATATACAATTTCACATGTGTGCATTTCATGCAAAAGAAATCGAATAGAAATATGAACAAAAAATGTAAATAAAATAAATACGAGAATGTTTTTTAAACGAAACAAAGACCCAAACAATCACCTAACCACATCGATTGATAAACCATATTTATCGGAAAGGTATGCAATGGTTGTACCAAAATACGGATCAGCTTTTTTTTCTTTTGTCTTAACGAAAAACAGTGTATGGATATAATAGGGAAATATATATTGATAAACAGGTAAAACCGTTGTGGTTTCTAACCAACAAATACTGTATAAAGACACAGTAATCAATACATTGCACAAATATAAACATACTACACACACATATAAGTCATAGAAGAAGCCAATGTATACAATTTTTAACTCTACGTCGGTATTATACATTATATTGTATTATATTGTATTATATTGCATTATTATATATTATATTCTATTGTATATTTTCTCGGCTGTGTTTTCTGTATATATCACTTGGTATACCAATTTCATCATCAAATGTTGATTTAATGATTCAAGCGTGAGAGATTTGCTGTTCTTTCTCTCTATATATATTTGATCTGCAACTCTATTGCTGTTACTGTTATTGCTGTAGATGTTGCTGTGACTGCAGCTCCTAAAAAGTTGAGGCTGATCAGTTGTATTTGTATAAGGTGTATATTTATTGCTGTTGTTCTTCTTGCTGTGATGGCTATTGTTTTAGTTAAAACAATACGCAAGTGTACGTAATAAACCTATACTCGTTATTGACTAATTCGTAAACACACAACTCTCTACAGAACTTGAGAAACCGAAGGTAAGAGAACTATTTCAAACAATAATACGAGAGACAATATAAGGGGGGCCTTAATGAAGTGATGATCATGATGATTTTCAATATGGCGACGGTGCAGCAGCAGCTGTAGTAGTAGTAATGGTAGAGTGGTGGTAGTAGTAGTAGAAGTAGTAGTAGTAGTAGTAGTGGTGGTAGTAGTAGTAGTAGTAGTATAGTAGTGGAAGTAGTAGTGCTGGTAGTAGTAGTAGTAGTAGTAGTAACAGCAGCAGTAGTGGTAGTAGTAGTAGTCGTGGTGGTAGTAGTAGTAGTAGCAGCAGCAGCAGTAGTGGTAGTAGTAGTGGTAGTAGTAGTAATAGTAGTAGGAGGAGTAGTAGTGGTAGTGGTAGTGGTAGTAGTAGTAGTAGTAGTAGTAGTAGTAGGAGTGGTAGTAGTAGTAGTAGTGGTAGTAGTGGTGGTGGTAGTAGTAGTAGTAGTAGTAGTAGTAGTAGTGGTGGTGGTGGTAATAGTAGTAGTGGTAGTAGTAGTAGTAGTAGTAGTAGTAGTAGCGGTGGTGGTGGTGGTAGTAGTAGTAGCAGCAGCAGTAGTAGTAGTAGTACTAGTAGTAGTAGTGGTAGTAGTAGTGGTAGTGGTAGTAGTAGTGGTAGTAGTAGTAATAGTAGTGGTAGTGGTAGTAGTAGTAGTAGTAGTTGTAGTAGTAGTGGTGGTGGTAGTAGTAGTAGTAGTAGTAGTAGTAGTAACAGCAGCAGTAGTGGTAGTAGTAGTGGTGGTGGTGGTGGTAGTAGCAGCAGCAGTAGTGGTAGTAGTAGTAGTTGTACTAGTAGTAATAGTAGTGGTAGTGGTAGTAGTAGTAGTAGTAGTAGTGGTAGTAGTAGTAGTAGTGGTGGTAGTAGTAGTGGTGGTGGTAGTAGTAGTGGTGGTGGTAGTAGTAGTGGTGGTGGTAGTAGTAGTGATGGAGGTACTAGTAGTAGTGGTAGTAGTAGTAGTAGTAGTAGTGGTGGTGGTAGTAGTAGTGATGGAGGTAGTAGTAGTAGTGGTAGTATTGGTAGTAGTAGTAGTAGTATACTCATCAAAACTCAATATCGTTGTCGTAATCCTCATCATCATCATCAACATCATCATCATCATCATCATCAACATCATCATCATCAACATCATCATCATCATCTTCATCATCATCATCATCATCAACATCATCATCATCATCATCATCTTCTTGTAGTTTGGTATCAATCAATATACTCAAATATGTGCGCTACCTGACATTTCCACCCACACCAAGCTCTATCTTATTCCATGCAACTCTAAGGAAACAAATATGGCTTCGGTGGGTTTCTCATCATTGTATGTTACTCGAACGTGTATGAAAGGGTGATCTGTTTATAGCATAACCGGTCTCGGTGCCCTCTTCGGATGCAGGATCTCTAGAATATATGAATGCCCCCTCTCGTCTTTTATATTCTTGCGGGGGGGGGGGGTCTTTAATATTCACCATCTACTCCTCCCTCCCAAGATACATAAACCCGATACTCTCGGCCACCCTATCGCTTCTCTTTGTAACTGCCCTACCGAAATAATCTCAAAATAATATGCATTTATATGTTTTTATATATATATATACATACATAGATACATACATACATTCATACATTCATACATACATGTGTGTATGTGAAGGTGCATGGTCTAGTGGTTAGAGCGTTAGTTTTGCAATCATGAGGTTGTTCGACTTTATTTTTCAAGTTGCTCCAATTAACTTAGTTGTCAAAATAAGTTGTAACGTGACTGGTTACAAGCTGTATCAGCCATAGACTTTCAGCTTGGGCAACATTGGTGGCGTGGAAAGGGGAGACCAGTATGCATGGATTACTGCTGGTTTCTACAAACAGTCTTGCCCCGACTTGTGCCTTGGTGGAGAACATCTTAGCTGCAAATTCCATGGTCATTCGTGACCGAAGTGGTCTTTACCTTTATATTATATATATATATATAGTATATTTGGTAATACACTGTATGCTTAATTAAAAGCATTTAAGAATCCAACATTCATAATTTTCAACATTCATCATTTTCAACCAATAAATAAAGGGAGTGCTAAGCTCTGAGGAATACCAACAGTATGAAACAGAGATCTGTCAGCTTATCTCCCTTTGTTTGTTGAAAAAAGAAGTGACATAGTCACTACTTTAAAATAATAGCGTAAGGTCTTCAAAATGCTTTTAATTAAGCATACAGTGTATTACCAAATACACTATATACACTATATATACACTATATATACATCGCTATTTCAGAGCACCGATTCTAATATATATATATATATATATATATATATATATATATATATATATATATATATATATATATATATATATATATATATAGAATGGAAAACGAAAAATCAGTGATACATCAGAACTCAATTTATTGTGTGTTACAATTGTTTCCCCGGCGAACAGCTCGAGGTGCGATCTGTGTGTGGATCGACCTGACTCTGGATTCACAGGTCCCTCAGATACGTCTATTGATTTAGAATGAGGATCTGCTCCGAAATCAATAGACGTATCCGAGGAGCCTGTGAATCCAGAGTCAGGTAGATCGACACACAGATCTCACCTCAAGCTGTTCGCCGTTCAAACAATTGCAATACGCAATAAATTGAGTTCCGATGCATCACTGATTTTTCGTTTTCCATTCTATCATACTCTGCTCTGTAGGAGCATAGAGTGCTCAACCGGCATACCGCCTATGGAATTATCTTAGCTACCATTAGACATATATATATATATATATATATATATATATATATGAATATGAAAACAAACGTGCTGCGTGGTTGAAAATTGGTTACATATGAATAAAGTTAGTCCTTCATCAGTGATCTTCCAACCTTCATTGGTATTTCATCTCTTTAAAGACCATATACCTCCGGTTGGTGCGAGTAACGGCTAAAGAAAGTTGTTGGGACACGTAAATAAGGGGAACGAGCGAGACTGTAAACAATCAAAGATGGTAATGCAACGAAAAGTGAGGAAGAAAGAGTCAAGTCCCAGATTTCCATGAATATAAGTTCGGTGAAATCGTGAACGAGAGAGAATAAAGACCATCAAACCTGGTTGAAATGTGAGCAAGGAAGGAATTCCGCACAGGTCAAACGGGCGGAAGAAGGAGTCTAGTCCCTGAATTCGGTGAACATAAGTTCTGTGAAATCGTAGACAAGAGATAAAAAAGGAACAACCAGCCTGGTCAAGCGTGCACGAGAAAAGAATTACGCACAGGTCAAATGGGAGGAAGTAGGAGAGGTAGTAGCAGAGAGTGAGACCTCCCTTTACCCTCTCTAACAGTCACTCTCTCTGTTAACCTCTTCCTCACCCTTCACTCACTCACTCACTTCCTTGCTCACATTTCGAGTAGGTTTGATGGTCTTTATTCTCTCTCGTTCACGATTTCACCGAACTTATATCATGGAAATCTGGGACTTGACTCTTTCTTCCTCACTTTTCGTTG
>OZ024740.1:403190691-403198191 GCA_964016885.1 Eledone cirrhosa | reverse complement strand
TATTTGTTTGTTTGTGTTTGTGATTGTCAGTGTGTGTGTGTGTGTGTGTGTGTGTGTGTGTGTGTGTGTATCTGGGAGTGAATGTGTGTCTATTTGTTTGATTGTGTTTGTGATTGTCAGCGTGTGTGTGTGTGTGAGTGTGTGTGTATCTGGGAGTGAATGTGTGTCTATTTGTTTGTTTGTGTTTGTGATTGTCAGTGTGTGTGTGTGTATGTGTGTGTGTATCTGGGAGTGAATGTGTGTCTATTTGTTTGTTTGTGTTTGTGATTGTCAGCGTGTGTGTGTGTGAGAGTGTGTGTGTATCTGGGAGTGAATGTGTGTCTATTTGTTTGTTTGTGTTTGTAATTGTCAGTGTGTGTGTGCGTGTGTGTGTGTGTGTGTGTGTGTGTGTGTGTGTGTGTGTGTGTGTGTGTGTGTGTGTGTGTGTGTATCTGGGAGTAAATGTGTGTCTATATGTTTGTTTGTGTTTGTCAGTGTGTGTGTATGTGTGTGTGAATGTGTGTGTGTGTGTGAGTGTGTGTGTGTATCTGGGAGTGAATGTGTGTCTGTTTGTTTGTCAGTGTGTGTGTGTGAATGTGTGCGTGTGTGTGTGTGTGTGTAGTAAATCGAAAAACAGTCAGGAGAAAACACAAAAAGGTGTGTGAGGGGCAATGAGAGATGTAAATAACGAGGAAGAATATGACAATGGGACATATAATTGTTTCTACTTTTGGGCACAAGGCCAGCAAATACCCAGTGCATTACTGGTACTTTATTTTATCGACCCCGTAAGGATGAAAGGCAAAGTTAACCTCAGCGGGATTTGAACTCGGAATGGCAAGGGCCGTAACTCTATGCGTCAAAGCATGGCGTCCGACGCTCTACCGATACTGCCATATAATAATTATTTCTACTTTTGGCACAAGGCCAGCAATTATCCAGTGTATTACTGGTACTTTATTTTATCGACCCCATAAGGATGAAAGGCAAAGTAAACCTCGGCGGGATTTGAACTCAGAATGGCAAGGGCCGTAACTCTATGCGTCAAAGCATGGCGTCCGACCCTCTACCGATTATGCCAACCCACCACCCATATGATAATTACAGGGAGGAAGTGTAGACATCTAGAGAGGGAGGGAGTGATGAGAGAGGGAGGGAGTGATGAGAGAGGGAGGGAGTAATGAGAGAGGGAGTGGTGATGAGAGAGGGAGCGGTGATGAGAGAGGAAGTGGTGACGAGAAAGGGAGGGAGTGATGAGAGAGGGAGGGAGTAGGAACGAAGGAGGTGAGAGTGAAAGAATAATAATTTGTTTTCGACAAAGAGCAATAAAGAAAGAAACTAGTATTGTTACCAAGAGAAAGGGAGGGAAAAGGAATTGGTACTGATTGCTAACTACACACACACATACACACACACACACACACATGAAAATGATTTTTTTGAAATAAAAAACAACAGAAGAAAAAAAAAATGAAATGTTCTCACGAGTGAAAGTATAAGGAAAAGAAATCGAAAACGCAACTGGAGTCTTTTAAGACCAGAAACACAAACAGAAGCACAAACCCTCCATCTCAATTCTACTTTAGAAAATCGTAAGAAATGTGAAACCGGTAAAGTAAATAAATAAATATTCTTAAAAGACTCCAGTTGCATTTTCGATTTCTTTTCCCTTTATATATATATATATATATATATATATATATATATATATATATATATATATATATATATATATATATATATATATATATATATTTAAAATAACAGATCAAAATTTAAGCAAAGAATCGCTGCTTTCACTCTTAACGGGTGAAAGCAGCGATTCTTTGCTTAAACTTTGATCTGTTATTTTGATAAATATTTGCTCTAGGAACTATTTGATATATATTTATCCTTATCGAGCCCTCTTTGGATTTTAGTCTTTAAATTTATTATTATTACTATATATATATATATATATATATATATATATATATATATATAGATTTTGAGTTTATGTTGGTTGTATACCAACACCTCAGTATGCAGGCTGGAGCACTCGACGAAGTGCGCAGGTTGGTTTGGTTACTCCGGAGTAGTGTAAAATAAATTAAATAAAAGTCAAATGATTAAAATTTAGCTTCGTTTATTACTGCTATATATATTTCAGTGACAGCCATCTTTGGCTGTGACCTCTTCAGGCATTTTGAAAACACCTCTCGGCCAGACCTCCCCCAAGCTATATGGGCAATAACAACACCCTAGGTTGTGAACTCCCCTCAAGCCACAGGGAACAACCCAGGCGGAGCAGACACCATGATAGCCTAGAGATAGAATCGGACACAGCCATAATAATTTGGCCAACATCTATAACACAAACACTTTTAATTTACCAGATTTTAAGTTCCAATCTTAAATCTTGATTTCTCTTTATTAATTTGTTATTTGTTTTCTGCCCTCTTCACTGTATCACCTTATATTTATTTTAAGTTGAGATAGATTATAACACAAACACATTGAATATCTCATCTTAACATCTTGTATCATACCAATCTATCCAACATATTCTGACCTTGAGATTGGTTATAGCACACACACACACACTTTATCCTACATTATTCCTCACTTCTCCATATACATTATCATTACTTTTTCACCAATCTCTCATTTACTCTTTATTCTTTATTCTCTATTTATTTATTTATTTTCAAATTACACAAATTATATTAATTATTTTATTTTATTATATTATTTATTTATTTTCTGTTTTCTTCATTTATTGCCTTATATTTCTTCATATACATGAAAGAACCCCCCCCACCCCACCACTACGATGGTGGCGGGAGGGATGAAGAAAAAACACAAACTGGATACTTCTAAATTGTTAGCAGCAGCAGCAAGATATAAGCTGACCACTACAACAACAACAGTACCAAAATAATGGTGGAGGTCAAATGTACTGAACAATAGCAGGCAAAAACACTACAGGGAGCCTCACCCCAGAAAGAATTCTATAGACTTCTGACTGAGGAATGCTCTCAGAACTGAACAATGGGAAGTTTGACACTTTTTTTGTTATTTTGTTCCTTTAACACCCTGTCCCTTCTACCATTTTATCAATTTTTAAGCTAACTCCAACAATAACAACACTTAGAATGAGGAATGTTCTAATAACTGACCAATGAGAGGAGAAGGGGACCTGTGACACGAAAATTCGTTTGTTTGAATTCATATGACTCCAGTTCCCCAGTGAATTAACAACCCAACAAGGAACTGGGCATATCAGAGTATTGACAATATCATACACCTAAACAACATATGTACTTGTCTATACCATACTAATTCAAACTGCCTGAAGAGGTCACAGCCAAAGATGGCTGTCACTGAAATATATATAGCAGTAATAAACGAAGCTAAATTTTAATCATTTGACTTTTATTTAATTTATATATATATATATATATATATATATATATATATATATATATATATATATATATATATATATATATATATATATATATATATATATATATACTATAAGGATAAGGAACAAGGATTCAGTGTTGCATTATAACATATTTAATAACATATTACATATGTTTCACTATCGATCAGCTCGAGGTAAGACATAGTATAGATCGAACCTGACTCTGTAATCGAAAGGTCGTCAGATATGCTTAGTATATGAATTCGTCTCCGATACTGTCATATATATATATAGTAATAATAATAAATTTGAAGACTAAAATCCAAAGAGGGCTCGATAATGATAAATATATATCAAATATATAAGAACCGTAGAGCAAATATTTATTAAAATAACAGATAAAAATTTAAGCAAAGAATCGCTGCTTTCACCCTTAACGGGATCTTCTGAAACTAAAAAATCAATCTGTGAACGCAGAAGTAAATATTTCAGGGTGAAAGCAGCGATTCTTTGCTTAAACTCTAATCTGTTATTTTAATAAATATTTTTTCTACGGTTCTTATATATTTGATATATATTCATCCTTATCGAGCCCTCTTTAGATTTTAGTCTTCAAATTTATTATTATTACTATTTGGCTCCCTCGGTTGAGCACTCTATTGACTTATATTCATCATGCAGAAACAACATCTGAATATTTCTACAAAGAATATACCCGTACCAAGCAGGAAGAAATACCTAAAACTCCTGATACAGAAAACAGACTCGTTCGTTAAAAGGTTGCGTTAGCGTACCTTTTATTTCGATAATCAGGGAAACGAACCAAAGTATCGTCTTCCTCTCTTCCTTCGGTTGCAACGTTTTTCGAAATATTTACTTCTGCGTTCACAGATTGATTTTTTTAGTTTCTGAAGATCCCGTTAAGGGTGAAAGCAGCGATTATTTGCTTAAACTTTAATCTGTTATTTTGATATATATATATAGAAGATGGCGTAGGACAGAATAAAGGACAGAAACAAAACAAAGAAAAGAATCCCCAGTCACTGAAGAAGTCACATGATGTGTGACGAAAGAACTTTGACAATATATGAACAACCGTCCGGTTATGGAACCAAACAACCAACCGGAAATTTATGAATTCTTAAATTTATAAATTTAATTTATAATAAATTGGAGTGAATGCAACTGGTGCGTGTGTTATTGGCAACATGACCCTCCCAAAGCATAATAATATATATATATATATATATATATAAATATGAGAAGAATGGAGTGCTGCGTGGTTGCACATGGGTTACATATGAATAAAATAAGTCCTTCATCAGTTATTTTCTAACCGTCATAGGTATTTCATCTCTTTAAAAATCATATAGCTATAGTTGGTGCAAGCAATAGCTAAATAAAGCTATTGCGACAAGTAATGTAGCGTGAAGCGAGCAAGACATGTAAATAAACAAAGATGGTATTGCAACGGAAAGATAGGAAGAAACAAGTCCACGATATCTATTAAGCTTAAGCTTGGTGAATTCATAGGCGAGAGGGATATACAGACCATCCGACATGGGTGAGATGTGAGCGAGAAAAGGATTTCACACAGGTCAAACGGGAGTAAGTGAGAGAGGGGCAGAAGCAGAGAGTGAGTGAGTGGAAGTGTGAGGAAGAGGCCATTCGAGAGAGAGTGTGACTGACAGAAGGGGTAAAAGAAGGTGAGAGATACAGAGAGAGGGGGGAAGCAGTATATATATATAAATATATATATATATATATATATATAAATATATATATATATATATATTTATATTATAACAAAATGCGAATTAGTTTCAGATGTTAAAGTCATTTGTTGTGATAGATATTTCAATGACAACAGTTGCCACGCGATTCCGCCTAACCAGTGCCATGATCTCATCAGACAGCTTCTTACATAATAAGGTTACGTTCTCGAGGTAATCCAAATTAAAATGACAAGGGAACGGAAAAGATGATGTTCATGAAGCCTTCGCCCTTTCTCTATGTTTCTGCTGCTTCCCCCTCTCTCTCTCTCTCTCTCTCTCTCTCTCTCTCTCTCTCTCTCTCTCTCTCTCTCTCTCTCAATATATATATATATATATATATATATATATATATATATATATATATACACACACACATATGTATACAAACACAAATACGCACACAGACGCACACACATAAACACGGAGACACACACACACACACACACACACACATATACACACAAACAGGCACACACACACACACACAACCACACACATACACACACACAGGCACACATATATATATATACTGAACAACTGAAACACTCATCATTGTAACCGATCAAGGCGGATTCTATCATACATATGGCTGAGTAGTTAGAGAATTGGATTTGCAATTGTGAGGTTGTCAGTTCAATTACCGGAGCGGGCGAGGGTTATGTCCTTGAGCAAGACACTTTATATCACGTTGCTACCTGGAATTGCGACCGATAGAGGTATTAGCAATTGGAAAGAGCAACGGAAACTTTGTTTTCTCGGTTCGATTTATATATATACATACATAAGTTTATCCCGGATTCAAGCGGGGGTAACCACAGTAAGTAAGGTACTCAATACAAAGCAGAGTATAAATATTTAATATAGAAAAAGCTTCTACAGGGAGAAATCATCAGGAAGCCCTCATGATTTCTCCCGAATGAAACAGTTCTAGTCCTGTAGAAGCTTCTTCTCTATATATATATACTGTACGTCTGTATACATATACGTATGTACGTATACATACATACTTACATTTAAGTAACTGCCGTACTAAAAGTGAGAAATGAAATTTTGTTTCATTTTTTCCATTTATCGTTTTCGGTGCGCCCGGCCAAATAAACTCACTCGATATGCAAATTAGGCTGCTCAGCCGTTAATATGCATAAGGAAAGTATATACTTTCAGACGTTCAATCATCCGGCAGGAAGGTATACGATGCTGACGATAGCTAATAAGCTTGAAACTAGTACTTCGTTCCTTTGTCAGTGTTGAACAAAAGGGCAACAATGGTTGCTAAACACTGTACGGCTTAATTCGGCATGTTTGTTTACAAACAAACCGAACATTATAATAAATGTTCGGTAAACCGATACGTACATATATATATGTGCACATGTATGTATATATATACATACTACTATACGTCTGTATACATATATGTATATACGTATACATAGATACTTACATTTAAGTAACAGCCGTACTAAGAGTGAGAAATGAAATTTTGTTTCATTTTTTCCATTTATATATATATATATATAGGAAAAAGTATGACCCCGACGGCAGAGCTTAAGCCGTTTCGACGGCTATTTCTGAGTCCATACTTTTTCCTATTTCCCACTCTACTATCCTAAGTATTGAGTACTCTGGTGCGTTATGGTCCATCTGGTTCCTTACCACAATTCCTTTGTTATATATATATATATATATATATATATATATATATTTATTAAAATAACAGATTAAAGTTTAAGCAAAGAATATATATATATATATATATATATATATATATATCACAGATCGATCTTTGACTCTTAGTAAAAGACAGCCAAAAAATTTGAAGCAATTACTAACAAAAGCAAAGTTTGACCGTAACAACAAAGACCAATCATTCACTGTATCTAAATGCAATGATAATCGATGCGGCACATGTCAATCCATACACGCCGGTCAATATATGAAAACAAAAACTGGAAAAATATTCACAAATGCAAATATGAACTGCAAAAGCAGAAATCTAATTTACTGCATTAAATGCCCGAATTGTGAAGAACTATATGTCGGTCAAACTGGAAATGCACTATCGGAACGTGCACGGGTACACCGTCAACAAATCAGAGACCCAAATGTCCGTCAGATACCCCTAAGCGGCCACCTGGCAACATGTGGTCAGGGAATATTTATAATATTCCCATTCTACAAATTACACAGCCCAAGTGAAATCAAGAGAAAAATCAAAGAAAAGAATTTTATTGATAAATTCAAACCCAAGCTAAATGAACAATAATAACGCATAGGGGTATTACTTCTACTACCACTATGACCACGACCACTAACAACAACAACAATAATAATAAT
>OZ024740.1:403180691-403188191 GCA_964016885.1 Eledone cirrhosa | reverse complement strand
TAAGAAAATTTAATGAAATACACATCTCAATGTATAATTAACTACATTGCCTATATTTATTTTTATTGACATGAAAAGGTATTCCTATTCATCTATTTCCTCATTCCTAAATATTTGAAAGTTTGAAATCTGAGAATGTGTACATTGAAAAAATGAGTAAGACAATAAAATAAAATAAATTACATTCGTAAATACGTGTTAATATAAGACAATGTTTGTATATATGCATTTGAAGGGGAAAACAAAGTCGAATTAATAGAATGTTAGAGAATATATAGTCTTTTAATAATAAATATTTGAAGGAAAAAACATAGAATATAAAATATTGGTGCACAGTTTATCTGAGCAATGTTGGGGAAACAATTTAAAGATGTATGAACATGTTATTAACAATCTTTGGGTAGGGTAAATTGAGGAAAGGTCCAAATACGGTGGTCTAAAGGCCATTTGCCTAAAGGAGATGAGAGGGATTATTAGTCTTTTGGAAAAAAGGTTCTGCTGCACTTCAGATAGAGGATGGCAAACTGGCCAAATATCGGTCGCTCTCCGAGAGGTTTGCGGTCTAGCTCATGGCAGTGGACACTTCTGGTGTCCTTGGCCCTAGGGTCACCTCCTTGTTCACAACCATCGGCACAGAGCTGGCTACCTGCAAGTGTTAGCCTCGTAAATGGAGTGCCTCTTCTAGCGCGTCTCTCTCACCTTTCCGAGGAAACGCCTTCTTTATTCGGTCAGTGCGTGGACCCCCATTTGCTCAAAAGAGAGATGGGGAGAGTGGGAGAGACGGAGACAGTGGCAGTGGGAGTTTGGTTCTTTGTGTTCTGCCCTGGTGTATATATGAGAGAAAGAATCTTTTCCACTACCTTTTAAATTATTGTAGAGATGAAAGTCTTAGTCAATATTTAGATGTATGCCAGCAAGTTCACAGTATTTCTCATGGAATAAAATGAAACATCTTTGGCTTAAACACAAATTTCGAAGGCGTTTGGAACGATAAGAACCACGTTGTTGGAGCAATGTCCATAATGCGCCCACTGGGGATAATAAAACCTTGACTGTAGAACCTCCACATGAAGTGGTACAGGGAGGTGGGATTTAAACAGAACATCCTTGATAGAAGACTTCCTTGCTAGCCAGGAAAACGGGAGTACAACTGATGCTTGTATACTACAATATCCCACAACATTGTTTTGCTGCAACCAGAGAATTGCATCGTTAGGCAATTTCAATCTCGAGCCTCGGATATACCACAAACACAGCTCAGCCCATATGTATAAGCAGAGCAAACAGGCTCCACATTAGGATTAGTAATGGCACCATAAAAATGCCCATACAATCCAACAGCATCTCCAAACCAACAAAAGCAACATAGACACCAATATCATATGCATCAAGATGAAGATCTGCCAGCATCAGTAGGATACATACTGAGGTATCTGATGTCGCTAAGCTGATCATCGTAGATCAGACGCCACCAAGATACCTAGTTGTCGCCAAACACATATTCAATTCGTGGCACTATCTTACCCCCAGCACCAACAAATGGTCGGAACCCAGTAAAGGCGGCCCGAGATAACATGCCCCGACCATTGTATCTGAAAGAGGTGTGTTCACATCTGCGAAACAATGTGTAATACAGATATAAGTCCGACTGTTAAAACTATCAACTTCCACATATGTTGATGGCTCTTCTCTTTCGTATGTACCCACTGTATACATACATACATACATGGTGGCTGCCAACTCGTTTTCGAGTACGGCCACTACTTTATATCCATGTAGGAGAACCCCTACCGATGCGCTGAACGAGTGTGACTTTTTAGTCCAGCCAGCGACTTGAAAACTCTGGTACAAACACTACACTTGTGACAATTACTGACACATAGTGCTGGGCCCATGGTACCATGTGACGACAAGTGCAGAGAGATCTCCAGATATAAAGCAATGCCTGTGCCGTGAAGCTTTTATAGTGAGCAAAGGCACTGCACAAAGCCAGTCCCACTCTCTTAACCAAGATGATATTTACCAAAAAGAAGAACAAGTCAACATCATTGGATACCATCAGGGTTGCAGGTGTTATATCAGAGTTTTCCTTCTCCTAGAATTCTGCCTTGACAAAGGCTAAGGGGTCATCTCTCCCGGTGATTTTGGATGGCCATTGACTCTTAAGAGCTCCTTTGCCCTTTGACAGGTTTTGTTTTTAGTCCTGCAGGATGTCCAAAGTCACCCTCCTCACCAAGAAACCTTGGTGGGGTTGCCAGTTTAGTCGCCAACGACCCGACCATGAGACAGGTTGTACTGGGATACATGTTACCAGTAGCACCAACTGGTGATCTGACATATATACATACATATATATATACATACATACATATACATATACGTACATACATATACATACATATATACATATACATACATATATACATACATATACATACATACATACATACATACATACATACATACATACATACATACATACATACATACATACATACATACATACATGGTGGCTGCCAACTCGTTTTCGAGTACGGCCACTACTTTATATCCATGTAGGAGAACCCCTACTGATGCGCTGAACGAGTGTGACTTTCCAGTCCAGCCAGCGACTTGAAAGCTCTGGTACAAACACTACACTTGTGACAATTATTGACACATAGTGCTGGGCCCATGGTACCATGCGACGACAAATGCAGAGAGATCTCCAGATATAAAGCAATGCCTGTGCCGTGAAGCTTTTATAGTGAGCAAAGGCACTGCACAAAGCCAGTCCCACTCTCTTAACCAAGATGATATTTACCAAAAAGAAGAACAAGTCAACATCATTGGATACCATCAGGGTTGCAGGTGTTATATCAGAGTTTTCCTTCTCCTAGAATTCTGCCTTGACAAAGGCTAAGGGGTCATCTCTCCCGGTGATTTTGGATGGCCATTGACTCTTAAGAGCTCCTTTGCCTTTTGACAGGTTTTGTTTTTAGTCCTGCAGGATGTCCAAAGTCACCCTCCTCACCAAGAAACCTTGGTGGGGTTGCCAGTTTAGTCGCCAACGACCCGACCATCTGATTTGCTAAGCTGTCTGAACGTAATGTTATTACTCTGGGGTCTTTCCTCATCTGAGTGCTCAAGCTACAGACCGATTATGCATACACGCTATGCATCCACATATGTTGATGGCTCTTCTCTTTCGTATGTACCCACTGTATACATACATACATACATACATAATACATACATACATACATACATACATACATACATACATACATACATATATACTTACATATATACAAACTTATATATGAACATAAATATATGCATATATATGTCTAGGGCGGGTAATATATATATATATATATATATATATATATATATATATATTAGTACAGCATTGAGGAAGCTTTAGAATACGGCCAAGCTAGCGTGTATGCATAATCGGTCTGTAGCTTGAGCACTCAGATGAGGAAAGACCCCAGAGTAATAACATTACGTTCAGACAGCTTAGCAAATCAGATATAGCGGTCGGCAGTCCAGCCGCATCACTAGAGCAACAAAAATACAGATAAACATATATATATATATGCATATATATATATATATATATGTATATATATATATATATATATATATATATATATATATATATATATATATATATATATATATATATATATATATATATATATATATATATATGCATATATATGCATATATATGTATATATATATATATGTAAGTATAAATATGTGTATATATGTATATATATTGGAAAAAGTACGACCCCGACGGAAGAGCTCAAGCTGTTTCGACGGCTATTTCTGGAGTCCAGAAACGGTTTGAGCTCTGCCGTCGGGGTCATACTTTTTCCTATTTCCCACTCTATTACCCTAAGTATTGAGTACTCTGGTGCGTTATGGTCCATCTGGTTCCTTACCACATTTCCTTTGTTATGTATATATATATATGCATGTATTTGTGTGTGTGTGCTGACGTAGATGTATTGGGAAGAACACTATTTGTATGTGTAGTTGTGAAATGTTTATATTATTGTATGTTTACATAAGGGAATATAGCTTATGTTTATTATGTGAGTGTGCCGCATAGTGTTTAGGCGTGCAAATATATAGAAAAGTAACAAATATATAGAAAAGTAACAAATATATAGAAAACTAACAAATATATAGAAAAGTAACAAATATATAGAAAAGTAACAAATATATAGAAAAGTAACAAATATATAGAAAAGTAACAAATATATAGAAAAGTAACAAATATATAGAAAAGTAACATATATATAGAAAAGTAACATATATATAGAAAAGTAACAAATATATAGAAAAGTAACAAATATATAGAAAACTAACAAATATATAGAAAAGTAACAAATATATAGAAAAGTAACATATATATAGAAAAGTAACATATATATAGAAAAGTAACAAATATATAGAAAAGTAACAAATATATAGAAAAGTAACAAATATATAGAAAAGAAACAAATATATAGAAAAGTAACAAATATATAGAAAAGTAACAAATATATAGAAAAGTAAAAAATATATAGAAAAGTAACAAATATATAGAAAAGTAACAAATATATAGAGAAGTAACATATATATAGAAAAGTAACAAATATGTACAAAAGTAACAAATATATAGAAAAGTAACAAATATATAGAAAAGTAACAAATATATAGAAAAGTAACATATATATAGAAAAGTAACATATATATAGAAAAGTAACAAATATATAGAAAAGTAACATATATATAGAAAAGTAACATATATATAGAAAAGTAACAAATATATAGAAAAGTAACAAATATATAGAAAAGTAACATATATATAGAAAAGTAACATATATATAGAAAAGTAACAAATATATAGAAAAGTAACAAATATATAGAAAAGTAACAAATATGTACAAAAGTAACAAATATATAGAAAAGTAACAAATATATAGAAAAGTAACATATATATAGAAAAGTAACATATATATAGAAAAGTAACATATATATAGAAAAGTAACATATATATAGAAAAGTAACATATATATAGAAAAGTAACATATATATAGAAAAGTAACAAATATATAGAAAAGTAACATATATATAGAAAAGTAACATATATATAGAAAAGTAACATATATATAGAAAAGTAACATATATATAGAAAAGTAACATATATATAGAAAAGTAACATATATATAGAAAAGTAACATATATATAGAAAAGTAACAAATATATAGAAAAGTAACAAATATATAGAAAAGTAACATATATATAGAAAAGTAACATATATATAGAAAAGTAACATATATATAGAAAAGTAACATATATATAGAAAAGTAACATATATATAGAAAAGTAACATATATATAGAAAAGTAACATATATATAGAAAAGTAACATATATATAGAAAAGTAACATATATATAGAAAAGTAACAAATATATAGAAAAGTAACAAATATATAGAAAAGTAACATATATATAGAAAAGTAACATATATATAGAAAAGTAACATATATATAGAAAAGTAACATATATATAGAAAAGTAACATATATATAGAAAAGTAACATATATATAGAAAAGTAACAAATATATAGAAAAGTAACATATATATAGAAAAGTAACATATATATAGAAAAGTAACATATATATAGAAAAGTAACATATATATAGAAAAGTAACAAATATATAGAAAAGTAACATATATATAGAAAAGTAACATATATATAGAAAAGTAACATATATATAGAAAAGTAACATATATATAGAAAAGTAACATATATATAGAAAAGTAACATATATATAGAAAAGTAACATATATATAGAAAAGTAACATATATATAGAAAAGTAACAAATATATAGAAAAGTAACATATATATAGAAAAGTAACATATATATAGAAAAGTAACATATATATAGAAAAGTAACATATATATAGAAAAGTAACAAATATATAGAAAAGTAACATATATATAGAAAAGTAACATATATATAGAAAAGTAACATATATATAGAAAAGTAACAAATATATAGAAAAGTAACATATATATAGAAAAGTAACATATATATAGAAAAGTAACATATATATAGAAAAGTAACATATATATAGAAAAGTAACAAATATATAGAAAAGTAACATATATATAGAAAAGTAACATATATATAGAAAAGTAACATATATATAGAAAAGTAACATATATATAGAAAAGTAACAAATATATAGAAAAGTAACATATATATAGAAAAGTAACATATATATAGAAAAGTAACATATATATAGAAAAGTAACATATATATAGAAAAGTAACATATATATAGAAAAGTAACATATATATAGAAAAGTAACAAATATATAGAAAAGTAACAAATATATAGAAAAGTAACATATATATAGAAAAGTAACATATATATAGAAAAGTAACATATATATAGAAAAGTAACATATATATAGAAAAGTAACATATATATAGAAAAGTAACATATATATAGAAAAGTAACATATATATAGAAAAGTAACAAATATATAGAAAAGTAACATATATATAGAAAAGTAACAAATATGTACAAAAGTAACATATATATAGAAAAGTAACAAATATGTACAAAAGTAACAAATATATAGAAAAGTAACATATATATAGAAAAGTAACAAATATATAGAAAAGTAACATATATATAGAAAAGTAACAAATATATAGAAAAGTAACAAATATATAGAAAAGTAACAAATATGTACAAAAGTAACAAATATATAGAAAAGTAACAAATATATAGAAAAGTAACAAATATATAGAAAAGTAACAAATATATAGAAAAGTAACATATATATAGAAAAGTAACAAATATATAGAAAAGTAACAAATAGAGAGAAAAGTAACATATATATAGAAAAGTAACAAATATATAGAAAAGTAACAAATATATAGAAAAGTAACAAATATATAGAAAAGTAACAAATATATAGAAAAGTAACAAATATATAGAAAAGTAACAAATAGAGAGAAAAGTAACATATATGTACAAAAGTAACAAATATGTACAAAAGTAACAAATATATAGAAAAGTAACAAATAGAGAGAAAAGTAACAAATATATAGAAAAGTAACAAATATGTACAAAAGTAACAAATAGAGAGAAAAGTAACATATATATAGAAAAGTAACAAATATATAGAAAAGTAACAAATATGTACAAAAGTAACAAATAGAGAGAAAAGTAACATATATATAGAAAAGTAACAAATATATAGAAAAGTAACAAATATGTACAAAAGTAACAAATATGCAAAAGTAGCTGACATCGGAGAATATTTATAACGAACAACTTTAGAGAAGAAAGTACGAAGGTAATGGTTAAAATACAGTTGGTGCTGTTGTTGTTGTTGTGGTTTAGTTGTTGTTGTTGTTGTTTTTGTAGTGGTGGTGATGGCGGTTGTTGTTGTTGTTGTTTTGGTTGCTGCTATTGTTGGGGTTGTAGTTGTTGTTGCT
>OZ024740.1:403130691-403175691 GCA_964016885.1 Eledone cirrhosa | reverse complement strand
AGTGCAGTTTTAAATCAACATATTTTAACCATCTTTTGATCTTATATATTATGTATACTCCAGTCCTACAAACTGTAGAGTGCTTCTTATCCGATATCTGCATTGCTTTATTGTACTACAATAAAAAAAAACCTCCTACACACACACATATATATATATATATATATATATATATATATATATATATATATATATATATATATCCAGCGAACCTCCAACCGCCAAGGTTCTTTTTCTGCGGGTATGTCAACATTTATAAAACAAATTTTGTATTTTATCTGAGGAAAGCGCACCAAAATTTGCCTTGGTTGCCCTTGAAATATATATAATAAAATAATTATGGTTTTATAAATATAGTCTCCATTTATTAATATAATGAATATTTACTCCACCATCGGTTGAGTGCTTTATATCAGTTATAAAACTTTTAAATTTGTTGAATTCCAACAAATTAAATATAACATTTGTATATATATATATATATATATATATATATATAGTGAACACACAACACACAATAACAAGATGGTGTAGGACAGAACAAAGGAGAGACACACCAACCAAATTTATAATAAATTGAAGTGAAAACCAACAGGTGTGTGTGTTTTTATTGGCAACATGACCCTACCATAGTATAACAATATCTCATCTGTTTCAACACACGTTTTTCAGATAAGAAATCTCGCAAAACAAAAACGAATACACACACACACACACACACACACACACACACACACACACACACACACACACACACACACACACACACACATATATATATATATATAAATATATATATATATACAATGGGCTTCTGTAGCGTCCGTCCATCAAATTCCACTCGTAAGGCATTGGTCAATCCATAGCGATAGGAAAGAGATTTATGCATGTCGCTGGACGACGAGATTGAAACCAGAAGGATGTAGTTTCGAATCAAACCCCTTTTCCATGCAACCAACGTAAAATCAGAGAAGAAACTGTTCGTCCCTGATCTAATAGTCGTATCATGTTGGTAAGTGTATCTTTGCTACTCTGAAGAATGATATATTTTGTATCAGACACATGTCAGATAAGTTAGAAGTACTCTAATATGAGTCACACGTAAATTTTGTACAGGGTCTGCTGCTGATCTTAGATGAACTTCCCCATGATACTACAAAAGTGTAGTCTTGAGATACATTTTGTAGGTGTGTACTATATGGAATTTGAAGAAAAACAGGTAGCAAATAGGTGTATATATCTGCAGGTGCATTTTTCTTTCAAGAGCCGTCTTGGTGTGGATTAACAATTAAAGGAATCTGAAATGAATTATTGAATGTAAATAATATTATCATATTAATGAAAATATCTTTGGGAAATGAAATGATAAATTGAAAGTGCCGCCAACTTTAAAGGTCTTATGATTTAAAGATCCATGGTCCTTATATCAAACCTTTATATCAATGTAATATTTATGGGAATTACAATTTAGAAAGCTACGGATAAAATAAAGCCATAAACTTCTACTGCAGCGTGTTTACAATATTAGTTGGGTAAAATTCGCCTAAAATATTTAAACTGATTTTGGCATTAATTGTTTCTGTAGATACGCGAGATCGTTAACAATGTCTGAAAGGTAATGTAAATAGAGTTGGTTCTTTCGTGGGTTTGAAAAGAGCACTGCGAGTTGACATCAATACCTTCTTCTTCGTCCTCTTATTCCTGAGAGGGTCGTAGGGTCAGATTCATAAAAAGCTCCTTTAAGTTGCTCCTGTCAGAAGCAACCGTCTTCAACTGACCCGGCTAGATTCCCAAGCGAGACCAGTCAATCCAACCATCTTGCTCGGGGTCTACCTCTAGGTCTGCTGCCGGTTGGTTTTACCCGTAGAATCTCTCCAGTGATTCTTCCTGAGACATTCTAACCGCATATTCATAGTGTAGTGACCTACATTCCGCGGGCTCACATGCATTCTCTGTGCGTGATTTGGCTCAGCTCAGCCAATCAGCGCCAGGAGAAGAAGATGTATCCCTACGCGTTCTGAGGGAAAAATAGCCCGCGAAGATTTGAGGAAACTCATAGACGCTTCCAGCTCGACCGTGCTTAAGTAAACAACTATTTTTCTTTCGCCGTGAAATCACTAGCCAATATGTAACACAACAATTTAACCACGGCCTGACAACGCTTCTCTCAGCCAGTAGCCCGTGTCTTTCTGAAATCTTAATTCGTTTGTTTTATTTCTCTTGGCATGCCAGCTCAACCTTTGTTAATAAATAATGTAAAAACAAGCTAAAGTCGTTGTCGATATTCCTATCATATCTTTCTACCAAAGATGGTTCCTCGTGGCAACATTACAACTCTCTAAATACTTCTCCGCTAAATTGGTGACAACAACTCTTACCAAAATAGTATCAGAGCTGTGGTCTCCCAATTCGGAGAAGTAGCGGCTCTACCTAAAGTGACTCTTTGATTTCCGAGCTACGCACTCTATCGAGTAACGTTACTCCAAAGACCGGAGGAACCCCATTTTTTTTTGTAGAGCGACATCATATGATATTGCTATGATTCCCATTATATATTGTTTAATCTTACCAATAACTATTTTGCCTTTCATCTACCCGAAGTTACAGAACGAAATATTTCAGTACTGTCGTCGATATATTCGACTATATCCTTACCCCGAAATATGTGTGACTTCTGTACACCAGGTAGACATTTTACTTTAATGAGATTTAAGCCATCGTTGTCAGAATGTTCCCGAAAGAGTCTAGACAACATTACTAACGATTTTACAGTATATTGTCTAATTCGTGATTGGGCATTCGATTGATGCAAGCAGAGAGATATGCGGCTATTTTGTATGTCATCGATTTGTGTTAGTGAAGAAGCGTCATTTTGTGGCCATGAGTTCGATCCCTGGCAGCGTGCGTCATTCCCGAGCAAGACACATTATTTCTCGTTGCCTCAGTTTACTCAGATGACAAAAATGAATTGTACCTGTACTGCAAAGAGCCTGCTAGATCACGCAGTATGTCACGCTTTATCTCGCGGAGAACAACGTTAAGGTGTACGTGTCTTTAGAAACAACGTTAATTTCATAGGTAGGCTGTTCTACTGTATGAACAGTTGTAACATTCATCGTCGAAATCAACGGATGTCTAGCAACAAGTTATGTTGTAGCTCAATTCAAAAGTATAATTAAGATATTAATATATTAAAATTATGTACGTATACATCACGTAACATTCTATAGAGTATAATATTTAATTAATTCTGTGTAACTATGTATTTCTTGTATTTCTCACAAACAATTTTCGACTTCAAATCGCTAGAGAGATCACACCGGTTGAGAGAAAGTGATTTCGACTTAGTCCTAATTCTTGCAAAATTGCTTTAGAACAAGGCTATAAATACTTTTGTATATAGTATCCTCACACACACATATATATATATACACATACACACACATATATATATATATATATGTGCGTAAACACACACACGCACACGCTTATTTATATATACATACACACACACACACACATATATATATGTATACACACACACACATATATATATATATGTGTACATATATACATACATACATACATACATACACACACACAGACACACACACGCATATATGTATACACACACACACACATATATATGTGTACATATACACATACATACGCAAACATGGATATATATATATGAAGACAGCGAATAAAATACAAGCTTATATATATATGTATATATATATTGTTTTTCGTTTTGCCTTGTTTGTGTGTATGAGTGCATGTGTGTGTTGCGTGTATGTATGTGTGCTTGTATGTATGTGTGCGTGTATGTATGTGTGTGTGACTCTGTGTGTATGCGTGTGTATTTATGTATGTTTCCCCAGCACATTCGAATTCTTCATAAGTATAAGATACAAAATCGATTTAGTTTCGCTTCTATATTTCTATGATTTTTGCTAATTAAACGCGATTCCATCTTTTTATACACACACGGCAACAATAACCTTTTATAGAATAATTGTCAGAAAGCAATGTAATTCAATCTTTCCTTGTGGATAGTGAATAATTATGGTTTTCAATTCTTGGATGACAGCCAAATTATAATAAACAAATATTGCAATAAGTGTTTGAAATATTATCTGTCTGCCAACATAGAAGAATTCTTTGTAAAAGAATAATCATTGAATATACACAAAAATAGGACGTCTGAGAGTGGTACTTGTAGTATGATTCTTGACGAAGTTGACTATCGCATAAAATTTCTATATGGTAACAACGTACGAGAAAATCTATTTTCAACTCAGTGGTTAGCAGTTGTCTATAGGGGATTTTATTCTATAGTATGTTGTATGGCTGCTGTTCTTGTTGTAGTTTTACTTATGACTGTAAATATATATGTATATATATATATATATATATATATTTAGGTTTGAAGGTTCACCACTGGATAGACCTGGTCAATTCCGTATGGTCAATCATGATGTAATAATATGGTGAGTACTCAACGCAGTGCAGTTCACCCATGTTCGTTTGTGTAGTTGGTGGTGCGAATACGGAGTTAATTATATATAAAATAAAATAACAGGAGGCTGGACTGGTGTAAATCCTTGAAAGGTTTATTATACTATGATCATTTCAATGACCGGGTTCCGTATGATCATAGTATAATATACCTTTCAAGGATTTACACAAGTCCAGCCTCCTGTTATTTTATATATATATATATATATATATATATATATATATATATATATATATATATATATATTTAGAAAGTGAACATCACAAATTATAACTATTCTATTACCAAAGGTTTCTGGATCACAGACGATAATAATATAAGTCTGGAAATGGAGTAGTTATATTTTGTGTTGTCCACTTTCTAATTAAATAGCTCTGTGCTATACATAGAGCATTCTTTTTTCCTTTGCTTTTCCTTTGGAATTACCTAACACACACACACACACACACACACACACACACACACACACACACACATACACATACATTACATACACACAGACACACACACACATATATATATATGAGAAAAGGAGTTTTTTTAATAAAAAAAACCCAGATGTCCTATACGGGTGAAGTATAAGGAAAAGAAATCGAAAATGCTACTGGAGTGTTTTTAAGTATATTTATTTATTTCCTTTACCGGTTTCACAGTTCTTATGCTTTTCAAAAGTAAAATTGAGATGGAGGGTTTGTGGTTTCTCTCGCATCAGATGCGAGAGAAACAACAAACCCTCCATCTCAATTCTTCTTTTGAAAAGCATAAGAACTCTGAAACCGGTAAAGGAAATAAATAAATATACTTAAAAACACTCCAGTAACATTTTCGATTTCTTTTCCTTATATATATCTATATCTATATATATATATATATATATATATATATAGATATACGAGGTGTGTCAGAAAAGTTCCAGGACTGATGTCACAGAAAATTTATTTCAAACCCAAACTTCACACTAAGAGTTTTCCCCTTCAAAGTAATCCCCCTGGAGTCTAATGCACTTTTCCATACTTTTCTGCCACGCTTGCATGCACTCCTGGAAGGATTCTTCACATACGTACGTACGGTACATACGTATGTATGTATACACGTATGTAAGTATGTATGTGTTAATGCTTGTCGAGACTGCAGCCTATTTCTTATTTTCTGTTAATGCAAGTTCATTTTACTGTCACCATTACAGTTATGGGGAAATGCATTATTAGTGTTCACAACAATTTATTCTTTTCTTGCCATAAAATATTAAGCATTGTAAAGCTATATTAATATCTACAAATCTCTAATCATTAATTGCTATTACGTATTATATCACAGTCAACACTTTGAATGTGAAAAGGGTGATCCACATGTACGGCAGTTACATGCTTTTGGCAACACAAGACACGTAGTTGAACTCCTGTTCAACTCATGCTTGTCTTGTTTAAATCTTTATAATATTATGCAATAACTAAATACGTATGTCGTTTGTTATTGTCCCAAGCCTACCAAAGGCAGTGATAGAGCTATCAATTTGAATGTTTATAGCTTAGTCGAAAGAAGACCTGTGAGACTGGATGCTGTTTAATCCAGTATAGAGTTTTCTTTTTATTTTAAAGACTATGGATTTATAGACGTAGAATTATGAGAGAAGAAAGTGTTAGATGAGTTACTTATGATAATCAGAAAGGAAATTTGAGTTACTCGTGATAACATGTAAGAAATACACAATAAATGTTGAAGCTTTTGTCTTCTGATTTCCCCAACGACTATCCAACGATAAAAATAGAGTAAAATTTGTGAATGAACTTGAAATATATCGTCAATAATTAACTACACCAGCACTGACCCAATACTTATTAATGTACTAAAGTGTAAACTTTTATCTCCATTTGCTAGCTGGTCAGCGTATCTGTATATATAACCTCTACACAATTTGCCTGCACTTTCTATACTATAATAGATTATTTCAACACAGATATAACATTTTTATCTAGATTGAATCCGGTAGTAATGCAACTTATTGATCTATAATTATTAAATTTAAAAGAAAAGTAGATATATATCTTCAAACCTCAGCCGTAACAGATTGCTATGTGAACCAAAATTCACTTAGAAAATAATTATTATTGCATTAATTTTATTACAAAGAAACTCACGAATTCGTAGATACATTGCTGACTACTCCTTCGAGTTATTCTCTTAATAAAACTGCCGATCTAAGAATTTAAGTAAGCAGATTTTTATAATTTCCATTATATTACGGTGGTGCACCCGTAGTGCTTCAGTTGTAATAGCTAAAAATCCAAAAGAAATGAAAAATGATACAACACCGGACATCTTATATAGACTTCTCTGTGCATCTAATAAATTACATTTCAAACCATATTTGGCAACAAAATGGAATGTGTATACGAACCCCTTGTACACATAAACAATTACACCCCACAGAGGACAAGAGAAGCCCAATAATTCTGATTGTCTTAGTTGAAATATGTTGATCATTTTGAACGAATCCAAGATTTTTCTTTCGTTGAATGAGAGGGAGGGGGAGAGTAAGAGAGTGACAGAGAGAGAAATAGAGTAAATGAGAGAGAGAGAGAGAGAGAGAGATAGAGGGAGGGAGAGGAGAAAGAAAGAGAAAGAAAGAGAAAGAAAGAGAAAGAAAGAGAAAGAAAGAGAAAGAAAGAGAAAGAAAGAGAAAGAGTGTTTTATTAATGAAGTGATAGTCATTATATTTCTAGTTGGTGGGATTTGACAGTAGAACTCAACAAAAATACACTGAAACATATAGTGCAAACCATCAATTCCAGCTGTATAGCCATCATTCCCTAACAACAATCGATACCCGGAGAAGCAGGGGAGACTTTCTAAGGTTGCTGAACCTGCTAGAAATACTAGTTAACTTTCCCTCAAATTACACACGGCATCTTTTACAAAACTTCGAATAATGGCCATACATATTTGAATATTTCAACAAAGGAATAAACAATAGACACGTGAGAAAGATAGAAACTTGTTCAAATTACGTTCTTTCTTCCCAAATCAGCTAATATTACAATTTACATAATGTTTTAGTAGCCAAAATGCGCCGAAATATCATCGACAAACCGACGCCAAGTTTTGAATTTAAAATAATTAAAATAACGGAGAAATCCATTAATATTTAATATATACCTTCAAAGAAGTGACATTGATATCTTACGATGAGAGGAAAGCAGTTGTGACTACATTTTGTTCCTGTTATGTATAATAATATTCAATGAATAATATTCTAAACTAATTCTCTTGGGATTTACTCTAAATGAGCAATCTTTACTGTAATTATCTTGGAATGAATTCAAATTCCGTATTCTGTTCACACACACACACACACATACAGACACACGCTCAAACTCACACACATGCACTTATATGTAGATAGATAAGTGTATGGGAATACATATAATATATTATTAAATCTATAGAAGCATATGTAAATACAATAATACAGAAACACGTAAGCACACATTTGCACACATGCAAATCATGATTATATATATATATATATATATGTGTGTGTGTGTGTGTGTGTGTGTGTGTGTGTGTGTGTGTGTGTGTGTGTGTGCGTGTGTATGTGTGTGTAGGAGACAATATGTTGTACATAAATAATCGTGCTATTATCTCACATACTCGAAGTTGAAATATAGTGATGGCGTTTTGTTGTATTTCTAGAGGTCGTTTGCCTGTACGTGTTCAATCTACTGTTTTAAACAAGGTACTAGTCATTGTGTAATGTTAACGAAACTATATATATCTCGTGAAAGCATAGATCTGCACGCATGCATTTCACTTAAGAAGCGCAAGCTGGAGAAATATATCTTTGCATGGAAAACCTACAGTTGCACATACGGGAAAATTTCCTTTCTCCACACCACTGATGTTGACCAAATAAAATATATGGCCCGATACAGCTTGGGACCAGTGTCAGAATACAAAGAACTGGAAGCGATACCGCAAGGAATCTCGGCCAACACTCTAACAATATTCCAATTCTATCAATTCATCGCACTGGACTAATACTTTATTTATCGATCCCAAAGTTGACTTCGGTTGGATTTGAACTCAACGCTCAGAGAGTTAGAACAAATATCCGACGGCGTTTATTCAACTTTCCAATTTTCTGAAATTTTCAACAAATACCCTGCTGATATTTCTATAAATAACACGTGACATGAATCTCTGTCTAAAAGATAATAAGAAGGAATTTGTGTTTCAATCGGGAGTTTTTATGATTAGATTGGTGTCGAACGATGTGAATGTTTTAAAATAAAATATATAACATTTTATCTTAAGTATTTTTTATCAATTAGTGGATTATTTGAATTAATCATAGTATACTTTCATAAATATTTAATAATCTATTTTATACTATGTTGTTCTCTTATTAATTATCTTTCTGATTGAGAAGTTATCTTTAGTCTAATACAATTTCGATCTAAAACTCTTGAGAGATGTTCGTAGCCATTGAAATGCGTAAATATTTTTATCTCAACCGCAAACACACGCGCGCACGCACGCACGCACGCACGCACGCGCGCACGCACGCACGCACGCGCGCACGCACGCACGCACGCACGCACGCACGCACGCACGCACGCACGCACGCACGCACGCACGCACGCACACACACACACACACACACACACACACACATATATACACACACGCACATATACAGGGGTTTGACAAAATAATGGAAACACCTAGCATCATAGCATCATAATTTTTGAATATCTATAAAACCGTCAAAAGCTTGTTTATTTTTATGTTTTTTGATTTATTATTAGTGTTGCTTAATATGTTTTGTTAAAATTGCTGTTTCTTTACAGATATCATCAGAAAAAGGTAATCTATCGGACTTTTCAAAGAGGTCAAATTGTTGGTGCTCGTATGGCAGGCGCTAGCGTAACGAAAACAGCCGAAATGATTGGTGTATCAAGAAGTACTGTCTCGAAAGTAATGACATCCTTTGAGAAAGAGGGAAAAACCTCCTCATCGAAACAAAACACCGGAAGAAAACCAAAACTTTCAGATAGGCACCGTCGGACTCTTACGCAAATTGTTAGAAAGGATCACAAAAGTACAGCTCCCAAAATTACTGCAGAGCTTAATGACCACCTCGAGAACCCGGTTTCCACAAAAATTGTTCGCCGGGAGCTGCACAAAGCCGGATTTCATGGGAGGGCTGCAATCAGAAAACCACTACTTTCAAAAACAAACCTTGCAAAGCGTTTAGAGTGGAGTAAAAACCTACAGAATTGGTCCCTAGAGCAGTGGAAGAATGTTATTTTCTCGGACGAGTCATCCTTTACCTTATTTCCGACCACCAGCCTATTATACGTGTGGAGACAGCCAAAAGAAGCATTTGACCCAGACTGCCTTCTTCCAACTGTTAAACATGGAGGAGGATCTGTGATGATCTGGGGGGCTATATCTTGGAAATCGGCCGGCCCAATGGTTTCCCTTCATGGCAGAATTAATAGTCAGAACTATTTAAGCATTTTATCTGATCAAATTCATCCTATGGTTGCGGAACTGTTTCCGGAGGGAAACGCAATCTTTCAGGATGATAATACACCAATTCACACAGCTAAAGTTGTTACTGAATGGCACGAGGAACATTCTAGTGTAGTTGAACATCTTATCTGGCCACCACAGTCCCCAGATCTCAATATTATTGAACATTTATGGTGCATTTTAGAAAAAACAAGTAAGGAGTCGATATCCTCCACCATCAGCACTACAAGAACTGGAGACTGTTTTAGCTGAAGAATGGACAAAAATTCCTTTGTAAACAATTCAAACTTTGTACGAGTCCATACCTCGTAGAATTCAAGCTGTAATTACTGCCAAAGGCGGTCCTACCCCATATTAAAATAAATTTGTTTGAAATTTTAAGGTGTTTCCATTAATTTGTCCAACCCCTGTATATATCATTTATAATATGGGAGTTCGTACATTAGAAGGCAATATCTTCTTCGACCGCAAAGATTCAGCACGCTTTCTCCAATCGTCCCGGTCAAGCATGACATTTCTCAGTTCGTCGATGTTATCAATGTTGGCAGGGTTTCAATGAATGAGACGGCCTGTCTTCCCACGCTTCTTCGTCCGACCCCTGATTTCCAGAGCACAAGTTGAGATGCTATCTCTTCCGGATGATGGATGCAGTGCCCAGCCAGTTTCATTCATCGGCAGGCAACTCTTTTTGAGAGTGGTGGTAGTGACCTGTATAATTCTTTATTTGTCGACTTCTGTTTCCAAGAAATGTTGAGAGCCATTCTCAACATCCTCGTGTAACATCCGTCAAGTCGCTTGCATAGCACTTTGTCAATAATCCACGTTTCACTGCCGTAAAGCCGGACGGATTCAACTGTTGCTAGGAAGAGGCGCTCCTTGATTTTGCGGTTTAGGTCGGACTTCAGTAGCATATGGCATGCCGAGTATGCTAGTGCTTTTCTAACTTCAAAGTCCTTGAGTGAGCTGTGTATCCATGCACCAAGATACTTAAATTTCTCTATTGTTTTGATTGTTGTATCGTCCTTAGCAAGAACTGGAGCTGGATCAACCTGATTGTAGTGCATGATTTTGGACTTATTCGCATTGAGATGCAGTTATATTTTGCCTGATTCAACCTCGACACGTATGAGCAGTGCTTGAGCTTGGCTGATTTCCTCTGTGATTAAGGCAATCTCATCGGCGAAGTTGATTAAGGCAATGTCATCGGTGAAGTCTGTGTCAGTGACAACTTTTGGATGGTGACGACAACTCATCCTTCGATCCAATTTGAAACCCAACTCTTCTTCCTTCCTATGAGGACAATTGCAAATAGGAAGAGTGCAAGCGTCGCCTTGGAGAACACCTGCGAGAATCTCAAAGTAATCAGTGTTTCCGTCCGGTGTCAATACGCGAGCTCGAGTACTCTCAAACGTCAGACCTATAGCTATATATCTTCTACTATTAAATATTGTGCAATTACTTTTAAAGTTGAAACACATGCCAACCCTGTCACTAATAGCCGCCTCTCTACTAAATAACTTAGTCATCACTAGGGTTCTCGAGAGAATCAATCGACTGAGGTCACAGTTAAAAAATATTAGTTGCCTGCACAGTCTCAATAAATGACAATACTTATGCTAACACATACAGCCCAGATACATATATATGCATATATATATATATGTAGGTGTACGTATGTGGGTGTACGTATGTGTGCGCGTGCGTGTTTGTGTGATTGTAAAGCGTCATAAATATATTCTCACATACAATGCGCGCGCGCACGCACACACACACACACACATATATATATAAATATATATATGTATGTATGTACATATATATATATGTGTGTGTGTGTGTGATGTGTGTGTGTGGATGTGTGTGTGTTCATGTGTGTTTGTGAGAGTGTGCGTATGTATGTATATATATATATATATATATATATATATATATATATATATATAGATACATATATTTATACGTATATATATGTATCTCTATATGTATAGATGCATATATATATATATATATATATATATATATATATACGTATATATATATATGGATCTTTTAATCGAGATCTTTTCAACCGAATCAAAACTTATATCGAAGACATTACTTAAAAGGATTTTTGTTACATATCTTATTGAATTAATGCATTCTTGGAGAAATATACAGCCTTGCAGACATATTCTCTATCTGCGTCAACAGAAGGAATACTGAAATCATATTCGCCTGAATCAACATTGATTCGACGCAACAGTTAACATATGATAGACAATTTGATTGATTCTGTTGAATTTAATTTAAAGTGTTATTGTCAAGAGCATCTGGAGAAAGTTATATGGCGCCAGAGGAAAGAACAGATAGATGATATCTCCCTGGTTTAATCGTATAATATTTGATACCGTTTCTATTATCAACGGAAAATGTAACATCATCTTTCAGTGATCAATAGACTATTTTTCAAATGCAAACTTTCTCTTCGTATTATAGTGGATCTGTTAACCGAACCCAAGTACATATTTCAATCTGTTGACGTATTCCAATCATAAACCTGTCAATCAATAATTTGTCATTATTGGTTAAATATAAACAGAAATGGGAGGACCAACGCACACGCACACACACACACACATACGTGCACACATACACACACATATATATATAATCATGCAAACATATATAAGTGTAAGTTCATATATTTGTATGATGCATGCATTATTTATGCATTTATATCAAAGTAAGGATATTCCTGAATGAATTAGGTTTTCTTGGAGACGAAATCTATTTCATATTCTAAATAATGATATTTCTGAAACTGAAACAATAACAATTTATCTAAAGCAATGGCTACTAATAGAAATACAGAAATACGTAATTATATAAATTCCATATTTCATTTGCACATCTGTATTTTCAGACACACACACGCATACACCATCACATGCATAATTTCTGTTTCCATATGAGCCTTAATATATTTGTACATGTAATTTGCTTTTCTCATGTTTTCTTCTGGAGAAGAGGAAATCTCCAGAGCCAGTGCAGTTCCTCTTAGTCTGGACTGGTAAGCTCGACATAGATGCAGTTAGATTCACATTTTGCAAGTCGATGCGTTTAGTAAAACCCTAAGCAAGTTGGATGTTCTAAAAGCTTACTGTTCTTGGGAATAAAAACCTGAGTTGGGTGTTTTGATGATGAGAGGAGTGAAGATAGGTAAATCTAATACATCTTTTTCTGTGTATTACAAAATTTGCTGGTTCAGACAAGTGTGGGTAAAATATATATATATATATATATATATATATATTATATATATATATATATATATATATATATATATATATATATATATATATATATATATATATATATATATATATATATATATATATATATATATATATATATATATATATATATATATATATATATATATAATATATATAATATATATATATATATATATATAGGGACGAGTAGGACCCCGACGGCTGAGCTCAAGCCGTTTCGACGGCTAATTCTCGACTAAATGAACATTTTTATCCTGGTATATGAATAGCCGAGCTTCTCAGGGGATAATTCCATATATGGTAAAAGTGATTGTCACAAGGATTGGTCAAAAGTTTGTTGTTGAGACACATAATTCTATCATGCCAATTTGTGGAAGGAAGGGGTAGCTGAACCTGCCAGTAGAAGAAAGAGGGAGAGGGAATGGAGGAAACCCAGTCGTGCGTTGATAGTGCCAACTACAGCAGGATCCAAAGGGCAGGAGGTCAAGCAAGTATACTAGGGAGGGGGAGGGGGAGGAAGTCAAAACAATAAGTAAATCAATATGGAATAATATATAGAAGAATACCAAGAATGTTAAAAATATAAAAAAACAATTTCTGGTTACTATTCCCTAACCACAATCATCAAGTTTCTCACTGGTACTGCTAAACTATAAAAAAGTTTACTAGGTGGGACGGAATTGTAGAGAGACAATTTTAAGAGTTAGTAGTAATCAACCGAGTATATCTTACAGTGACAGGTCAACAAGTAGGGAGCCAAAATACTAAAGAAACTACCACGAAATAATAATTCAGAGCCTCGAAACTAATACGAAAGAATTGTTTCTACTTCAGGCACAAGGCCAGCAATTACCCAGTGCAAAACATAAACTAATACGAAATAATAATTCAGAATCCCGAAAATGAATACTAATACTATATCTAAGGGTGCCGCTACGATACAAAAATTCTAGTACAAACTACATAAATGCTCGTACGATATATATGAAAAATTTGATATGGAAAATTAATTCAGAATCCCCCCCACCACCACCACCCCCAAAAAAGAAATACTGATATACGAGAAACTAAAGCAGAGATACCACTAAGAAATGTAGAAAGCACGGAAATGGGGCAGCCATCGGATAAGAAAGCAAGTATCTGGGGTCTATCACATCTGCTATAAAAAGCGAAGTCGGCCAATTCTATCATAGAATAGGGGATGGGGGTGGGGGTAGTGAGGCTACAAAGGACCGAGGGGCTGCCTCGGGGTGGGCTAGAAAGTGAAAAGGACGACGACAAAGAAGGAGGACTGTGGTGGAAGGACTAGGAAGGGATGAGGGAAGAAGGAAATATAGAGGAAACGATAAAAAGATATAAAAGAAAATCTTACGTCTACCTTTGCAAGCAGGGGTTTCCCATTACAAAGTCGGAAAGTGGGAAAGTGGGGTGTTACAACCCTTGTTTACCCCCCCCCCCCCTCGGGTCATTATGGGGTTTGAGGGCGAGATAAGTCCTACGCAATCTGTGTTTGCCATGATTGAACCTTGTTTAACTTTTAAATATATATATATATATATACATATATATATATATATATATATATATATATATATATATATATATATATATATATATATATATACAAGTTAATATAAATTAATATATGATAAACACCTAAGTGTTTGTATTGTAAAAGACAAAAGTTAGCTAGAATGAAACAAACTAATTCAAATAAATATAGCCTGCCTGTATCGATTTGGGTACCTATTGATAAGCCCATTTGATTATTTCACTTTTATACCATCGTTTGCGAAACATGTTTGGAATTTGAGGTTCAGATTGATCTGCGGAAAAGGTTTGAATTTTTAAATTTAAATTTGTCTAGGTACCACGGCTATTTGCCAATATGAGTTTGCGTATATTGATTTATTATTATATTTTAAATCGATACAGGCAGGCTATATTTATTTAAATTAGTTTGTTTCATTCTAGCTAACTTTTGTCTTTTACAATACAAACACTTAGGTGTTTATCATATATTAATTTATATTAACTTGTATTGCACAGCTCAGAAATGCTTCTTTCTTTGAGCTAATTAATTGTAAATGACTATTTGAGTGTATACTCTAAATATAATATATTACTGCTCCCTCGGTTCAGCTAATCTTTAATCCCATATAAACGGCTGTTATTTCTAGCGCCATGAGTATGAGATAGCTAGTGAGCTGGAAGAACCGAGTGCAAAACCACGTGCGTTTGTGCTCGTAAACCAGGCCTTCAAAATTTTTTCGAGGTGAAGTAACCTAATTTTTCTGGGTACCTATTGATAAGCACAGAAAATTGATTATTTCACTTTTATACCATCGTTTGCGAAACATGTTTGGATTTTGAGGTTCAGATTGGTCTGCGGAAAAGGTTTGAATTTTGAAATTTAAATTTGTCTAGGTACCACGGCTATTTGCCAATATGAGTTTGCGTATATTGATTTATTATTTTTTAAATCGATACAGGCAGGCTATATTTATTTGAATTAGTTTGTTTCATTCTAGCTAACTTTTGTCTTTTACAATACAAACACTTAGGTGTTTATCATATATTAATTTATATTAACTTGTATTGCACGGCTCAGAAATGCTTCTTTCTTTGAGCTAATTAATTGTAAATGACTCTTTGAGTGTATACTCTAAATATAATATATATATATATATATTTAAAAGTTAAACAAGGTTCAATGAATACATCACAGAATGAGTTTTACAATAGATTGGAAGCACTCAACAAAAGAGGTTTTCCAGAGTTATTAATATTAATATTGAATCTTAACCATCTACTATGTCAGGGTATGTCATGCATCATCTTATTTTATCTGATGAGGACGTACTGTTGAAGTAAACTCAGTACCTCTTAAATATGTATAATAAAATATACTTGATCACAAGAATATCTATTTTGTTAATATTTTGAATTAATATATATATATATATATATAGGATAGAAAACGAAAAATCAGTGATGCATCTGAACTCAATTTATTGTGTGTTACAATTGTTTCGCCGGCGAGAATATGCTCCGAAATCATTAAACGTGTCCGTCGAACCTGCGGGTCCAGAATCAGACAGATCCACACAATGATCGCGTCTCGAGCTGTCCGCCGGTGAAACAATTGTAACACACAATAAATTGAGTTCAGATGCATCACTGATGTTTCGTTTTCTATCCTAACATACTCAGCTCTGTAAGAGAATAGAGTGCTCAACCGGCATACCGCCTATGGAAGCATCTTAGCTACCATCACACACACACACACACACACACACACACACACACACACACACACACACACACACACACACACACACACACACACACACACACACACACACACACACACACACACACACACACACATATATATAAAGGGAAATTTGTTTGGGTCAAAGTTATAAGTCATAAATTTGAGATAAAGCTATATTTATATTCAAATTAAAATAAATCGGAATTTGTTTAGATTGAGTTGTCCGGGCGAAAATATTCCAGTCTCAGTAATGGGTTCATGTTCGAGGACGTTTTACATATATTGAAAGTAGTGTCCTTAGACATTTCTCGCTCATTTGGAATAGATAGATCTGGCTGTTACCAAACCAATAACAAGAAAAACATCAACGATAGACAAGACCATGAAAAAAGGAAAAATTAGAGGGAGAAAGCAAAAGAAAAATACCAGAGAGGATAAAAAGAAAAAAACGAGAGAACAAGGACGAAGACAAAAACTGGGTCTACGAAGGCGTGGACGTACTCTGAGATAACAACACCTCACACAGAGCCATGAAGTAAACTCCTGCCTTTTACGGTGAGGCTCAATCAAGGAAAATACTACTGCTACCACAACAGTAATGAACAGCTACAACAGCTACAACAGCTACAACACAAACCCAACCTGCCTAAGGAACCACGTAGTTTAACAGCTGCACTACGCATGCGGAGTCAACTACATCCTTTCCACAAAATGACCACTACGCCACGGAGTGAAGGAAGACTTTGTAAAAACAAAATCGCCAAGTGCATAAGATTATTTGGAAGATATTTGAAAGATCAATTCTTACATCAATGGTACCAAAAAAATCCATCTTTCTTGTAGTGAGGAATTTAGAATATTACAAGGTTTGTCATCTTCGAACAATAATTATATGTACTGAAAGAGCGAAATTCTTAGAGGATGCCTCCATTTCAAATGTCAACTGGTTGCTAAGTGTAGATATTCAACAAATTGACTGATTTTCAACCAACTTGATATGTTTTAAATACTTTCGTAATATCTTTTATCTTTCATTTTCCAAACCTACATAATACTGTACACCTTCTATATTACTCTACTCCATGATGTTATATAAATATTACCATCTCTATATTACATACCATCATAATACTATCTATCTGCTCTAACCCAGGAATATTAACATCTGCACGATTTCGCGATTTTAGATTTACAACTTGGAGTTATTTCCCTTTGTTATAATACTTTTTCGTAAACTAGCGTTTTAGCAAGTATTATTTTTAACGGTATCTTAGAAACTCCTATAAGCACCTGAAGATTAGGTCACGATTTTGATCCCTCTTATATTCTGGAGATATGGTCAATATTGGGCCTTGAAATATTAGGTAGCGCTTTTGTTCCGTGTATGAACATAAATAAATTATATGTATGTATAAACACACACACACACACACACACACACACACACACAGACATATATATATATATTTATATATGAAAAGAGTCAAGGCCCCGACAGCTAGATCTGAAAACGTTCGGATCTAGCTGTCGAATCGGCCAGAGCTCAGCCGTCGGGGTCCTGACACTTTTCATATTACCCACTCTACTACCCTAAGTATTGAGTAATCTGGTGCGTTATGGTCCACCTGGTATCTTACCACACCATCTTTGTTATACACACACACACACACACACACACACACACATATATATATATACATACACACACACATATATATTTGTTATTAGCACAGATTTAAAGTTTAAGCAGATAATTTCTGGTTTTACCATTTTAATTGGCAAAAACAAATTGTTTGCTTAATATTTTTTAATCTTTTTTAATATTTGGTCTACAGTTTTATATATATATATATATATATATATATATATATATATATATATATATATATATATACAGAGAGAGATGAGGAGAGAAAGTAAGAAGGGGGAAGTAGGGAGCGTTTGTATATGTGCGTGTGCACGTGTGCATGTTATTAATATTGTATTTCCTGTAAATATTTATCACTCTACCACCTTCTCGCCTGTAAATACTTAATTCACTAGAAGATCAGCATCTTTGATAGCAACACGTCAGTGTTATAGATAAGAAATAGTATTATTTTAGTGATGTCGTTAGGTTTCAGTTAATTGTAATATGGCGTAGCTAATGTAATTATCTGTAATTAACTACCGCTATGCACTAAAATCTTTTAAAACGTTCAAAACACCTTGACCTCAGACAATATGTGAACCACTCTTAATACATTCACCATTATAAATCAGACATGACAAGGATAATTTAAGCTACATACACCCACACAGACAAACCCATACCCCCCCCACAGAAAAATGCACACACACACACAGAAATACACACACACACACATATATATTTCCTTTGAACCTGTAATTCCTGATGGAGTCGAAGGAGTGCTAAGGTGACATTCAGCGCTTCCTGAGCCCATGTTCTCTCCAGTATATATATATATATATATATATATATATGTATATATATATATTGTTATACTTTGGGAGGGTCATGTTGCCAATAAGAAACACACGCACCAGTTTCACTCCAATTTATTATAAATTAAATTTTAGAAATTTGTAAATTTCTGGTTGGTTGGTTGGTTTCACAACCGGACGGTTGTTCATATATTGTCAAAGTTCTTTCGTCACACATTCTGTGACCTCTTCAGTGACTGGGGATTCTTTTCTTTGTTTTGTGCCTCTTCTTTGTACTGTCCTACGCCATCTTGATTTTGTGTGTGTTGTGTGCTTAGTTTGTGCATGTGTTACATCCGGGTGTCTGTGTGTGTTTTTATTTACTTATTTATTTGTTTATTTACATGCTACTAGTTGGTTGTTTGTTCCATGTATGTGTGTTTACATTTTGTAACACATGTTTTCAGATAAAGAATCTTGCTAAACAAATTCAGAAACGAAATATATATATATATAATTCATTATGTCTAAACCTGTTATTCCACAAAAATGTAGTGGCTAGTCAGAGTTGTAATGGTTTTTATCATAGGTATGCCCAGTTAATGTTGACCAGGAGCTAAACAAATGCTACAAAATCAACGAAATATGTTATATTAAGTAGAGTTCCTATCACATAATGAGGTATAGAATCATGCCGGGTCACAATCTACGTCTTCTCTATAACACTTTCATAATTAGTCATATATAAGTGGTTTCTAATTTAGACACAAGACCAGCAGATTAAAGAAAGATGAATCAAAAGAGAGATAGGTCAATTGTATTGGCCTCAGTACTTGACTGGTACCTTATTTTATTGATCCCGAAACGATGAAATGATACGATGAACTCGGCCGGATAAATCATGACGAGTTTCTGCAAAGTTTACTGAGATGAACATATAGATGTATATAGATATGTATTGGGTCGTCATGTTTGAAATTTTTGAGGCATATGGCCATATGTTTTTTTTCTACAAATTTCATACTTGACGACCCAATATATAGAATAATATCTCTACTGGTGACAAAATGTAAACTTTTGGAAGGATATGATTGTTGAAAGAATTTAATGTATGGAGAATTTAATTGATTTCACGTTAGATTAACCATTAGGAAAGATGGTACATTGCACTTCATCCAAATTGATTAGGATGGTAAGGAACTTGTATTACATTACACACATGCGCGCGCATAAACAAACAGTCCATGAGTCAGATGTCATACTCAACAATTAGTGCTTGAGCTGAGATTGATTCTAGTGGCCCAGCAACAAGCATTGAATAGATATATAAAATCTCTACCATTTTTTTATAATTAGATGTAGGTGATGTGACAACAAGATTTTAAAAACCGATATTGCCACCTTACTTGAAATGAAATTCAATATTTTGAGGTCGGTTGAATTAGTAAGAAAATGAGCAAAGTGTTTTGACCGCCGGGCCTACCAAAAACAAAAAAAAAACAAACAAAAAATAATAATAATAACATCAACAAAAAAGCAGAAAAAAGAACATAACCATCACCAGAACCAACACCACCACTGCTATAACACAAAACAACAACAACATAACTATCACCAATAACATCCGCGTCACCACCACCAAAACCAGAATCAACACTACACTACCACCACCACTACACCACCACCACCACCACTACACCACCACCACCACCATCACCACCACCACTACACCACTACACCACGAGCACCACGACGACGACGACGACGACGACGACGACCACCACCACTACCACTACACCACCACCACCACTACACCACTACACCACCACCACCACCACTACACCACCACTACCAACACCACCACCACTACACCACCACTACTACCACCACATCAAAGTCAATAGAATCATCAACAGGAATAATTATTGATGTCTGTATGTTAGATGTAATAATTTCTATAATGTTAAAGGAACTATTATCACCTAATATGAATATTTAACCAAGTATAAATACTAAAATAATTTCTAGTTGTGAATTTAGTAACTCTTTAAAACACCAGAAACACTTAAACTGATTGTGTCAGATGTGACGATACACTTGTACTGAATGACCTTCTGAGTTGCCTATCTAAATTCTCATATATTATATTTTACTGATTAATCTAAATTAATTGTTATAACAATGGGTATTTTTGGCAAGATAATATTTCATTTTTGAACTGTACTTCTCATGTTTGCTGATATGTTGACCTGCGATTGAGAACTAGATGAAATACTTTGATATTTATGCTGTGATTCGAACAGGCAGCCCATCGTTCAAAAGGCCAGTAGTTCAGCTTATACTACATCGAAAAGCTTTGGTTGATTCACGTACAACCCATATTTTTGAAATCGCTTATATCTTCATTTAACATGAATTATATCGACATTGAATTATCACTAACAAAAAATAAATCAACAACAACAAGATATTTAGACATGACGTTAATCATCTCATTAGGCGGATATTTTTTATGCTGCTTTTTATTTCTTTTCAATAAATTCCTGAAATATCTAACTTACAAACTGAGATTGGATATAAATATTTTAGTTTCTAGAAAAATGTTTATCTCACCCATTTTTTTTTCAGCAAGGAATCTCATGATGCACAATTTGTAAATGGGTGGGTTATATTGTGTAAATATATTTTTTTTACATATCAATATAGAAAAAAGAATATGAAGTGAACATAATTAATGTTCAGTTCAGTTCATTCCCAACAACAACAACGAAGCAGCAGTGACAACAACTACAAATTACAACAATAACTACAGCAACACCAAACACATATTTCAAACGAATTAATTTGGCGCATTATATGATAAAAACAACAACCAGAAGAGAAACAACAGTTGTAAAAAAAAAAAAATGATAATGATAAGAAACAATTATAAATGATAGCCAGATTTAAACGAGTTTAAAGATTTCCATTTCCTATTCTGATGATTATAGGTGGATAAAAAGGTGACGGCTGCCATGGGATAGGCAAAAAATGATGACTAACCAATATGGCTAAGCTACATTGTTCATTATCACTTGTACCACCTGCTCAGTGATAAATAAAAACAAAAACAAAAAAATAGATGTAAAAATGACATGATATTCGGTTTATATATATTTTCAGGCAATTCCTGTTTGTTTCTTTTTTATCATTTTGTATTTGTATATATTTTCGTTTCAGTTGTCTTTCTATATATTTTTGTAATCTTGGCCTATGTCCAGGAAATTTCCTTCGTTTTCTCCTGACATTGGTTTCTCCGTTATTAATTCAAAGCAATAACCGTTTGTGTTGACGGCAAACAGATGATTCGCTCGTAGAACATAAGACATTAACGGTACGTTTGCAAATCTATTTTCTTATGCCATTCCATTCCACTCCACTCCGCAAACTGGTACCAGTTTTTGTGTTTCTACTTCCTCTCCCCGCTTTCCTGCCCCTCCTCACCCAGAAATCAGAATAGGTTGTTTCTTTCAATGCCTACAGGGTAGTAAGTGAAAATAAGACATGTCACCGGAATGTGTATTTCTGGTGTTCTAAATGTAATATAATAATAATAATAATAATAATAATAATAATAATAATAATAATAATTTCTTTATTAACCACAAGGGTTTGCATAAAGTAGACATTAAGGACAGTGCAGGACAATACAGGATGGTACAAATGGGCATTTCTGCGTGTAAAAACAAAAACAGAGGATGTAACAAAAAATAACAATGAAAAATTCCCCAATAGGGGGGGGGGGGACTTCGGAGGGACATTTGTGGAGAAAGCCCAGTAAAAGGCCACAGCGACCCTGACCACCACTCCCAGTTTTCCACCTTTAATTTACAGATACGTACTCAGAGTAGGCCCATTCACTCGGGCCATTCTTGCTTCTCTCACCCATCTTTCAACAAAATGCTGGGAAGAGAGCACTTCCCTCTCTACTCTGATTTTCCTTTTCAAATGAAATTTGAAAAAGTCAATCAGGGCATCACCGAAGAGGTAAGTGCTCGTCTTCAGCCCTTTCAAACGTGTCCACCATACTATCTCTTTGGCCATGGCCACCAGACAGATAAAAACTGCCTGCCCTTCCGGGCTAAAGGAAGAGGGCGGGGCAATCCTAACGATGGACTCAGATGATAGCCGGATCCGTCCTACACGCGACAGCAGGTCTTCGACATAAACCCACAAGTCAGCAATTTTCGGACACTGGACGAGTGCGTGCAGGACGGTTTCGTCGCCCTGCGCGCATCTCGGACATTCCCGGCTGACGGCACCTCCATGCCTGTAGAGTTTATCCCGAACTGGCAAGGCTCCTCGGTAGCACTGCCAGGCCAGAGATTTCTGGAAATTGTCCATAGGTCCCGGCCCGAAAGTTCTTCCGAAGAGATTGGCTAGTTGATTTTCGTCGACGCCTAGAGTTTTCCCAAGTACATCGTCGCTCTTCCCCTCCACTAATCCTCTATAGAACGCCGAGGTGGAGTTTCCACCGATCACATTGCCCGATTGGTCGAGGGCTGTTAGCGCCTGAAGACATTCCAGTCTCCACACAATCCCAGCGTGCATCTAAGATCCCGTTCGAGTCGCCCACTAACACTAAAGAGCGGGACGTTCCTAGAAAGGTCTCTAGACGCTGGAAGAAATCAGGCCGCCTGCTCCTGTCGGGGCATAGACGACCACTAGCCTGAAAGCTTGCCCGTCTCCGCTGGTCACGTCCAGCACCCCCAACTTACCTTCTGGGTCCAGGAAGCTGGCCCGTATGGCGAGATCCAAACCTCTCCGAAAAAGCACAGCAACTCCTCCCCCCGATCCAGGACGGCTGGGAGATGCGTACACATCGTAGCCGCCGAAGATCGGTGCGAAGCCCGTGCTTCGGAGATTCTGGTCTCGCTGATGGCCACTACATCTATGTTTAGTGACCTGAGGTCGTTGAGCAGGTGGCCCTGCTTCCATGACGACCCCAAGCCACGCGCATTTATGCTGCCTATTCTGAATGAGGTCATGTTGAAATGGAGTGGAAAAGATGGGAAAGACCACTTACCTTACTTCTCGTAGAGGATGGATGGTTTCCCCATCCCTTTCAACTTGATCGTCTGGTGAAGGGACCGTTGAATCGTCCCTTCGGCTAGTCGTCGGCTCTTCTGTGAATATATCCGAGTATACTCTCCGGTTGAGTGTCCCTCCTAGGTCTCTGAAATCACCAACTGCGTTGGGATATTTTATTTTAATGTTTGTGTATTGTTTCTGTGCTATTCTTACCAGTCTTATGATCGTTGGTGTTTTGATTAGTGCTGGTATTATGTAGTCGTGCTGTGAAATGTCTGTGTTCAATTATGTAAGTCATTAGTTTCTTGTGTGTATTTATTGCTGTGCATTTCTTTTTGTGAGGTTGGGTTGTGGTTCTGCTATTTTCTTGTCGTTGTTGCTGGGTGCGTGTGTGTTTTGTTGTTGTGTCTGCGATGTTGCTGCTTGTGGTGGTGAGTTGAAGGTGTTGTTGTTGTTGGCGCCGGTGGTGATGGTGGTGCTAGTGTGGGTGGTGATGGTGTTGGTGGTGTTGTTGCTGTAAGTCTCTTTGCAGTAGCATTTACCTTTTTTTCATTTCTTCCCTCCTTTTTCGAAGGCGACGATGCGCTGCTTCTGCGTTTGTGCCTTCTTGCGACCTTTTGCCATCCCTCTCCCACCTCACACTCCATGTCCGATTCTGTGAGGTCGGGGAGGGGTACCAGCTCCACTCTTTCACTTGTTCTTGTTGGTGATGGTTGCAGTGGAGTCTCTGTTGCAGCTGCAGTTGGTATTACTGTTGTTGTTGTTAATACTTCCACTGCTGCTGCTGTTCTTGATTTCCGTGGCGTGGGTATGGGTGCCACGAACCTATCCTTGCTGCTTGCCGCCTGTCCTGTTGCTGGTAGCAGTGGAGCCGGTATCGGAAGAGGGGGGAGAGGTTCTCCTTTCTCAGGTTCTTCTCATTGCAGAAGGCCCTGAGGTGAGTCTTCGACCCACAGCGAAAGCATTTCGGGCGTTTGCCCTCAACACTTATGGGCAGTTGAGTGCCGTTATCGAAGCCTATCACATCCGGGATAGCTTCGATGCACTCCTGGTTGGTTTGAATTAACATCTCAATGGAGGTGCCTACCCAATCTTCTCGTACTTTTTTCTGTATTTGCAGTACAGTTGTTTTGTCCTCGATTCCGACGAGGACAAACGCGGCCAGCCAAGAAGGGGCCATCCGGGGGGGGGGGGTCAGTTTTACCCTCACAATTTTTTGCCCGCAGTAGGAGGGCACCAACACCATTTTCTCGCTCCTTAGGACCACTAAGGATTGAGCCTTTGCCTCCTGGGGTGTGGCAAAAAGCACATCCACGGTGGCATATTTCTTGCCTCGGGTGATATGCGTTTTCTGCTGCCACACAGACCCTAAGGCTTTTTGTATTTGAGCCTCTGTGGCTCTTTCAACCCTACGTGATTTTGTGCTTGCTGTACGGTACGAGACCGTACAGTGCTGTTGGGTTTCGAAAGATTTTTCGGCTGCCTTGCAGATTGCTCGGTGTCCGGTTTTCGTCACCATCTTCTTTGCTTCCTGTAATTCCTCATTTGTTATAAGGATGGCTTCCAGGTTCTTTGTGATACCTGCAAACGAGATTGGTTTTTCTTTGTTGTTGTTGTTGTTGTTGCTGTTGTCGTCAGAGCTGCTGTTACTGTTGTTGTTGCTGCTGGTACTACGACCGCCGCCGTCGCTGTTGCTGTGGTTGTTGTTGTTGTTGCTGCTGCTGCTGTTGTTGTTGCTGTTGCTGCTGCTGCTGTTGTTGTTTATGCTGCTGCTGATGTTGTTACGGCTGCTACTAGTGTTTTCATTGTCACTGTTGCTGCTGCTGCTGCTGTTATTACGGCTGCTGCTGCTATTCTTCATGACGTCAGACGAATGAAATGGCTTTCCGTATTTACCACACACATTTTTCGTCGTTGTCGTCGTCGTGGAGAAATGTTCCACGGAATGCACGTTCTCATGGTGAAATCTACCAGAAACTATATTTTTCTTTTTCTTTAATGGCATCGCTTGCGAAAGAGGCGACACCATATTTAGAGAAGGGAGGGAGAGAGACAATCTTCTCTCTGATGTAGTGACGATTGAGGAAGAAGAAGAATGAGTGGGGGTGACTTGTGAAAATTCTTTTTTGTAGCCATGTTTTTTTTTGGTTTAAAATGAATATTGGGCACAAAACCCCAATAATCGGTTATTTAACCCCAAAGGGCCAAATAACGGGCAGAAAGACCCCTCTCACGAGGAGGAGGGTGTTTTTATCTACAATTTGGTTCAAGTATTAAATAATTTACAATTGTTATAGCGGTTAAAAATTACTATACTTTACAGAGCAGTGACGCCGTCAACCATGGCATTCAATAATAATAATAATAATTGTTTCTACGTTAGGCACAAGGCCAGCAAAATCCAGTGTATTACTGGTACTTTATTTTATCGACCCCGTAAGGATGAAAGGCAAAGTTAACCTCGGCGGGATTTGAACTCAGAATGGCAAGGGCCGTAACTCTATGCGTCAAAGCATGGCGTGCGACCCTCTACCGATACTGCCAATTCACCGTCTAATAATAATAATAATAATGATAATGCTTTCTTTATTAACCACAAGGGTTGAAATAAAGTATAACATTAAGGACAGTACAGGACGGTACAAGATGGTACAAATGGGCATTTCTGCGTGTAAAGAAAAAAGCAATAACATAGGAAATTAAAAAAAAAAATGAAACAAAGGAAAATTCCCCAATAGGAGGGGGGTGGGGGATACCGATGGTCACTTACCACCACGATGATTCTTACCACCAGGGCAAGTGCCTTCTCCTAATTTTCCACCTCCAATCTACAGTCGCATGCTCAGAGCAGGCCCATTCAGTCGGGCAATGCTTGCCGCTTTCAGCCATCTTTCAACAAATTGAAGGGAAGGGAGCACTTCCCCCTCCACTCTGATTTTCCTTTTCAAATGAAATTTGAAAAAGTTAATTAGGGCATCACCGAAGAGGTAAGTGCTCTTCTTCAGCCCTTTCAAACGCGTCCACCACACAACCACTTTCGCCATGGCCACCAGGCAGATTAAAACTGCTTGCCCTTCCCGGCTAAAGGAAGGCAGTGGAGAAAACCTCACGAAGAACTCAGCTGATAGTCGGATCCGTCCTACACGCGACAGCAGGTGTTCGACATAAACCCACAAGTCAGCAATGTTCGGACACTGGACGAGTGCCTGCAGGACGGTTTCGTCACCCTGCGCGCATCTAGGACAGGCTCTGCTGACGGAACTTCCATGCCAGTAGAGTTTATCCCGAACTGGCAAAGCTCCCCGGTAGCACTGCCAGGCCAGGGATTTCTGGAAGTTGTCCATGGGCCCCGGACCGAAATTTCTCCCGAAGAGATTGGCTAGTTGATATTCGTCGACGCCCAGAGTCTTCCCAAGGACGTCGTCGCTCTTTTCCTAGACTAACCTTCTATAGAACGCCAAGGTGAAGTTTCCACCGATCGCATCGCCCGATTAGTCGAGGGCTGTGAACGCCTGAAGACATTCCATTCTCCAAGCGTTCCCTCTCGGTCTTCGCTTGACCTGGGACTGAAAGTCCGTCAAGGAGACCATATGGGGAAAATGCGTCTATCTAGCAAGCGGCGACCACACCAGTTCACTGTCGAGGATGAAGTGGAGATGCCGTAGCCTGAGAACATGTCTGCACATCATCAGCCACGGCATGCCCAGCCCTTCACGTATCGGAGATTGACAGCGGATGGACCACCTGACCATCGGAACGCGTCCCTTCAACAAAAAGCAAGTGATGTACGCGTTTACCACCTCCGCTCGACCTTTCAGTGATAGCTTCTCCTCGGCCCATTTCTGGGCGAGAGAGGCCGCCCTGCTCGTCATCTCTACCCAGTTTTTGCCTGTCTGGAGATCCGGACCGAATCAGACCCCTGGCAATTTAACCGGTCCATCCGTCTAGCGCCCGACGACGCTGTTGAACGGCATGGACCTGCCTCTCCAGGTGCCGAGCCGCAAGCCCACCGACTTTTCCTGGTTAATCGTATTCTCTTAGTGTAGTGCCGATCGCATCAATGTGTTTGGAATTTGACACCACTACAGTGAAGTCGCATATGTTGACACGGTTTCCCGCATCCCTGTTCGCGTGGAACGCCCCTCAACGTCTCCAGTTTCTACAATAATGACTTGAGAGTCAATCCGTACGACTGGGACGAGAGGGGACATCCTTGGCGGACCGAGCGCATGATGTTGAACGGTTCCGAAAGGTGACCGTTCACTCTCACCACAGAGCAGATGTCGCTGTGCATGGCAGCGATCCAGTTTTTGAAGACGGACGCAAAGCCGGCCGCCCTCAGGACTGCCGTCAGATAACGATGGTCGACCCTATCTAAAGCTTTCGACTGATCTAAATTGATCAAGGCCCCACCCGTGCCAGGTTCATTAGCTACCCTCTCCACGATGTATCGCATAAGGTGCGACAAGCGCCAACCTCTTTGCTAGCACCTTGGCCAAAATCTTGACCTCTCTTTAGCAGAGTTTTTGGCCTGAAATTATCTTTGTTGTCTCCCTTGTTCGGGTCCTTTCTCAGCAGCGCTACCGCTCCTCGGTTCTCTGAGGTGGGAATTCTCCCGTTCTGCTGTCAGTTGCAGTAGACGTTCACCAAGATGTCGCCGAACAAGTCTGGCAGTCAGTCATTGCCATCCGTATTTCAGCAGCCTTTATCGGTTTTTCGCAACACTCCGCCTCAGTGGCCTAGAGCCGCGGCAAGCCGTCGAGGTAAGCGCTAAAGTCCATCCTGTGATTTGACCCACCGCTGACTCCGAACAGCTGAGCGAAGTGCCGCTGAAAAGCCCCATACATTTTCCCGGTTCCGAGTAACATGCACCCGTCGTGGTCCTCCAAAGACCGGATCATGACTTTATTCCCACGACGCGCCTCCGCCTCTCGGGCCCATCGGACGGCTTTCATCCTCTCGTGTCTGAGAGAACGCATCCTAGCTCTGACAACGCAGCCTTCGTGTTTTGCTTTGAAGAATTGGACGAGGGCCCATTTCATCTAATTTCCTAACTAGTTCTCCCTCTGCTTTATTTTGCTCTATTGCTAAGGCCTTACTAAACCTAATGGCCTCTATTATAATAGCCCTTTTTAGGGCGAACCATCATTTGTTGTTGACGACTGCCCCGTCAATACCCGTTCAACCAGTTCGCTAATTCGGTCCCTGTAGAACGCGTTTAGCTTCCTGCAGCCGGATCCCTGTCAATGAAGCCTGTCTTGGTCGACCACACAGATCACGAATTTGTGGTCCGTGTAGTCGACTATCTTGAATTGTGGACAACCTTTGCTAGAACTATCTATTTCCTTACAACATACTCTATCTAGATACGATCTGGATGACCCGATGCGGTTTGTCCATGTCCACATTGACACATTCTGGAAATCCAGTCGGTACCTGTCAGACAGTTGGAAACGTCTGAGCAGGTTTACGAGGTTTTTACACCCCCCTTCTCAATCCGCTAGTCCCACACAATCCCAGCATGCATCTATGATCCCGTTCCAATCGCCCACTAACATTAAAGAGGGGGACGTTCCTATCAAGGTCTCCAGTCACCTGAAGAAATCAGGCCGTTCTGCCCCTGTCGGGGCATAAACACCCACTAGCCTAAAAGTATAGCCTTCGCTGCTGGTCACGTCCAGCACCACCAACTTACCTTTTGCGTCCAGGAAGATGGTCTGTATCACAAGATCCAGGCCTCTCCGAAACAACACAGCGAATCTGCCATCCGATCCCGGCTGGCTTGGAGATGCGTACGCATCGTAACCGCCGAAGATGGGTGCGAAATCATGTGCCTCGGATATTCTGGTCTCGCTGATGACCACCACATCTACGTCTATTGACCTGAGATAGTTGAGCAGGGGACCCTGCTTCCATGACGGCCTCAGGCCACGTGCATTTATGCTGCCTATTCTGAATAAGGTCATGTTGAAAAGGGGGTGCAAAAGGTAAGAACACCGCTTACCTCAGTTCTCGTGAAGGAAGGTTGGTTTTTCTGTCCTTCTGATTGTTTGTAGCCCCCTCTGAAAAGATGTTTTTATATATCCTCCTGGAAAATGTTTGCCGGAAATCTCTGATGTCCTTGGGGAGTTTTAATTTTAGGGTTGTGTATGTTTTCTGTGTGATACGTGTGATTTGTATATGTGTGGGTGGTGTGAACGTTAGGGGTGTTGTGTTGGATGTAATGTAATAATTGTTTATTGTTCAAGTTTAATGCCCAGTGATTCTTTCCTAAGACATTTAGCCACATGCCCATAATATCGGAGCTGTGATCTCTCATTTCGGAGAAGTAGAGGGACTATCAGGAGCATCTCTCTGATCTGTGAGCTACGCACTGTATCAAGTAATGTTATTCCAAAGACCGTTAGGAGGAATCCCATTTGGGCCGCTTGTATTCGCGATGGTATTTGTTCAGTCATTATATGAGATTCATAACTATAGGCAACGTTTGGCACGAATACTGACGTAAAGATAGCGAGTTTGGCTTTTACACCGTCTGATGATCTCTTCTGATGATCAAATACTGAAGCTAGTGCATTGCTGCACGAACTCCTGCAATTCTTGCACTTAATTCAATCTCTTCCCTTTCTTCACTTCTGAACCCCGAGATACATGAACTTCTCCACATGTTTCAGTGGAACTCCACTCACATGTAGAATGCACTGTGCAGGCTACATTGGATGCACAAGTGTTTCAGTCTTCGCATAACTGATTCTCATTCCGGTCGTACAGCCCTCGGTAGCAAATCCATAAAATGCATGTCGGACATCATCTTCTCACGAGTTAAATACTACCGTGTCGTTCGCAAATTCTAATCGACTAATCCTACACTCACCAGTCTTGATATGACTTCCAATCCGGTTGCGCATGTCAAACCTGTTCATGAAGGTTATGTACAGGAGAAGTGGAGTCTGACAACCACATTGAATGAGTTCGACTTTGTCCCATTTATCCAAACCAAAAACCAGGGCTTTCTTATTGAGACATCTGGGCAACAAGAAGCTGCCCATTGGTCAGATACACCTACATGAGCTTCCACAAAAGGTCTCATGGAACGCGGTCAAGTGCTTTTTTATGTCTACGAAATAAGCATAAACCTCTTGGCAATGCTCCCACGATGTCTCAAAGACCTGCCGCAGTGTAAATATTTTGTCGGCTGTGCTGCATCCGGGACAAAAACCACATTGTTCGTCCGCTAGCTTGAACTTGACAATATGCATAACTTAACATAGACTTTATCGGGGAGGCTTAAGAAGATCCCTTTATAATTGAAATAATCTCTCTTGCTTACCTTTTTGATAATTGGCATTATCACTCCCGATTGCCATTGTTTAGGTGCCTTTCCAAAGATCCAATCCAGTCGTAACCCACGATTCAGTCAGAGAATAACTTCTCACTTTTAGGCTTTTAACATTTCGAGCGTATTTCATATCCACAGAGTCCTTGCTACATATGAACTCTTTAAATTCTTTTGTGATATCAGCCTCCGAGAATTTAGCCATCGCTCCAAGATGTACCTCGTGTATATCATGTATATGTATATCATATACATATACATATATATATGTATATCATATATATATATATATATATATATATATATATATATTAGAAAGTGAGATTTTTTTTTACAAAATGAAAAATAACCGAGGTGTCCTACACGAGTGAAAGTATAAGGAAAAAAGATGAAATCGAAAATGCAACTGGAGTCTTCTTTTTTTTTAATATATATTTATTTGGTTCCTTTACTTTTTCAAAAGTAGAATTGAGATGGAGGGTTTGTGGTTTTTCTCACATTGGAAAATGTATGAGATCCTTGGTACAGTTAGGTATATTTGAAAAAAAGGAAAAGAATGACTTCACTTGTAGTTCTAAACAATTTGATTTAATTTTATAATATTATAATATTATACTCATAATATTATATTATAAAATTAAATCAAATTGTTTAGAACTACAAGTGAAGTCATTCTTTTCCTTTTTTTCAAATATATATATATATATATATATATACAGAGAGAGAGAGATTTTGTGTCTAATGTCCCTGTACGATACAAGCATGGCATGGGTCCATTAATATGACAATGACTTGACCTAATATAAACCTACTAATCTGTAATAAGCTATTGAGTACTTATTCTTCCGACAGTCAATATTAATAGGACTCTCTCTCTCTCTCTGTCTCTCTCTCTCTCTGTATATATATATATATATATATATATATATATATATATATATATATATATATATATATATATATATATATATATATATATATATAGGACATGATATTGATACAAAGACTAAGAATAGCATTAGTAAACATGGACACAAATACCCATTTAAATACATATAATATGTGTGCGTGTGTGCGTGTGTGAGTCTGTATGTGTCTGTTTCTTCCTGTGTGTGTGCGCGTGTCTCTGTGCGTGCGTGCCTGTGTGTGTGTGCGCGTGTGTGCGCGTGTCTGTATGTGTGTGTGTTTGTGTTTAACGTATTAAACAATTCTGAAATATTTATTAGCTTCGTTCTTCCTATTTCTGTATCCAATTTTCTATTTCTACCTCACCCAATCCACACAATATTTATTTCATTTCACTAATACCTTCATTTCGTAAATGTCTGTGTGTATATGCTTCAGTTTCTTTCTCATTCTCTCCCACCAGCAAGCGCCCAACATCCACCACCACTACTAAAACCCCGCCGATAACCACACCACCCATATATCTGACCTGGTCTATTCCTATCAACATCTCCATAGCCGTCCGGACAGATTGGAAACACGCATGGAGAACAATTATAAATATGACAATATATAATGATAAATATGTCATCATTTCACTTGTGTTGAATATTTATCGAAACCTTCGTTCAACACGATTTGATGTTCTTTTGTTGCTGTTGTTGCGGCCACCACCACCGTCGTTGTTGATGTTTTTGTTGCTGGTTGTTGTCGTCTTGTTGGTGTTAGTTATAATGCTTATAGTAGCAGCATGTGTATTATTGTTGGTGTTTAGTCACAATTCAACTCTGACCAAGGGAACCTATGGTTCAATGTTATTCCTGCCATAACAATCCCGTCCTTTTAATAGCATTTAGGGCTACTTTATCTAAAGCCATCATTCGTTATTTAAGACGGTGAAGTGCTGTGTAGTCTGAGGGGGATGTAGCTGCTATGTCTAACCTGACGTGTTACCTAGTACGGGCTCCCTCTGTGTTAAGTGGTGGAGATCTTGTTAAATTAACAGTGAATTGCATACAGAAGTAATGATGGTGTTGGTGCCATTGTTGTTAATTGTAATGGTTGTGATGGAAGTGTAAATATTTTCAATCGTATTGTTGTTATTCCTGCTGCTGTTTATAGCACAGATTTGCCATCATTAAATACATTGCAACCGTGATCAACCGGTTTTTTCTTTTTCACACACAATATATCCAGGCAGAGGCGTAGCTAGATTTTATGTCTTCCAGGGCTTCCTTTGAGTCTGTCGCCCCTACTCTACTTTATTTTCAATATAGTAGAACCAAAAGTGTAACCAGGGGCGGACCATATTTCACCCCCTAACTATATTATCTAGGTTTACATTATCCAATGCGTTCTTCGTGCTTTTCTTTTTCTTTTAACAAAGTAGACTGTGATTTGAGGGAAATATTATATTCTGACACTCAGTCTTTCTTCAGTTGCATCTGTATCAAGATGGTAGGATATAATTTTGGGGAGATGCAACTGTTATTTCTAGCAGTATACCTGGAGTCACTCACGTTAGCTACTGGCTATATTTCTTTATAAAAAAAAAACAAAAAAATAATTATACACTTGGTGATGAAACAAACAAATAAAATCTATACCAAACCCGGAAGCTCATCAGACCGTTTTGTTATATCTGTCAACTTGGTGCTAAGTGCTTTAAAATACAAGACTCCTGAACTGAACGACAGTTCATTGGACGGTTAAACCTCTAGCTACTGCGGCTACTAATTTTCTCTTGAGTATACCAGAGTATACCAGAGTAACGTAAGATAAAGTGTTTTGCTCAAGAATACAACCCGGTTCAGTTATCGAACCCATGGCATTGTCATCATAAGTGCAATAACTTAACCACTGGTTCATGCGTCTTTCCGTTTGGTTTGGATGGTGGTAGGAATTGAGTATGCGTCTGGTTAGTCGTTAGTTTAGGGTAACGAATGAATCTTTACAAATATATACGGTTTAGTATTATGTCGGAGGTCAAGGATTCAAGCCCCCGACTAAAGTGACAGTGTTTGCACGTCTGGAAGATTCTGGGTAAAGTGAAACGGTCACATTATTTTCGTGAAATTATATTGTATAATGACTGAAAGAATACGATCGCGAATACAAACGGCCGAAATGGGGTTACTCCAGAGAGTTACTCCAGATAGAGCCGCTACTTCTCCGAATTGAGAGATCACAGCTCCGATACTATGGGCATGTGGATAGAATATCTCAGGAAAGAATCGCTGGACAGATTTTACGGGCGAAAACAACCGGCAGGAGACCCATGGTTGGAAAACATCTATGAGCTTGGCTGGTCACGCTTGGGGATCCAGCCGAATCAGTTGGGGATGGTTGCTTCTGACAGGACTCGCTGGAGAGAGTGTTTGAGGACTCTGCCCCCACACGACCCTCTCAGAAATATGTGGGCGAAGAAAAGAAGAAGAAAAGAAGAAGACGAAAAATCAATAATATTGTTTACTTTCGAAGAAAATAATGTAGCTGATCAAATTAAAAAATCTTGATGTATTTTCGTTTCATCGCTAGAATTCTTTTAAAGAAATTACTGAAAATATCATTGCAATATTACTCATAAAGGTAAATAACTATATTTTTTTTCTGGGGAAGTGGGCCTGTAGTAGGAGAAATGTGAAGTAAAAGAAGAAGAGATATTAGAAATACAACATCCGCCGAAGTTATTTAAGAAATTCTATTTTAAAGCAGTTTCATTTCACCAATTATTAAAAAAAAATAGCACTGGAAAAATGTTACAATATTGCTTATATAGACAAATATAGAGTTTGGAGAATACTAACAGAAAAAAGTAAGGAAAGTAAAAGAGAGGAAGATATTATATATGCAATATCTAGGGAAGTTATTTGAAAGATTAAAATATATGAAACTTTAAATTTTATATAGAATCACGTTCATAAAATGCTTATAGCTTTCACTTCAGATACTGTAATACTGTATCGTGACAAAACGTTCTTCCGAATATATAGTTCTATAGATATCTAAAAATGGAAAGAAATATTGGAATAATAAAAGTCGTTTTTCTGGGTTTTATAATACTTTTCAAATCAGGTAAAGTGAATGTCCTATTAAGATAATTATAAAAAGCAGGATTTGTTTCGTAAGAGTTATTGTTTTAGTAATAAATACATTTATGCATTATATATATATATATATATATATATATATACACACACTGAGGATGAAAAACTCAGAGCTGTATGGGAGCCTCCCAAAAGTCAGCTCAAAAGTGACACAGAGGAGACTGAGGTTAACTGGACATGCTCACCGACATCCAGAGTTGACACTGCATTCAGTGCTGCTGTGGGAGCCTCTGCATGAACACACTGGAAAAGGAAGACCAAGGTTAACATATGTTGATGCCCTGAGGACAGACACTGGTCTGTTGAAGACGCAGGACATGGCAGCGATAATGAGTGACAGAGACCGCTGGAGAGAACTCGTCCATGGATCTCGGGAATTTTACCCGCCCTAGATATATATATATATATATATATATATTTATATTTATTTATTAAAATAACAGATTAAAGTTTAACCAAAAAATCGCTGCTTTCACCCTTAATGGGATCTTCTGATATATTTGATATATATTTATCCTTATCGAGCCCTCTTTGGATTTTAGTCTTCACATTTGTTATTATTACTATATATATATATATATATATATATATATATATATATATATATGTGAGTTTCGGGTTCAATCGGGGGTAACCACAGTAAGTAAAGTAATCAATACATAGTAGTAGAGTATATACAAAATTTAATATAGAAAAGGCTTCTACTGGACTAGAACTGTTTCATTCGAAGGAAATTAATAGTTCTAGTCCTGTAGAAGCCTTTTCTATATTAAATTACACACACACACACTCACTCGCACACACACACATATATATATATATATATATACGTGTGTGTTGTGATTTATGTCACTCGGCTCATGCCGACTGGAGAAGGTTTCTCTTTGCACTCTCTGTCGTGCAAATGCTTTTAGCCTCGTAGGTATGATGTGTAATGTAGGTTTATCAGATTGTCATGTTGACACAGGTCACCTCTCCGAGTTAATGCCGTTTAGAAATGGGCTATTTCTATTCAACTCAGCGACTGCAGTTCCTGTATTTAGTGACATTTAATATATTGTTTTATTTACTGTTATTATTTCTCTTTCTATTTATTTATTATATATATATATTATATAGAAAAGTAAAACATATTAGATCTTTCAATTCTCGTAAATCGTCCGTCCAGATACCAGAACTCATTGTTATTCCTTTAGCTGATTGTAATTTTCTCCTATTTCCTTATTTACTTATCCCATTTTTATATGGTTTTAGGATTTATTTCTTTCCTTAATCTTAACAGTAATAATTTCTTTATTCCCAAGTGATTTACGATTACATAAAAAATGGCACACAAATAACACGAATATATACTGAGACTACATACAAACTACCTCTTACACACACACATATATTGGTGACGAGTCGACAGAGATATTTCTCCTTCTGTTCAAACTCTGTAAACTAACTACCAAATAACGAGTTTGCACACATTCTATTTCTTGAGGTATTCAATTTTTTTACCCAGTATGAGTATGGTTTCGTTATATAAACTTACGACAAGGACATATGTTATTACATATATACATACATAGATGCATGCATACATACATACATATATACACACACACACACACACACACACACACACACACATATATATATATATATATATATATATATATATATATATATATATATATATATATATATACGTGTGTGTGTATGTATATATATATATATACAGAGAGAGAGAGAGAGAGAGAGATGTGCGTGTGTGTGTGTGTGTCTGTGTGTGCGAGAGTATGTATGTGTGTGTGTTTGAGTGCGTGTTTATATATATATATATATTTCGTTTTTGAATTTGTTTTACAAGATTTCTTATCTGAAAACATGTGTTGAAAGACATATTGATATACTTTGGGAGGGCCATGTTGCCAACAAAGAGAGACACAAAATAAAAAGCTAGTCACTGAGGAGGTCACAGAATGTGTGACGAAAGAGATTTGACAATATATAAACAATCATCTGGTTATTGAACCAACCAACCAGCCAGCCAACCGGAAATGTATAATAAATTGAAGTGTTTTAATTAGCAAATTAGCAACATGACCCACCCAAAGTATAATATATATGTATACACACACACACACACACACACACACACACACACACACACACACACACACACACACACATATATATATGAAATTAGAAATTATAAGCTTTCACCGTATTTTAGACTAAAGAAATTTCTAGCTTGATAGTGGGGTTTTAAACCCCACTATCAGGCTAGAAATTTCTTTAGTCTAAAATACGGTGAAAGTTTATAATTTCTAATTTCTAATTTCAAACTCGCGCACCGTTTCAAAAAACATACTTACATGTTTATGTTTATAATTTGCTTGTATATATATATATATATGTTTATCCAGGGTTCAATCGGGGGTAACCACAGTAAGTAAGGTACTTAATACATAGCAGAGTATAAATATTTAATATAGAATGGCTTCTAAATTATATATATATCTTTATATATATAAAAGCAAGGATGTCTGAGTCTGTGTACAACTTTGGATACCTAAGGCTTTTACAATTACCAACCGAATTTTACCAAATTTTCTGTGCACGTTGCACAGGTCGCTAAGATGGTCACATCACAAAATCTTTTCAATCGACACCCGTTGAGTAATAAAAATCGATATCAAAATTATCGGTAGTAAAATTGATGTAAGGGAGATAACCAACTTTATTGACAATCCTTATAAAAAAAGGGAGATAAACAACTTTATTGACAATCCTTATAAAGAGAGTGAGATATGGAGACCTTCGTTTTCAATTTTAAAACAACAATCATCAGCGGACGAAATTTCAGAAATAAAAACATCAGATTCATTTGAAGATAAATCACTAATATTATCGTTTGTTTCTTGTTTATTCTTTGTTGCACTTTCAAAGTTAAAAAAACACTTGTTGTTTTAACTTGTTTCACTATATTAAGTGTTAATTTTCGCGGTAAGGGCCTAATCTCGCAGCAGTATCGAATTGACGAGATTTTGATGATGGTTTGTTTATTTTTAGAACAATCCTTATGAGACTTTCCATTCAAACCATTGGGACCTACAGCTTTTACATTGTTAAAGTAATTTCGTCCACATTTGAGGCAGGCATTATCTATGCTTCCAGCTGTATTCGTACACATCAAACCTTTTTGACAATGAAGGAACATACTGAACAGGATTCTTCCTGGATGTCCACGGATATATAAATCTAGTGATACTGTATGTGATCCACAGGATGCGGTCAACTATCCAGTTGAATTTCTAAATTTTTTAAATCCTCCTGGTTTACCTCCTAATACATTGGTTCTGAAAGAGGGAACGCCAGGTATTTTGCTGAGAAATATCACTCCTCCAAAACTATGCAATGGTACACGCCTTGTGGTTAAAAAACTGTCTCCACTTAGTATTGACGCTACCATTCTATCCGGATGTGGAAAAGGCGAGGATATGATATTAACAAAAATTAGCCTGACTACATCAGGTGTGGATACTCCCTTCTCCTTTCGCCAAACCCAATTTCCCCTTCGTGTTGCCTTTGCGGTGTCCATAAACAAGTCGCAAGATCAAACTCTGTCCGTCGCTGGAATTCACTTGGATGAACCTTGCTTTTCGCACGGACAATTCTTCGTTGCCTGCTCACGAGTTGGCAGTCGAGATAATCTCTTTGCATTTGTTCCGAAAAGAAAAATAAAGAATATCGTCTATCCTGAAGTGCTTTAGTGTTAACAAAAAAACTTATTACAGCTCTGCCTTGACTTCACCTTACTCATTACAAAACATACCAATGAATATGTCATGCAGGATATTTTGGATTATAAGTTCAAAATTTAACCATACACAGCAAAGGATGCTCTCAAAGAATAGATTTTCTCTTATTCTACTCTCATTGTTTTTTGTTTGTATACAACTCTGCTTTCATTACAACTTTTTGTACTTTAACAAAACTGCCTGTTTTTTTTACAGATTTGCAACGTGTATTGTCTTTAATCATTTGTATAACTACATCCTGTTCAGTGTTTTCCTTCATTATCAACATACTTTTATGTGTACAAAGATTGCACTAAATATTCGTTTGCATTAATTATTGAACACTTCTGCTTATTTTGACAGGTTGGGGACAAATAATGTTCTTCTTTTACTTCCTAGCTGTATATTCTAAGCATAATCTCAAACCCCGAGCAACGCCGGGTAAATCTGCTAGTATATATATATATATATATATATATATATATATATATATATATATATATATATATATATATATATATATATAATTGTGTCTTATTCGCCAAATGCGAACACTTACCTTTTTTATTTATATCAACCAACTCAACATTGTTTCGGGATATATCATGTTAGCTCGGAATTTTCACATCCGTGCAATAATTGTAAATTTCCGGTATTACGAAATGCCTTTTCCTTTGCAGCTGAAGACATGTTTTCAGATGTTTCCCCATTGCACCAGTTATTGGACACTGAATTCATTTCTTTATTAGATAACTAATCTCTCATAATTTTATGACGCTCTATTTTCATGGTTTAATAATATGATATTAAAATTGCTTAACATTCGGAATCTGAAGAAAGTAATGATAGCCTGATTGCTTGCATATGTGAGTTGATATAAGAGGCAAAAGATTGTTAAATTGCATTTGTTATGAAAAATTCATTGACCTTTCTCTTCTCTGGCTCTCCGTCTGAGAGTGAGAAAATGAGAAGTTGAGTGAAAGATCTGGTAGTAAGAAAGGTCTGTAGTGTGAGAAGACAAAAAGGCTTGGTGAACGAACGGGAGAGATCAGAAAGTTAGGTAAGAATGTAGATAGGTATTCTAAAACAATCTCACTCAAGTCACAATCCTAACCCCAAATAAATACAGTTCAGGTGACAGCTAAAATTATTTTAGGGGAGGGGAAGAAAAGAGAAAAAGGCTATGGGAAACAGAATTACAGAAGATGGGTGTGTGTATATATATATATAATATATATATATGCAAATCACACATGGATATATACACATATATACACAAGTCTCCCATATATATATATATATATGTATGTATTTATGTGTGTGTATGTAGTAAAAATCGGCGGATGTGAAAAAGAAGAAGGGAGCTCAATCTGGTATGAGAGCTGATATATTATATTATTTATGTTCATACATAAATTCAATCGCTTCTACAATCTAGGGAAATGGTTATAAATGGACCTTGAAACCTTAGGTAGCGCTTTTGTTCTGTGTGTGAAATAAATAAATATTATTATATAAATAAATAATGAGGTTGACTTTGCCTTTCATCCTTACGGGGTCGATAAAATAAAGTACCAGTAATGCACCGGGTTATTGCTGGCCTTGTGCCTAAAGTAGAAACAATTATTAAATAAATAATATTATATATATATATATATATATATTGGTAAAGTAAACAACAAGGAGTACAGTTACGAACGGTGTTAAGTATTATATATATATATATATATATATATATATATATATATATATATACACACATATAAATGGCTTCTACAGTATAGTATATAGTGTATGTACAGTGCTTTTGCGGATTTAAACTTCCAAAGTACACTTTCTAGTTCGGCATTCTGTTGTTGTTTTAATAAATGAATATGTACATATATATATATATATATATATATATATATATATATATATATATATATATATATATATATATGTGTGTGTGTACATTTATTAAAACAATAACAGAAGGCCGGAGACTAGAAAGTGTACTTTAGAAGTTTAACTCCGCGGAAGCACTATACATATTTCAATGGTCGAGCCCTATCATCCGATTATGATGTAATCTTAGACAATTTCATCAGGTGTTATTTGCAGAATTATATAATAGGATTACGTTGAACCCAAACAGAGAAACAGAGAATAGAAGACAAAAGATACAAAGAAATAGAAAACAGAAAATAGAAAATAGAGGACCCATTCTATTCGGGGACCGCCTGTTAATTTGGTGTTATACTGAAATCAGACGATCCCCGAATCTGATTGCAGTGTAATTTCTTGTCGATGGCCATATAATAAAAAAGGGGTCCCTTTTCGAATAGAGCGTGAAGTTTGACCGTCCTTTCAACGATTAACAAAGTATAGGCTTGTATTCTCCATCTCTGTAACACTTTCGGTTTTCTTGCATGGCACTGCTACATTGATGTTAAGGGATCATTTCTCGTAGTGTATCCAGTAGTTTATTTTCACATTCGAAATACAACTGTTGTTTTTCCTGTCAAAACGAGACGTCTATAGAAATCTTTTAGCGGTATTGCAGTGGGTCACATTTGTTACACTGATGCTATCGGTTCCAAATTGAGGAGGATACTGATGTGGACATTGATTGATTGTTCGATTGCATATCTGGGGCACTCCGGTCAAGAATTAAGCATAGGTAATGATACCATGAATTATCGTAAAGCGGCAACATCAGTTGTGGCGTCAATTGTTGATTAGGACAGTACACAGAATAGACTTCGAATACTCCGATAGAATTACATAGCGTAGACCTCGGATACTGCGGTAGAATTACATAGAGTAGACCTCGGATACAGCGGTAGAATTACATAGAGTAGACCTCGGATACTGCGGTAGAATTACATAGAGTAGACCTCGGATACTGCGGTAGAATTACATAGAGTAGACCTCGGATACAGCGGTAGAATTACATAGAGTAGACCTCGGATACTGCGGTAGAATTACATAGAGTAGACCTCGGATACTGCGGTAGAATTACATAGAGTAGACCTCGGATACAGCGGTAGAATTACATAGAGTAGACCTCGGATACTGCGGTAGAATTACATAGAGTAGACCTCGGATACTGCGGTAGAATTACATAGAGTAGACCTCGGATACTGCGGTAGAATTACATAGAGTAGACCTCGGATACTGCGGTAGAATTACATAGAGTAGACCTCGGATACTGCGGTAGAATTACACAGAATAGACTTCGAATACTCCGATAGAATTACATAGAGTAGACCTCGGATACTGCGGTAGAATTACACAGAATAGACTTCGAATACTCCGATAGAATTACATAGAGTAGACCTCGGATACTGCGGTAGAATTACACAGAATAGACTTCGAATACTCCGATAGAATTACATAGAGTAGACCTCGGATACTGCGGTAGAATTACATAGAGTAGACCTCGGATACTGCGGTAGAATTACATAGAGTAGACTTCGGATACTGCGGTAGAATTACATAGAGTAGACCTCGGATACTGCGGTAGAATTACACAGAATAGACTTCGGATACTGTGGTAGAATTACACAAAGGCTATTCCCCTTAACATCCTCACCTTCTTCTTCAAATGGTACTTGTAGGAGTTGGTGAAAGCTTAGCCAGACTGGAAGATATCAATCCTAAAACTTTTACACGTATCTTAGCATAGCCATCATACACAGGCAGATTAATCGCCCGTCATTGGCAAAGCAAAGTGATGAATCGATTTTCAGCATATCCGAATACATCCTGCATGTCATAACATCTGTTCGACATAAGCCCATAGGGTGGCAATGTACAGTCACTGAACGATAGCATGTATGACGGTCTTCTAGGTTTCTTCTGCATGTCTCCAACATGTGTAGCTGTTGGCAATTCCGAGCCTATAGTGCTTGTCTCGAACAAATATTTAATGAGTTCCTTTAGAATTATTATACCAAGGATGGCGGTGAATTGGCAGTATCGGTAGAGGGTCGGACGCCATGCTTTTCAGCATAGTTACGTCCCTTTACGATCTGAGTTCAAATCCCGCCGAGGTTGACTTTGCCTTTCATCCTTACGGGGTCGATAAAATAAAGTACCAGTAATGCACTGGGTAATTGCTGGCCTTGTGCCTAAACTAGAAACACAATTATTATACCAAGGATGTTTGAGAATTGTCCATAATCCTTTACCTGGAAGATCTACATTTTGGCTCATCTGAAAGTGCTCCAAACCGTCAACATAGCCAGTCCTCACCGATACTATCGTCACCAGGCTAATGTTGCTTATGCTCTTCCTATTCGACCACCAACTACACTCTATAATGATAATTTCTATTTCAAGCACAAGGCCATTACGTAGAGAGAAGGAAAAGTCCATTAAGCCGACCCCAGTAATTGACCAGCACTCTATATTATTGACCCCGAAAGGAAGAGAGGAAAAATTGATCACGGCTAGATTTGAACTCGGAAAGTAATAATCTAGAAAAATACTTTTACAAATGTATACCAATCCTCTGCCATACCTACATTACTCTCTATAATAATTTTTTCTAACATTTTCTCAAGGCCAGAAATTTGGAGGAAGAGGAAAGCGGATAAAAATTACATCAACTCCAATACTTAGCCAATACTTTATTTTAATGACCTAGGAAGGATGTAAAGCAAAGTTAATTGAAAAACTAATTTAACCACGACAGGATTTGAACTTAGGACTTAAAAGCCTTTCACGATTCTGCTACCAACAATCCCTGATCACAACAATAATTTATTTATTAGCGACAAGTTTCCGTACATATGCACTAATATAATGTTATACAAATAATTGTTTCTATTTTTGGCACAAGGCCAGCAATTACCAAGTATATTACTGGTACTTTATTTTATCGACCCCGTAAGGATGAAAGGCAAAGTTAACCTCGGCGGGATTTGAACTCAGATCATAAAGGGAGGTAACTCTATGCTTAAAAGCATGGTGTCCGACTCTCTACCGATACTGCCAATCCATCGCCCAATGTTATACAAATAATTGTTTCTACTTTTGGTACAAGGCCAGCAATTAACCAGTGCATTACTCGTACTTTATTTTATCGACCCCGTAAGGGTGAAAGGCAAAGTCAACCTCGGCGGGATTTGAACTCAGATCGTAAAGGGACATAACTATGCTGGAAAGCATAACGTCCGACCCTCTACCGATACTGCCAATCCACCGCCTACAAATAATGATTTCTAATCTAGGCATAAGGCCCACATTTTGTTGGGGTGGGTAAAGTCTATTATATCGTAAAAAGTGTTTAACTGCTTGTTTATTTTATCGACTCTTGTAGGATGAAAGGTAAAGTGGACCTCGGCAGGATCTGAATTCAGAATGTAAAGAGCAGGAAAAATGCAACAAATATTTCACCCTACGCTTTAATGATTCTGCCAATCCACTTCCCCCTGGGGACTTACAAATAATGAATTCGACTTTAGATACAAGGTCAGTAATTTTGAGGGAGGGGAAAGTCGATTAAATCGACTCCATTAATTGACAAATACTCTATGTTATCGACCTGGGAAGGATGAAATACATAGTTGGCCTCGCCGGGATTTGAACTCAGACATAAAAGAGAAGAAATAAATACCACAAATCTCTGTCAATCCATGCACGATGTAGCTTATAAATAACAATAATAGAAGTAATAACAAATAATACATAAAATAATTTTACCCGACTAACTGTACAAGTGTCCTTAGACTG
>OZ024740.1:403083191-403128191 GCA_964016885.1 Eledone cirrhosa | reverse complement strand
CTTTACGATCTGAGTTGAAATCCCGCCGAGGTTAACTTTGCCTTTCATCCTTACGGGATCGATAAAATAAAGTACCAGTAATGCACTGGGATAATTGCTGGCCTTGTGCCAAAAATAGAAAGAATTATACTTCCTACCATTTAGTCAATTCATTCAAACGCCCTCAAGTTCACCCAAAATGGAAAATATGTTAATATTTTTGTAATTACGTCCTGAAAACAGCAAGAACTGATATAAGAAAAAGAAAAATCTGACCGAAAACTGAGATCAAACGACATATAGTTTCAGTGAACAAATCTTGTCCATTAATATTCCTTAGTGCTTTAATGAACACAAAGAGAGAAAGCAGTAATAATAAGTAAGATAAATGAAGGTAAGCTATAGTAAGGTTTATTGGATTCTAGCTATCTTCCGATAATCTATATATATCACGAAACAAGAATAGTCCACGCACCTCTCCCTTTTATCTTTGAATGTCAATGATAGCTTTTCAGGAAATATATATACTTATCTTACAATTATTTAAATTATTAATGAATTTTGAGGTCTTGGAAGATAGATATGTCTTTTCTAAAATAAACTATTTAGCAAAGCGAGATTACATAACCAGCTTTTCAGCAACACCACTTCTCACATACGCGCACACATATGTATATACATATATATATATATGAGTGTATGTGTGTGTGTGTGTGTGTGTGTGTGTGTGTGTGTGTGTGTGTGTGTGTGTGTGTGTGTGTGTGTGTGTGTGTGTGTGTGTGTGTGTGTGTGTGTGCGTGCGTGCGTGTGTGTGTGTGTGTGTAGTTGACTGTATAGAACTGATAAACTAAAAAATAAACCAATGATTGGTAGTCAGATTAAGAATCAAAGAAATGAGTGCTTAGATCAGAGGCGTGTTTTAATATCCGTGTACAAAGTCTGTCACCAATAGGTTTCTGGGCTGCTTTAATATTACAGTGAGCGTTAAACCAGTCAGCAAAAGAACAATCATACAGATGCAGTTTACAGTTCAAGCGGGAAATATGCATGAACAGGGGAAAGATAGTTTTGGGACGGAATATGATACTTCAGGAATATAAACCTCGTAACTTAGCATTTAAAGGAGGAATCAATCATCACATTTTAGACTCACGAATTACATTGTCATTTTTATAGTAACACTAATTTTTGCTGCAGCAGATTGGTTCTATCCTGTGATAGATGTAACATGTTTATGACTGATTGGATCAGGCCAGTAAAGATTTAAGAATTATGAGTTTTTACCAACGCGATACTGTTTTGTGAGATAGAATGATTAGCTTCTTGACTAGCTCTCATGTACCTTATTAACCAGGTCACCACATGATCGTATTTACGTGGGTATAAATGTACACATATAATGCACACATATACACACAAACACGCAGATATATACACCCCCCACACATAATCACACACAAATATGTTTATTTTTATTCAATAGCTGGATTACATACTCACCGCTGTTACTATCCGTCGTTTCCTGAGTAATAATATATATCTATCTTTACGCTGAAAATGTTGAGATAATTACAGCTTTGAGTCGGTGTAACTTGCTGATACGAGGGAGTCACCCATGCCGTTAGGTAATTCATTAGTGATTGCCTACTCGAACCTGTTTCGACAGTCTCAACACGAGAAACGCCTTCAACTATCTGTGCCGCAACCACTTGCACTTTCATTCTGTTGATCTAATTGTGATACAGAACTCCGAGTATGCTCCTCGTCGGGGATAATGTGATGCTATCCTCGTGTGGCATCTAACAAGTAGGGTCACCCGGATGTCACCATTATAAGTGGGCCTGCTGATACTATCTGTCATGGTCTCAACTCTACCAGACCCTGCTCTGGTGTGAATCGGACTTGAGGTCGACTGTACAAGTCGGAGGTCGTGAATGTTAGCTACAACAAAGAGAGTTTCGAGGTTTTCGTCATGCACGTGCAATTGATACACTACAACGTTCTGTTAGCCCCAGAGGATGATGTTCTTATCCTTCTGTCACTGATCCTTTCGCCTGCAATCCGATCAGTACTCAGATCAAAGCTTCAGCAGCTCGAAACTCTTGTGGTAGACAGTGCCTGATTAATGTACACTCGACTCACTTCCTGATAAAGAACTGCTTTGGTTTACAGAAGCTTTTGCATACATTCCACAATGTCTCCTCTTACTGTAATGGCCCTTGCCTCACAAATCTCTATATCTGCATCGAGTATGGTGCAGGGAAGTTATGCAATGTCGTCTGATGACAGTGGATAGCCACAATCTACGATACCTAAAGTGGTCTTGGTGTTTTATACCCAATATCGTTGCCATTTATTCGTAGCTGGCCCCCTGTCGTACCCTTATCAACAATATTCTCCCCGACACATCAAAGCTTATTGCCCCTGGGCATATGGGGCAGCCTACAAGACCTTGAACGGATTTGGCCTTAATTTTGTAAACGCTAAATCTCCCCAACGCAAATGGGACACAATGCAGTGTGATCAGTCCCCGGATAGCCTTGCGCACCTGCCTGATCAGCAACGTCTTGCTTGTTTTCGTTGGTCCAGCCCCATAGAGATGCCTAGCTGAATACCGTTCTCCCACGATCAACCGGTGCTCTGCCCAATAGTGACTGTCTTCGCATCAGTGCTTCCCTAATGTTTGATCTCCGGACCTGTGAGCAACACGAATGCCATTGTCGGTCCACGGCATACACTTTCAGTACATATTCAGCTCCTCATGGGATAAAGCTTTTATCATCTTTCAGCATATATGCGGAATTATACACATTTTCCTTATTAATGTTGCTACAAAATATATAGGTACATATTTTAAGCAGTTAATGAAGTACCTTATGTATAGAACAGGAAAGGTAGTCAAGAGAATGAAAGGGAATGTATTATTTCTCAAAGACATTAACGAAGTAGAAACACAGAGTCACCTAGAATGTGTTATACTATATTGAAATTAAGCCGCCCATTTCTGTTATGTATGTTTTACTCTATAGACAGAACAACACAATGTTACATGGTTATTTAAATGTTAACAGTTTTGCTTTTAAACTGTAGTTATGATTCCGTTAATCTTAAATTTTCTAATAAACGCCGTATTGTTATAAATATTCAAGAGTTACGACCCTTTCCATTCTGAGTTCAAATCCCGCCGAGGTCAACTTTGCCTTTCATCCTTACGGGTCGATAAAATAAAGTACCAGTAATGTACTGTGTAATTTCTGGCCTTGTGCCAAAAGTAGAAACAATTATTATACGCCGTCAATGAAGGCAACTTATGTAAATTGTTCTGGTTATTTGAGTTAAGTCCTAGTTTGTTTTTGATATGCAAACCATTTGTCTATACCACTCTTTGTGGAAAGAAGAACAAGGATACTTGCCTACAGATGAACAGCGAATTACCGCCAACCATGTATTGGTAATCGTTTATATTCTTCTGTGTAACAAGAGAATAGAATAATGTGTTTCACATTTGTTTAAATTTTCAGTGATGGCTTATAAACTCTAATTATACCTCCATTAAATTTGCTGGATACACACGCACTACATTTGGACACATTAATGAAATGGATATGCTTTGTCCAAAGAACACCCTCTCTATGTAAATGTACCTTTGAAAAACACCGTTCATTGGATACGTCAGAATGTTCTAGAACATTTTGGTCAAGAGACAGCATGATATAAAACACGATGGAAACTCTTTTGATAATATGGAAAATCTTTTGATAATATACAAAATCCTAGCTTGATCTATGTCAGTCTGATTTTTATGCTACTCTATATATTTTCGCCAACAATTTCTCTCAGAATGACTTCTCTTTAAGACAAACTATGTTATATTCTTTTGAAACAACAGAATTATGTATTCACAATGTATTTATCATTTAGTCTGATGTTCAATAATAATTACACAAAGCAAATACACATACCGTATTACATCTTTATAGTAATTAATTGTTTCTACTTTTGGCACAAGGCCAGCAATTACCCAGTGCATTACAGGTACTTTATTTTATCGACCCCGTAAGGATGAAAGGCAAAGTTAACCTTGGCGGGATTTGAACTCAAAATTGAAAGAGCCGTAACTCTATGCGTCAAAGCATGGCGTCCGACCCTCTACCGATACTACCAATCCACCGCTTTGTAGTAATTAATGCTGGCCATTTTATGAGTACCTTATATGCATAAGGTATTCATAATATGACCATGTACCTTCTTTACATAACCTTATGTAGTGTAAATAATTGTACACACTTTCCCTTAATTCTTATTAATATGTTTTTAACCTTCTAATGCCCTTAGATTTAAGCTTTCCCTTGCATATATTCATTACAAATTTATACCATATAGCATGCAGTTCATACATATTTATTATTTGATTAATTACTCCGCAGATGAGTAAATACACCTACCCCACCACACAGACACATATGTAATATTTGTTATTATAGCTAAGTTATGTCTTGTTTCCTCGTATGTACTCACAGCGACATTCGACAAGACACTTGTTTAATGATCCTGTGACTACACTTGTGAAACTCTAGAGAAACAATGCTTTTACCACTTAAACATAGTAGAGAATATAATTAAACTCTACTTTGGTAGTAAGTACACATTTTCGCATCACTCGAGCCTTAACAAGCATCTATGTAATTTAAAAGAAAAGAGTCGACATCTAGTTAACCAATACACATTTTACCAACGTGTTCTATAGCCAATGAAACTCACTATAAGGCAATAAATACGTTTTTGTAACTTAGTGAAAAAGGGTAAATGGATGGAAAAACAGAAAACAAAAAGATACATATACAGGTGAAGGTATTGATGTGTTGTTAAAAAGATCGGTTTGGATCAAATTGGTTTTATTTTCGGGCAACTGCGTAGCACTGTGAGCAAGTATATTCTACACTAGCCTTGAGATGACCAATGAGTGAAATTTGTCAGGCGAAGATTGGGCGGAATATAAACACATACGTACAAACACATACGCACAAAAACATACGTACACACACACACTTACACCCCCCCCCCAACACACACACACATAGACACCCCCGTATATATATATAAATATATATACTGTATATATATATACATATATTTCCCTATTCCTGTTCATACTCTTATTGAACAGCATTGACATGCGCAGCCGAGCAGGAAATAGCATCAAATCCAGTGGATATAGAGTAGTCGGCTGGAATACACGAGAGATGGAAGGCATGCATATGAAGGCGGGAGGCTGAATAAAGTGCAAGAATTGCAGGAGCTGGTGCAGTAAGGTGACAGATTTTTTTTTACTAGCAGAACCAACCAGCAGGAGACCCAGGGAGAGACCGCGAGCAGCATGGTTAGACAGTTTTCGGCAAGCACGAAAATCAGATTTTCGAAACTTGTGTTGTTCTACTGGAGTAGGTGGGTAAGTTCAAATATGTTGGGGACATTTTCACGAATGTTGGAAGGCAGGAGGCTCAATTAAATGTACTACGCCACCCATAGCCATTTGGACTTGGGTTTCGCTCGTCAGCACCAACCGGCGCGATTTCTTTCCAATTGTGCGGTACTAGACCATACAAAGGCGTCTGTTCTCCATGAAGTCGGAGGTGAAGTGAGGCTGGCCCTGTGTCCACTCTTCTTCACCAACCGTTTGGCCTTCCTCATTTCCTTCTCACTAGGCGTCAAGTCAGGCATCCTATAAACAGTTTGTGACATAAAAATAGGCAAAAAGGCCCTTGTAAACAAGTGAAAAAATGCCAAACTTACACAAGCCGATACGAACACGTCCTAACAGCAAAACAAAATAGGGAAAAATAGAAACATTTGGTTAACCACATAATGTAAACCTCTTGTATTGTACGGAATGACATCGGTCTGTGCTAAAAGTTAAGTCAGTCTGGTAGAGGATATCTGTCATTGGTTGTTTTATTTAGTTGACTTGGCTAGTGTTCATGTCACAAGACATGTTTGATTAAAGTTTTCTGCATATATATATATATATATATACGTACATCCATGCATCCATCCATACATACATATATACATACATACATACATACTTACATACATATATACATACATTCATACACATGCACGTAAATGCTTGCATGCATATATAAATACATACATATAAATGAATACGTATGTATGTATGAATGTTTGTATATATGTGGAAATCTGAGTTCTTACACATGCATATGTGCGCCATATATTAATGCATCTATATATGTGTATACAGTGAAATTCTGTTATAACAAATTTTCCGGGGTATAAAAAAATAATTCGTTGTAACTAAAAGTTCTTTATAACGAGATCGACCAAAACAAATCGAGCGTTTGTTTGTTATTACCTCGGGGATTGGACAAAATTTCGTTATACTGAAAATAAAGTTATAATAGTATTCGTTATAACGGAATTTTACCTTTATAAATATATATGCGTGCCTGCATGTGAACGCGTATGCATGTGTATGGGTGACCATGTGTGTGTATGATTAGCTTCAGTTTGTGTCGTTCATGTTCAGTATTGTTGGTGTTTGATGGTGGTGGTGGTGGTGGTGGTGGTGGGGTGGTGGTGGCGGTGGTGGTGGTGGTGGTGGTGGTAGCGGTGGTGTAGTGGTGGTAGTGGTGGTGGTGGTGGTAGTGGTGGTGGTGTTGTGGTGTGGTGGTGGTAGTGGTATTGGTGGATGTAGTGGTGGTGGCAGTGTTGGTGGTGTTAGTGGTGGTGTTGGTGGTGGTAGTGGTGGATGTAATGGTCTCGGTGTTGATGTTTGAGACTAGGGGTCGTCGTAGTAATAGTGAAAGTGGTATAATATTTATATATTTTGTTTTTCTTATTCTGGTGTTGTCAACTGCCTGATACCGGCCATGTGTCCAGTGTTTAAACAGAAACAGGCGCAATAATGAAATGTCCATTGCTTAGGTCACATACGTCACCTGAACGATAACTCAAAAAAACACGTCTAAGGACAATCTCGACAGGTAAACATAGTTAAGAGGCACAGGAGGAGGAGGAGGAGAAGGAGAAGGCGGAGGAAGGGGAGAAGCAGCAGCAGAAGAAGAAAAGTGGGGAGGGGAGGGAAGAGGAGTGAGATAAAGGACATGAAGGGGGCGGGGAAGAACATTGTGGCAGGGATGGAACAAGTGAGAAAGCACTCATTGAACTCAGGCAGAATGTATTCATGTCATTCACAACATACATTCAAAAACTCACAAATACACACTCTATACACACACACACAGACACACAGACAAATATATATATATATATATATATATATATATATATATGTGTAAACTTGTGCATACATATACTTACATATGTATACATATATTTAAATGGATATATATATATATGTATATATATATATATATATATATATATCCATTTGAATATATGTATATTTATTTATATATATATATATATATATATATATAAGTATTATATATGTATATATATATATATATATAAGTATATATATGTATATATATATGTATATATATATATATGTATATATATATATATATATATATATATACATATATATATATATACATATATATATATGCATGTATATGTAAACTTGTATGTATATACATAAACCTTTCTCTTCCTCTCTCTTTCTCTCTCTCTCTCTCTCTCTCTCTCTCTCTCTCTCTCGATATACATATATATATATATATATATATATATATATAAAATATATAGATTTACATATACATAAACTAGACAGAGCCATAGATATATATGTGTTTATGGCAACCATTCATGGTGTGGCTCAATGTCGAATTAATTAATTAAATAATCAACAATCAGAGCAATATATAAGAAAGTAAGTCCATAGAATCATTTGATAATATGTATATATATATATATATATATATATATATATATATATATATATATATAGTAATAATAAATTTGAAGACTAAAATCCAAAGAGGGCTCGATAAGGATAAATATATATCAAATATATAAGAACCGTAGAGCAAATATTTATTAAAATAACAGATTAAAGTTTAAGCAAAGAATCGCTGCTTTCACCCTTAACGGGATCTTCTGAAACTAACAAAGTCAATCTGTAAACGCAGAAGTGGATATTTCCAAAAACATTGCAACCGGAGGAAGACAGGAACGTTTCCACGAACCAAAGTATCGTCTTCCTGTCTTCCTCCGGTTGCAACGTTTTTTGAAATATCCAGTTCTGCGTTTACCGATTGACTTTGTTAGTTTCAGAAGATCCCGTTAAGGGTGAAAGCAGCGATTCTTTGCTTAAACTTTAATCTGTTATTTTAATAAATATATATATATATATATATATATATATATATATATATATATATATATATATATATATATATATATATATACATATTAAATTCTATGTACATATATATATATACATATATACACATATATACATATATATATATATACATATATATATATATACATATATATATATATATATACATATATATACATATATATATATATATATATATATAAATTTTTCATTCTACATGGCTGAATACAATAAATGTAATCTTAGTTTTTCGAATATTAATAATAACATTCGATTCGTTTGTAATTATGCAAACAAGCCTCATTCTAAAAGCAAGAATGAAGGGTTCATTCTACTGACTTTAAAAATAAGGCTTGTTTGTATAATTACAAACGAATCGAATGTTATTATTAATATTCGAAAAACTCAGATTACATATATATATATATATGTGTGTGTGTGTGTGTGTGTATGTATGGGTGTGTGTGTGTGTGTGTGTGTGTGTGTGTGTGTGTGTGTGTGTGTGTGTGTGTGTGTGTGTGTGTGTGTGTGTGTGTGTGTGTGTGTGTGTGTGTGTGTGTGTGTGTCCAAAAATATATATAAATATATATTTATATACATGCATATATCACGCATGGCTTGGTGGTTAAAGCGTCGGGCTTACAATCGTGAGGTTCTGAATGCTGCAAAATATTTTCTGCGGCGCTTTTGCCGATATTGCCAATCCGCCGCCCTCATGCTTTAATAATACAATAACTGGTTTTTATCAAATACGGACGTAGTGGATTAACTAATCTTATCTTATTAACATAAAACCTTCCTTGCTTTGTTTTGAGGTCAAACATCCCAAAAAGCAAGGTTCTTGAGAGAACCAGGCAGCGGAGTATTGAATCTCAGTTGACAAAAGCTGTTCGCGTTGGTAAATGCAAATGCCTTGATACCAAAGCTCATGTGTATTGATTTCTCAAAACCTACTTAGGAAGGCGCCAGACCTCCCGGGGCGAATTGGGAATGATTTGAAGACAAAAGACAGAGTGGGAGAAAGAACACAGAGGTACAAGCTTGGATATTTGAAAAAGAAACCACAGTTCTTGAATAAGAAGTAAAATTTTACCTCTCACCATATTCAATTTTGGTGGTCTTATTCGCGCCAATCACCAATTTGGTATTTTCTTAAACCGTGAAGATTAGGCGGCCTTTACTCGCCTCACCACAACTACATCTCTGGGTTGTGAGAGTTTTCTTGGGAGCTACAGGTGTGACCGATTGCTCCATCTCCCCTAGTAGTTTAGCGCTGTTGGTTCGGGGTTGCTTATTCGTCCGCCATCTTCTTGCTTATAAGGCAACTAACCATCATATCATTTGGCCGTATCGCTATCCGCCACCCGCGACCTGTTCTCTGGCAGAACAACTCTGCGAGAGAATTGAGAGATCATAACTCTGGTACTATGGACATGTGGTGAGAATGTCTTAGGAAATAATCACTGGACAAGTTATACGGACAAATCCAACCGGCAGAAGACCCGGGGGTTGACCGCGAGCAAGATGGTTGGATAACATTCATAAACTTGGCTCATCTCGCTTGGGGGTTCAACTGGATCAGTTGGAGACGGTTGCCTCTGACGGCACCCGTTGGAAGGAGTGTTTGAGGACTCTGCCCCTAAGATACTCCCAGTACTAAGTGGGTGAAGACGAAGAAGAAGAAGACGAAGAAGAAGAAGAAGAAGAAGAAGAAGAAGAAGAAGAAGAAGAAGAAGAAGAAGAAGAAGAAGAAGAAGAAGAAGAAGAAGAAGAAGAAGAAGAAGAAGAAGAAGAAGAAGAAATGCCATCGGTAGAAATTATATATTTTCCTGAAGAGAGAAGTTAGTTGAGTCATAGTAATAAAATAATGCCTCATCGGAAAACAAGGACACATTTTTATCGAAAGTGTTTGTCGACTAAAACAACCGTCATAAATGTTACTTAAAATTTCGATTCCAAACTTATGAACAAATTCTAAAACCAAGTCTGGAGATTTAAGCTCAGAATTTCAACAGTAATGTAACAATATGCCCTAACCCGATAGGTAAACCTATGACCAAAGATGTTTTAGCCATAACCATCTCGTATGTGCATATAACAGTACATTTTTTCTTCAAAACGGTAAAATATATTAGGGAGAATTTAGCTACTATTTCTAGTAGAACCATCAAAGAAATAGAAGCTCCTTCGTATATGTACGTTGATGTTATTGTCATTTCACGTTGTCGTTGTTATTGTTGTTGCTTAAATATTGTTTGTGCTAATTATTGTTGTTTATATTACAGTTCTTTTATAAATATGACTGATCGCAGAAATAGCCTCGTAGACGCCTCTCTAATCGACGGAGCTACACTTAATCAAAATGAGGCATTTGATTAAACATCAAGAAGTTACGAACCTAATAGTGAATTACTGCAAACAGTGAAAAACACTAACACCTTTCCCTCCACCAAGCAGCAATACCGTTAGTAAGAAATAAAATGAACAAAAAAAAATAAAACAATATCACCACCACCATCACGAAAGGTAACCAATTAGCAACAGCTATAACAAAAAACAACATCAACAACAGTTTACAATGATGTAAACAGATACAAACGGAAAGAAAACAAACAAATATATGTTAGAAATTGCAGTTATATTGGAAAGACCTTATCTCAATGGCACCTTCTTGTCTTTGAGCAAAATAGAAATAATAAAATCAAACAAACAATATAATTATTTAAAAATAATTAAAAACAGAAATAAAATGAAAAAAGAAGAAATCTCAACGTTTTATTTAATATTTTTACTTCATTATATATATATATGTGTGTATGTATGCATATATGTATGATGTATGCATGTATGTATACATATGTCCACACATATATATATATATATATATATATATATATATATATATATATTTATCATTTGTTTCGCTTTTAATTTAAATTAGGAAATTTTAATTTTAAACGAGTGGTGGGGAGGAGTTATTACATTCTTTAAGTTAAAATTCAAATTAAAAGAGACCGAGAAGGCAGAAACTGATGAAAAAACAACACACATACACACGCACGCACATACACACGCACACACAAACACACAAACACACACACACACACACACACACACACACACACACACACACACACACACACACACACACACACACACACACACACACACACATATATATATACAAAGAGAGAGACCAAGAGAGAAAGTATGTGTTTGAGAGAATCAAGTAATACCAGTAGCAGTTGTAGTGATTTAAATGGCGGTGTCATTGGAAATGACGGCGATGACGACAGTCGTGATTATGGTAATGGTGGCGGTGCTGTTGTTAGTGGTGTGTATATGATGGTGTCGGTGATAGAGAGATGATAAATGAGTGAAATTAATTTGAAGAGTTGTAGTGATTTCGGGCAGACATAATTTGCCAGTCGGTTAAATCACTACTAACAATTTCGAAATGACTTTGATACTGTTAAGATATCAACAGATCTTATCACTCTTAAGCTGGCATACACAATAAATTAATCAACAATAGATTTTTCGGCTGTCTTTTGTTACTTTATGCTTAAAGAAAGTGAAAAATAAAACAAAAATATTCTCTTTTGCTTTCAATGCTGCTATGGTTGTTGTTTGTTTTATTCCAATAATAATTGTTTCTACTTTAGGCACAAAGCCAGCAATTTGAAAGGGAGGGGAAAAGTCGATTAATCGACCTCAGTGCATTACTGGTGCTTTATTTTATCGACCCTGTAACGATGAAAAACAAAGCTAACCTCGGCGGGATTTGAACTCAAAACGTAAAGGAACGTAACTCTATGCTGCAAAGCATGGTGTCCGACGCTTTACCGATTACTGCCGATCCACTACTCTCTTCTTATTTCAATAATAATTATTCTTTCTAACATCTGCACAAGGCCAGCAATTTGAGGGCTGGAGAATGACGATTACATCGACACAGTACTTAACTGGTAATTTATTTTATCGACCTATGGAGGATGAAAGACAAAGTTGAGCTCAACGTGAATGAACTCAGAAGGTAAAAAGTCGTAACCAAATACCGCAAAGCATGTTGAACCAGGCTCTTCCGATACTGTCTATTCATCGCCTTCCCGATAATAATAATTGTTTCTACTTTTAGTACAAGGCCAGCAATTATTCCAGTGCATTACTGGAAGCATGCCATCCGATCCTCTACCGATATTGCCAATCCACCAATAATGGTTTCTTATATAGGCACAAGGCAGCGATTTTTTTTTGGGGGGGGGGAGTCGATTAAATCGACCCATGTGCGTCACTGTCACTGCTACTTTATCTTATCGCTCTTCTGAGGATGAAAAGCAATGTTGTCCCCAGCAGAAATTAAACTCCGAACGTAAAGTACTGGAGCAACTATTGATAAACATCTGTCCTAACGACACTGACAAACCTCTCTCTTATTATTTCAATAATAATTGTTTCTACTTTTGGCACAATGCCAGCAATTATCCCAGTGTATTACTGGTACTTTATTTTATCGAGTCCGTAAGGATGAAAGGCAAAGTTAACCTCGGCGGTATTTGAACTCAGTCCATAAAGGGCCGTAACTCTTTTATAATAATCATTCTTTCTAACATTGACACAAGACCAGCAATTTAGAGGAGGAAGAAACTCGATTATATCGACCCCTGTATATAACTGGTACGTTCATTTAATCGACTTAGGAAGGATGAAAGGCAACGTTGAGCCCGAGGGGATTTGAAATTAGAATGTAGAAAGTCGTAACTAAATACTGCAAAGTATTTTGCCCAATGCTTCAACGTAATTACCAATCCAACTCCCTAAAAGCATATCCAATTTAGGTACAAGGTCAGCAATTTATGGGGAAGGGAAAGTCGTTTATATGAACTCCAATACTTCACTGGGACTTTATATATCGGTCTTGACAGAATGAAAGACAAAGCTGAGCAGGGTACGATTTGAACTGAGTATAGAAAAAACCGGAACAAATGCAGCGATATATTTTCTCCAACGATCTAACAATTCTACCACGCCAGCTCTTTAGCATTTAATCCGAGGCTCTAAATATTCTGTTAATTTACCGTCTATTCTAGGCTCAGTGGAGAACTTTTAACTGCCTGAGAATAAGAAGGGGATTAAAAGCGCTTTGATCAGATGGGGCTTCAGGACTGGCCGAGCTGCCTGTATCTGCGCAGCTGCAAACCACACTATGGAGTACTGTTATCTTGTTGTGCTCTTTGTTATATGATACATGCAGCTCAAAATACCTTGCAGGCTTCAAAAGACGTATAGAGCAGCGTGGTGAATTGCCATACAACTACTATGCGTGGTTGAAAGAAACATCAAGAAGCGAATTTGCGCCAAGGAAATACAGCCACTTCTGTGGTTTCGACATCTACGAAGGTATAGTATAGGCGGGAACAGTTAAGATTATCAAGTCACCAGTGTTGTGTGACCTATGCTGTAGTGGTGTCAGTGCCTAGGGGTGAGGTCTTGGTCTTGCCTCTTTTTGGTGGATTGAAATATCACTTCTATGCACCTGGGAGGATGTAGACTTGCAGGAATAACTGAGGCGATGTTGAGATGGCTAACAACTGATGCAGCAATCATCATGTCAGAAAGTCTCTCTGTGTTGTTCGTCTGTATATATATATGCACGTATGTATATATGTATGTATTTATCTATGTATGTATATATGAATGTATATATGTATATATGTATGTATGTGTGCGTGTATGTACGTATGTATGTATATATGTATAAATGTATGTATATATATGAATGTATGTATGTATGTATGTATGTATGTATGTATGTATGTATGACCCCTTAGCCTTTGTCAAGGCAGAATTCTAGGAGAAGGAAAACTCTGATATAACACCTGCAACTTTGATGGTATCCAATGATGTTGACTTGTTCTTCTTTTTGGTAAATATCATCTTGGTTAAGAGAGTGGGACTAGCTTTTTGCAGTGCCTTTGCTCACTATAAAAGCTTCACGGCACAGGCATTGCTTTATATCTGGAGATCTCTCTGCACTTGTCATCACATGGTACCATGGGCCCAGCACTATGTGTCAATAATTGTCACAAGTGTAGTGTTTGTACCAGAGTTTTCAAGTCGCTGGCTGGACTAAAAAGTCACACTTGTTCAGCGCATCGGTAGGGGTTCTCCTACATGGATATAAAGTAGTGGCCGTACTCGAAAACGAGTTGGCAGCCACCATGTATGTATGTATGTATGTATGTATGTATGTATGTATGTATGTTATGTCAGGTCACCAGTTGGTGCTACTGGTAACATGTATCCCAGTACAACCTGTCTCATGGTCGGGTCGTTGGCGACTAAACTGGCAACCCCACCAAGGTTTCTTGGTGAGGAGGGTGACTTTGGACATCCTGCAGGACTAAAAACAAAACCTGTCAAAGGTCAAAGGAGCTCTTAAGAGTCAATGGCCATCCAAAATCACCGGGAGAGATGACCCCTTAGCCTTAGTCAAGGTAGAATTCTAGGAGAAGGAAAACTCTGATATAACACCTGCAACCCTGATGATATCCAATGATGTTGACTTGTTCTTCTTTTTGGTAAATATCATCTTGGTTAAGAGAGTGGGACTGGCTTTGTGCAGTGCCTTTGCTCACTATAAAAGCTTCACGGCACAGGCATTGCTTTATATCTGGAGATCTCTCTGCATTTGTCGTCACATGGTACCATGGGCCCAGCACTATGTGTCAATAATTGTCACAAGTGTAGTGTTTGTACCAGAGTTTTGAAGTCGCTGGTTAGACTAAAAAGTCACACTCGTTCAGCGTATCGGTAGGGGTTCTCCTACATGGATATAAAGTAGTGGCCGTACTCGAAAACGAGTTGGCAGCCACCATGTATGTATGTATGTATGTATGTATGTTCTTCTGGTTTTATAATTTCACAAAGTTTTACCAATAGAGAGAAAGTCGGTTTCTAACATAGACACAAGACTCTCTCATTGGAATTTACACAACATCAACTAGGTAGATATGTATGTCTGCATGCATGCATGTGTAGATATGGATGTTATTGTATGTGTGGATGTGTATGTTTTGAGTTGTATGCGTGCATGTGTATATGCTTTGTATCTGTACATGTGTATATGCAGTTATTAGATGAAACATTTTTGGAATGTTTTACATATTTTTACTGTTCCATTAATGGATTGTACTTGTAATTTCCTAACTAGTTGTGTTCTTTCTTTCTGTTCCTGTGAAGCCTAGCTTCTCAAGATTTGTATTGAGGCAGTTACTAACATATCCCAGTGCCCCAATAATCACAGGCATAAATCTGAAGGTGTAATCAGGGTGGAGTATCTGCAGATTTCTCATCAGTTCTGCATAAATATTCTCCTTTTCACTTATCTTTGATATTATATTGGCATCTGCTGGGCAGCTAATTTCCACTACTGTGCATGTTTTCTTCTCCCTGTCCCATATCATAATATCTGGTCTGTTATGCCTGCATTTTATTGGGGTTTTTACTGGAACATTCCACCAGTACTCTTTCATATTATCTACATGGATGTCTTCCACATTGTTGTAGCTTTTAATGTGTTTATTATCGGGGCTATCTTTTTTACGAACTGCATTGTACAGTGTTTTGGCCACTACATCATGCCTCATAGGTAGATAGTACCGCGATGACATCTTTGGGCAGCTGCTGATGACATGGGTGATATCCTCGATGTTAGTTCTGCAGAGTCTGCACTTGTTATCACATCTAGGTGTTTTGCCTGCATCCCTATCTCTTTTGTGAATCAGGTATTTCGTGCTAATCTCCTGTTCTTGGATTGCAAAAGCGTATCCTTCAAAGTGGGAGCCAATATAGTGGTTGTTGGTCCAAGATAGACTACTTTCCTTATCTATATTACTCTCACTCTGGAGCTTCCTGGCAACATATCCATGCATGATTTTTCGCTGATAGGCATGCAGTTTTTCATCCATGGATTCACTGCGATACTGCTGAGCGACATCCCTGGGTGTGAGTTTTTGATTATCACACAGGGAATATCTCTCAAGTAGTTCCTTCCCAACTATCATGATCTTATCTGTTTCATGCAGATAGACTTGCTCGAGAAGCGGGCTCCTACGCTTCGAGGTTCGTAGATGTTGTTGGAGAGATATGATTCGACATTCAAATGTTGTCTGGACTGATGTTAGGCCTCTGCCTCCCTGCTTACATTTCAAGTAAAGGCGGTCTATGTCACTGTTGATGTGGAAGTTTCCGGTGTTGCTCAGTATTTTTCGAGTTCCAACATCAACTGCTCGGATTTCGTCTATCGTCCAATTGAGTATTCCATGTATGTATGTATGTATGTATGTATGTATGTATGTATGTATGTATGTATGTATGTATGTATGTATGTATGTATGTATGTATGTATATATGTATGTATGTCTGTACGTATGTATGTATAAATGTATGTATAAATGTATGTACAAAAACACACTGACAAAGTTATACGTGAGTATCCTGTAGTCAGGTAAGATTTATAGTAAAAACGCCTGTATATTATACAAACTAGATATAATACAAAAGGAATACAAGCATGTACACATCTGTTTGTTAATATATGTATGTGTATGTATGTGCATGTGTATGTCTCTGTGTATGTGTATGTCCATGTGTGCGTGTGTGTGTGTTATGTCTATGCTTCGGGGTGGAATATTACATTTTCAACTAATTCCGCCTACTTATTTTCCAATATATTGGTGGAAACATATGACTTTGCACTGGTTGACACAAGCGCAATTATCGATCTTCCCTTTTCGTCAAGGACAACATTTATGATATCTATGTACATTGACACTGTTCCGTCCTACATAAATACTGTTGCTGTCTACTTTTTCCGTCTCCAGAGACTTATATTCCCAACTACGACTATTTTTCGTAATAAAAAAAACTTGCGTTGAAGCCGTTAAACCTAAATTAACTTAATATTCAAAGATTGTTACCTCCTCAACGGTTTTAAATATACATACATAGATTGTTTATATATATATATATATATATATATATATATATATATATATATATATATATGTGTGTGTGTGGGGGGGGGGTGTATATATATGTATATTATACATATATACACATTTATATGCATGCACAATATGTTGTATCATATTTATAGATAGATAGTTGCAACCACTTCATATCGATTGCGCCCTGAATTCGTTTTACATAGAAGCTTCACATGCGAAAATACAAAGAGAGACAGATATATATTTAAAGGTGGCACAGTTTCGTGATGTTTGAATGCTATGCCAAAATTATGACATTTTACTACAGCATTTGTTGATTGTAGCCAAGTTGAAAGTTTTATCCATTTTCGTCTGTGTACTTGCAGAAGACATTACTACCTGTTGTTATAACGTTATTAAATAATTTTCTTGTCTTTTACTTTTCAATAACTTAATGGGTTTCAGAAATGTAAGAACTCACAGGCTAGTTAAAATAAAATAGATTGATTGATTTTGCTTTTCCTCTTTCACAGTGAATATGGAAATGAAACCATAAAGGCCATTTGACAGCTTGAGAAAAATCCGAGGAGTGTTACCTAAACCTCAACTCACCTTTAAACAACAAGTACTCTTTGCGTTTTCTCTACCATCACGTCGAACTCGGAGAGACAATTTCAGTTACCGTAAAAGAACACTGGCCAGAAGGTCCAGGAAGTGTGGAGAAAAGCAAATATCCTGACTAAAATGGAAACTAAAAACATCCGCTCTTCAATCGAGAAATTGTATAAGGATTATCAAGGACTGAAAAAAAAAAAAGGATGAAAAGCAATTGTGAATAAAGACGACTCCTAACACCAGTCTTATTGCCATGTGGGAACGGGAGAAAATATTGGTATAACAGGCAAGTACTTCTTACAGCACAATTGCGGAGAGTTTTGGTCATGATGTATCTTATCTTTCAATTTCCCCTTCAGCTGTTTATCAAACAAGAACCAGCCACTGTGAGATGATGGCTCAGGAAATCGAGGTATTCGCTTTCCAATATAAAAACAGATCCTGGCTAGACCTCCACTGGGGATGGGAAATTATTAATATCGACTTCCCGATCTAGCACACTCGAAGATTGGATTGCAGGTTTAGTTACATGGAACGACAAGGAAAGGAAATGAGGAGCTCTTATGTGATCCTATTGCGAGAAATGGAACCGGACGACAAGTCGCTGAAGTTGTTTTGAAGGAAATTCAACAACTAATAATTGAATAATATTTAGAATGCCCTAAGACACCACTGCCAGTAACACAGGTATACACCAAGGAGCCAATACAAACATTGAAACAGCTCTGAAAAAATCCCGCTTGCTTGCCACCATCACATTCTTGAACTGGTTTTGAAGAAAGTGTTCGAGATCTTTTTCCCATCATCTGGTCCCAGTATCCGAATGTTCAGAAAGTTCCAGAAACGTTGGGATTCCAGCAATAAGTCTTATTATCAAAACATCCTGGATGATGATGCGCCCATGGAAGATTGTTACAAACAAAAGAGGGAGGAGATGGTTGAATATCTACTGACTGTACTGCTTTCTGGAGATCATCCATAAGAAGACTAAGCTGAGTTTACAAAGTTCTCCCTTCTCAATCTTGGTGGTTGGTTATCTCCTATTATGTACTGGAAGAGCAAATGCTCAGTATTTAATTGAAATAAAGGAAAATGGTGTACAACCGTCTATTAGCAAATGATAAAAAATCAGACAAATAACGTTATTTTTTCGAATTATGAGAAAAAGATGTTTACCAAGATTCTCGTGTTAAAACCTTCACTAGAATCATATTCAACTTAAATCTTCTATATTTAGTATGAAACTTAAAACCATGGAAACGTTCATTATAAATTATCATAAATATAACCACACTACATAACTAGTCCTGGTAAGGAAAACACGCATAGAAAATGACGGCAGAGGAAACTGTTGGCTGTCATTAACCGCCATAACTAGATGATGTGGAAGACACTGAGACGAAAGAACGAAACAATAGTCAAGTTTTAGGATAGGAGATACGTCGTAGTAAATAGGCACGTTAAAAAAGAAGAGGAGGGGGCCACTTGCGTCAAAGTTGGTATTTAAAAATTGGCAACACGTGGCTCCCCCTCCCTTTATATATATATATATATGTGTGTGTGTGTCTGTGTATATATCCGTATGTAGTTGACGGCTGAGTGAAAAGAGTACTCAATACTGAAGTTCATTTTAAATAATTATTTTATTAAGGCTAAAAAGTGAGCCTGGTTACTCTGGTGTTTTGTCTACATCTCACAAGGCCCTGATGACCTGTGAGAAGTAGGCGAAACTCCAGAGTAACAAGAATCTCTATATGTATACATATATATATTTAGTAATAAAGATAAATTTGAAGACTAAAATCCAAAGAGGGCTCGATAAGGATAAATATATATCAAATATATAAGAACGCTAGAGCAAATATTTATTAAAATAACAGATTAAAGTAGATCCCGTTAAGGGTGAAAGCAGCGATTCTTTGCTTACACTTTAATCTTTTATTTTAATAAATAAATAAATAAATATATATATATATATATATATATATATATATATATATAAAATGAAGAAGTATATATATTTCTACACGAGTATAGATACAAGTATAGATACATAGTGATCATCCAACTGATACTAATATATATCAGTTGAACGCGCTGTATGTTTCTATGGGGTAACTTGTTCAACTAATTTTAAAGTTAGTAGCCTATAGCAACTAATTTTAGAGTTAGTAGCATATATCTATACATCTTTATGTTCTATTTCATTTTACTAATTCTTTCTAAAATTCGTAGTCTCTCACCTTTTGAACTTTTACTTATATAAAAAAGTAATTTTCTTTGTAATGTTCCAGAATCGATATATATATATCATAACAATTCGAAATATTTCTAATTTTAGCACTTTTCAAAAATTACCTTTAGATAATGCAGTGGCTGTGGATCTTAACTAGAATGTTCATGATCCGTTAAAGATAAAAAGAAAATGGAAGAGAATTTGGTATCTGATTGTGTTTCAATAAACAGTAAAGGGGAAATTTCATAAATGGAGAATGCTGCATGATGTCCTCTTATGCAAGTAGATTCTCGCAGTCTAAATATGGAGAGCGGAAAACTAAATCAATTGATATTGTCATCATAATTAACACACACACCCATACTCAAATGATTGTACACGCACAAACACACACACATTAATGCATACATACATACACACGTATAAACTCCTCCTCCACACACACACACACACACACACACACATATATATATATATATCTATATATATATATATATATATAATGAAAAATTGAACAGGGACAGAACAGAGAGGCAGTACGATAAATGTTTATTAAATTCACGCTCAGGAGAGTGGGGGGTAGGTGGCATATATATAATGGCAAGCATGACCTATTATGAATATATATATATATATATATATAAATGGAAGTACAGCATATTCGAAGCCAGAGCCTCAGCTAAGCCGACGAATGCTTTCAGTATATATATATATATATATATATATATATATATATATATATGGGCGCGACGGATTCGGCTGAGGTCACAGATCTTATAGGATTATTCCTACTAGCTAAACTCACCGATATGTTTCCTGCATTCGGCGGTGGATTGTACAGTGATGATGGGCTCCTTACCCTTAAAGGGTACAACCCCAGTAGTACAGACCAGGTCCTTAAACAATTAATCAGCTTCTTCCGCGACTGGGGATTTAAAATAACCCTACAAACGTCCCTGACCCGAGTAAACTTCCTGGACGTTACCCTTGACCTCGATAATGATCTGTACTACCCATACAGGAAACCCAACGACAACCGGCACTACATCCACCGTCGGTCAAACCATCCTAGGAACATCACCAATAACCTGGTTAAAAACATCTCCCTCCGCATATCTCGTTTGTCCGCTAATGAGCAGATATTCGAGGAACATGCGCCTTATTACAACCAGGCTCTCAAGCGGAGTGGTTTCCGGGAGGAAATATCCTACTGTCCAGCTTCCATTAGCAGAACCAGCAGGCGACACCGCCGCTCACGCAATGTAACATGGTTCAATCCTCCCCATAATGACGGGGGGGGGGGGGGGGGGGGTTAGACAAGGGCTGTAACACCCCACTTGCTGACTTTGTAATGGGTAACCCCTGCTTGCAAAGGTAGACGTAATATCTTCTTTTATATCTTTTTATCGCTTCCTCTATATTTCTTTCTTCCCCCATCCCTCCCTAGTCCTCTAGTCCTTCCACCCCAGTCCTCTTTCTTTGTCGTCGTCCTTTTCATTTTCTCGCCCACCCGAGGCAGCCCCTCGGTCCTTTGTAGCCTCAGTACCCCCACCCCTTCCCCTATTCTATGATAGAATTGGCCGACTCCGCTTTTTATAGCAGATGTGATAGACCCCGTATACTTGCCTTCTTATCCGATGGCTGCCCTTTTCCCGTGCTTTCTACATTTCTTAGTGGTATCTTTGCTTTAATTTCTCGTATATCAGTATTCTTTTTGGGGTGGGGGGGGGGGGGATTCTGAATTAATTTTCCGTATCAAATTTTTCATATACTTCGTACGAGCATTTATGTAGTTTGCACTAGAATTTTTGTATCGTAGCGGCACCCTTAGAGATAGTATTAGTATTCTTTTTCGGGATTCTGAATTATTATTTCGTATTAGTTTATTTTTTGCACTGGGTGGTTGCTGGCCTTGTGCCTAGGGTAGAAACCATTATTTCGTATTAGTCCTGGGACTCTGAATTATTATTTCGTGGTAGTTTCTTTAGTATTTTGGCCCCCCACTTGTTGACCCATCACCGTAAGATATACTCGGTTGATTACTACTACTTCTTAAAAGGGTCTCATTATAATTCCGTCCCACCTAGTAAACCTTTCTTTAGTCTAGCAGTACCAGTGAGAGACTTGATAGCTGTCCTTAGGTTATAGTAACCAGAAATTGTTTTTTTTTTATATTTAATTGTTTTTTTAACATTCTCAGTATTTTTCTATATATTTACCCCATATTGTTTTACTTATTGTTTCGACTTCCTCCCCCTCCCCCTCCCTAGTATACTTCCTTGACCTCCTGCCCTGCTGTAGTTGGCACTATCAACGCACGACTGGGTTTCCTCCACCCCCTCTCCCTCTTTCTTCTACTGGCAGGTTCAGCTACCCCTTCCTTCCACAAATTGCCATGATAGAATTATGTGTCTCAACAACAAATTTTGACCAATCCTTGTGACAATCACTTTTACCATATATGGAATTACCCCCCTGAGAAGCTCGGCTATTCATATACCAGGATAAAAATGTTCATTTAGTCGAGAATTAGCCGTCGAAACGGCTTGAGCTCAGCCGTCGGGGTCCTACTCGTTCCTATTACCCACTCTACTACCCTAAGTATTGAGTACTTTGGTGCGTTATGGTCCACCTGGTTCCTTACCACATTTCCTTCGTTATATATATATATATATATATATATATATATATATATATTCAGGTTTGAGGTTCACCACTTGATAGAGCTGGTCTATTCCGTATGGTCAATCGTAATGTAATAATATAGAGAGTACTCAACGTAAAGCAGTTCAACCGTCTCTGTTTTTGTAGTTGCTGGTGCTATTACGGAGTTAAATATTATAATGAAATGACAGGAGGCTGGATTTGTGTAAATCCTTGAAAGGTTTATTATACTATGATCATTTCAATGACCGGGTTCCGTATGAATCCGGTGATATCATCAGGTATTCGAAATATAATACGTGAATGTAATAGATAAAATCCATGGGGCTGAAAATCGAGGACCCGAGGGCGATCGCTATCCTGTACCTTCTACCTTAGCCGGTCGCCCTCGAGTGACGTGGCTAAAGCTTACAGTGTGCTACTACCGGTCAGACTTATCTTCCTTCCTCCTTTTGTTTGCCTATATCTGACCGGTAGTAGTTGTTTAGATACGGGTCCCGTAGAATAAAAAAAAATTTCTTCGCGACAATTCTGGCCTGACTGTAATACCGACCTTTCCTCCTCTTTCTTTCTGTCTTTCTTCTTATAGCTGACATTAACCCTGGCTTCTCTTCTTCTTCCTTCCCCCTTCTTATCTCTCCCTCCTTTCTTTCTTTCTTTTGTCTTGTGGCATGAGATTAACACTAACTTATGTTCCCATCCCTTTCTGTTTTCCTTTATCTGACCGGTAGTAGCACACTGTAAACTTTAGCCACGTCACTCGAGGGCGACCGGCTAAAGTAGAAGGTACAGGATAGCGATCGCCCTCGGGTCCTCGATTTTCAGCCCCATGGATTTTATCTATTACATTCACGTATTATATTTCGAATACCTGATGATATCACCGGATTCATACGGAACCCGGTCATTGAAATGATCATAGTATAATAAACCTTTCAAGGATTTACACAAATCCAGCCTCCTGTCATTTCATTATAATTATATATATATATATATATATATATATATATATATATATATATATATATATATATATTTAAGAGTTAAACAAGATTCAATGAATACATCAAGGAATCAGTTTTACAATAGATGGGAAGCACTCTACAAAAATATTTTCCAGAGTTATTAATATTAATTCAAAATATTTAAAAAATAGATATTCTTGTGATCAATTATATTTTATTATACATATTTCAGAGGTACTGAATTAAGTTCAACAGTACGTCCTCATCAGATAAAATAAAATGATACATGACATACCCTGACATGGTAGATGGTTAAGATTTAATCAAGGTAGTGATTAACTTATGACACAACTCAATATTTATACCCTAATATTGAGAACATGAGAAAACGTAATACAAACAATAGAGAGAGTGTGAGTAATATATTTTAAGAAATACATGGCATCAATATAACAGTTATAGAATTTTAATTTTGAAAACTACTAGAGAAAGAGGAGGGAAAGGAAAGCATATAGGAAGAAACAGCTGATGTGATAACTTATCCAGTATTTAGCTTGAGAAGACAGATGAAAGATGATTAAAGAGAGAGAGAGAGACAAAGGGGAGTAATTTATGTTCAAGTGTCTACACACAGAGATTCTTATATATGGTTAATTTTCAAAATATTTAATTTATGTTATTTCAAGCTAAAGAATCAAAGTTTAGGTTTTAAAAGTTAATAGGTATATGTATTAATATTATAATATAATTATGTTAGATTTCTAAAATTAAAATTTATGAAAACAAATTTAAAGGATTTACGAAACCCGAGAAATAAAGAAAGTATATATATATAGTGTTTCATATCCCCACGAAGGTAATCTTTATCAAAATTACTTATAATATTGGCAACAGTTTCTATAATATAATTTATAAGATATTTATAGTTATAACTATTAAAGAATTTATTGTTACATGGTTTGAGTGCCTAAAGTATCAACCGGCCTTATAATTAAACTTAAAGAAGTCAGAATTTTCAACTATATATATGTATTGATCATAATATACTAAGATTATAGTTTATTATTTGTTCATATATTGTATTAAGTAAATGATTATATAAGTTCGCCCTTCCAGGGAAAACCAAACACTTATAATAATACATAATGTCATTTGAGTGTTTAAATTATTTATAAATGTAACTACGATTATGATATTACACTAGATAAAGATATTTGTACAAACTATATATAGGTATTAATGAAACGGTATACATTTAATAAAGAATAATAATTATACTCAATGTTAGTAATGTTATAATTGTAGTTTTACCTCCAGTTCAGTGGAGAGATAGACCCATATTTGTCAGCTATTATGGTTTGTTAGATATACATAAAAAACAAAGTGCAAATCCAACTTTCTGAGTCCCCCAAAAACATCTCAAAATGAGTAAAATATTTATATATATATATAAAATATGCAAACGCATGAATGATCCACAGTCCAAGTTATAATCAGTAAATTTACTAGTTAGATATCTAAACTATATATTTAAAACAGAGACAGAAAAATAAAAATCCGAATCAAAGTTAAAAATATAAAAAAAAACCCCATAGGGTAAGCATATCCATCAAGTAAACAAGTTATCAAAACAAGTGTCATTCATTCAAACATTAATTCCATTATAAATGATTAGAAGATAAAGCATTATTAAAGTTTTATAAACCGTTATGACTTATATGTTCAACAATTGATGATAGACGTCGAAAAACAGGCTTGATTGCTTACTGTTTTTTCCTGACTTTTTGCGAGGCTTGGAAAGTAGACAAATCTTTATGAAGGCAGTTTGAGAATAATTCACTTTTTTTGTCAATTAAGTTTTAATAATTATTAATTATTAATTATTATTAATTATTAATACTCGATCTTTTGGACGAAGCTTTGTAATAGTGGAGTTTATATCAACTTTTCAATATCAATTAACTGCAGCCTCTGTACAAAGGAGACCCTATTAATAATTAATAATTATTAAAACTTAATTAACAAAAAAAGTGAATTAATATATATATGAATTAATATATATAAATATATATATATATACATATATATATATATATATATATATATATATATATATATATATATATATATATATATATATATATATATTGGTAAACGGAAAAGAAAATGCTGACAAATTGTTCACAGTGAAAAATAGTTTAATTAGGAATAAGTGAGAATTAGTAATAGTATTGGTTAGTATTCAGTTTTGGTTTTAAGTTTTACCGGTTGCGCATTTCTAATGCTTTTCAAAAATAATTTTGAGATAGAGCGTCCGTGATATTTGCTCTAATCTGATTAGTTTTGGAAATTCTACCTGTTTTTATGTTAAAAAAGTGGCTCCAGCGGTATTAAAATAAGTTTTGCGCCAATTCGTGTTGCAAAAATTCTTGTGGTCAAAACAATTTTGATTGGTCGGTAGAGGTCATGTGAATGTTAAAAATTGATTTTGCGCCAAACGTAGGTTTGTGTCGGCTGATTGAGAAGTCACTGAAAAATAAGTCTTTCAAAACAAATATGTGTGTGTGTAGTAGTAGTAAAGAGGTTCGTTGTTGTGATAATGGTCAGCAGGGATGCGTGTGCGAACCGCAGCCTGTTGACAGTTCAAATGCCTATTAAGACAAGTGTGTGTGTGTGTGTGTGTGTGTGTGTGTAGCAGAGTAATTCGTGGTAGAGGGATGGTCAGTAGGAATGTGTCTGTGTGTGGGGGATATTTTAACATGTTAAAAGATATTTTTCAGCTCTTGTCTTATACGGAGAAGTGTGTGTGAGTGTGTGTGTGTGTGTGTGTGTGTGTGTGTGTGTGTGTGTGTGTGTGTGTGTGTGTGTGTGTGTGTATGTCTCTTTGTATGTTAATGTACGCGTGTGTATGTGTGTGTGTATATATGTGCGTGTGTGCGCATACACGTGTGTGTGTGGGTGGTTCAGTATTTATTTTTGTGGTACTGGTGAAATGGTGTACATTATTCGATATTTTCATTAAAATCCATTCTCTCAATAGAACATCAAGAACCTTAATAATAAAAGGTGTGAAATGATATATAGTATTGGCATAATACCAAGGTGTGTGTGAGTGTGTCCAGATTGTACGTATATATATATATATATATATATATATATATATATATTCATAATAGATCATTCTTACCATGTGGATGCACATATGTATGGATATAATGCAGATCATTGAAATTATGCTTTTACAAATGTCTCACAAAAGGCACATACATGTAGAAAAATAGATTGAAAAACTAATATCAAAGCCAATCATAAGTATAATAAACCGCGGCCTCAATAGAGTTTCTGAAGACATGAATTATAATGTCTGTATGATACAGAGCAAGTATCAAACCTATTTACGAATGAGAGAGACATTTTGAATAAAAATTACAAAGTCCCTTAAATTTAGCAGAAAAAATCGGCTCACAGAAATATTAAAAATGAGAGCATTGACAAATAAATAAAGGACTTAATGTCAGCTAAGCATAGCTATAAGTTATTAATAAAAATATTACAAATTCTTTTAAGTATGTGTGAAAAGTACTAGCATGCATAAACTAGAAAAGAAACTCGAGGTGTTATACATACGTAGGTGTTATGATGAATTGTAGTTATACCGTCAGATTTTGTAAAAGGTAAAAGGATAGCTTATAAATAATTATTATATTTCCATTCTGATCCGAATAAAATCTATGCACGCCATACCCTTTCAATGTGCATATTTCAACTTGCCACCCGGTGGAAATATTGCCTAGAAGTAGAATAGAGAAAAAAAAATGAAAATAAAAATGAACCCTACGATAGAGAATCTGACACATATGCCGATATCTTCACCCACAAATTATCTGCTTAAAAAAAGGACGATAAAAAAAAAAATGAAAAAACACAAAAACAAAAACAAAAAAATAAACGGAACTCAACCGTCCATCATCTCATATCCTATAAAAAGGTTGTAATAAATAAATTCAATCTTGCCAAAGTCGAATTAAATAAACATAATTTTTCCTTTTATATATCATGTCATATATATACACGAACACACGCAGAGACACACTGATATACACACATACACAGAAACGCATAAACACAAATACACACTCAAAAACATACACACAAATACACAGACACACTCACTCACACACACACACACAGACAGACAGACACACACACAGCATGTCACAACGATACTTATTGCTCAAACGCGAAGAATCTCTCTCTTGACTCAGCCCAGCACCATCTATTTGATGGTGGCTTTGGTTTTAAGTATATAATATATATATATATATATATATATATATATATATATATATATATATATATATATATATATATATATATATATATATATATATATATATATATGTATACATATATATATATATATGTGTGTGTATATATATATGTGTGTGTATATATATATATATATATATATATATGTGTGTGTGTAAATATATATATATATATATATATATGTGTGTGTGTAAATATATATATATATATATATATATATATATATATATATACACATATATATATATATAATATGTGTGTGTGTGCGTGTACATAAATCTATGTATGCATGCATGTATGTGTGTATGTGATGTGTGTTTCGAATAACTCATACTGATTCATTCATAAATAAATCATTGTACAATCATCCGAATAAATATAGTGAAAATAATAACAGCATCAACAAGAAGTAGAAAGTGGACAAAAGAAAAAGAACAAGGTAACTACATAAAATATAATACTGTGATGAAGTAAAAAGATACAATTTATTAGTCCCTATCTTTCAGTTACCCCGAAACCGAAAATGACTCCCAATATTCTTAATAGAAAGAAATTTCTGACAGGAAACCAATTTGATATTCAACCAAAATAATAGAGTTTAGAAAGTAAAAAGACCTACAAAAAGAAAATTGAAAGACGGAGGGAAATAAATGAAATGTCTGGCTGTAGGAGGAAACATTAACATATTAATAAAGTTTGAGCTGAAAATGTGAGTGCGAAATGTAAAAAAGGAAAAAAATACACGTACATACAGAGAGAGAGAGAGAGAGAAGGAGAGAGAGAGAGAGAGAGAGAGAGAGAGAGAGAGAGAGAGAGAGAGAGAGAGAGAGAGAGAGAGAGAGAGAGAGAGAGAGAGAGAGAGAGATAATATATATATATATATATATATATACATACACACACACACACACATATATATATATACATATGTAAATATATATATATATATGCGCCCGGCCGACTAAACTCACTCGATATGCAAATTAGGCTGTTCAGCCGTTAATATGCATAAGGAAAGTATATACTTTCAGACGTTCAACCATCTGGCAGGAAGGTATACGATGCTGACGATAGCTAATAAGATTGAAACTAGTACATCGTTCCTGTGTCAGTGTTGAACAAAAAGGTGACGTGGTTGCCTAAACACTGTACGGCGTAATTCGGGCTGTTTCTTTACAAACAAACCGAACATTATAATAAATGTTCGGTAAACCGATACGTGCATATATATATGTGTGCATGTATGTATATATATATACATACTACTGTACGTCTGTATACATATATGTATGTACGTATACATACATACTTACATTTAAGTAACTGCCGTACTAAGAGTAGGAAATGAAATTTCGTTTCATTCTATTCCATTTATATATATATATAATATTAATTCAAAATATTAACAAAATAGATATTCCTGTGATCAATTATATTTTATTATACATATTTCAGAGGTACTGAGTTAAGATCAACAGTACGTCCTCATCAAATAAAATAAAATGATACATGACATACCCTGACATAGTAGATGGTTAAGATTCAATCAAGATAGTGATTAACTTATGACAAAACTCAATATTTATACCCTAATATTGAGAACATGAGATTTATATAATACAAACAATAGAGAGAGTGTGTGTAATAGATTTAAAAACTACATGGCATCAATATAACAGTTATAACATTTTTAATTTTTAAAAACTACTGGAGAAAGAAGAGGCAAAGGAAAGCATAGAGGAAGAAACAGCTGATGTGATAATATATTTAGTAGGTGGCTTGAGAAGACAGATGAAAGATGATTTACAATCTATTGTAAAACTCATTCTTTGATGTATTCATTGAACCTTGTTTAACTCTTAAATATATATATATATATATATATATATATATATATATATATATATATATATATATATATATTTCGGTGACAGCCATCATTGGCTGTGACCTCTTCAGGCACTCCGAATTGGTGTGGAAAAGACAGGTACGCATGTTGTTGAAGTGTGTTTTACTCCGTCAATACATCGATATGTCCAGCTCCTGGTTGTGTTGTTAATCTTATGATTCCAGTTCCTCAGAGAAATAACAACACAACCAGGAGCTGGACATATCGATGTATTGACGGAGTAAAACACACTTCAACAACATGTGTACCTTTCTTTTCCACACCAATTCGGAGTGCCTGAAGAGATCACAGCCAATCCTGGCTGTCACCGAAATATATATAGCAGTAATTTTTAATTTATAATAAACGACGCCAAATTTTACATATTTGACTTAATTATTTTGTATATATATATATATATATATATATATATATATATATATATATATATATATATATATACATATAGAGGTGGCCTTTACTCGCCTCGTCGTAGCTACATCACTGGGTTGTGAGTGTTTTCTTGTTTTCTTGGGAGCTACATTACAACCCTTACAGGTAAGGAGGCAGAAACTAGTGGAGAAGGCTAGATGCCACCGGCTAGATATACTCGGGATTTACTAAAAAAAGTTCTGTGACTCTGATACTGTAGATTTGGATGGAGGATAAAAAATCCACTATTCATGGACGGTGCAAGAAATGACTGAACAGGTGACTGTGGGGTTACCCCCAGGCGCCCGGGTGTCACAATGTGTTATGGGCTGGATCCCATTAGAAGGGAGAATTTGTCGCTGGAAGCTTAGGCTGAAAGATAGGTTTCTGTGGGTGGTGTAAGTTTATGAAACACGTCCTTCCTTGATGAAATCACTGCAGCTTTAGATGTAGTTAAGGCTGAACATATATCGTGATGGGAGACTTCAGCGAACATATTGGCACTGACCACCTGACATGGAAAGGAGTGATTGGGAGGAACGGCAATCCCGATATAAATACAAATGCAGAGGCCGTACTAGACGTCTGTTTTATCAATTAACTCTCGATTATGAAACTTCCAACACAAAGACATCCATAAATATACATGGTACAATGGGAATCAGGGACAGAGATCAATAATTGATTTTGTTATTGTTTCTGGTCACTTCAATTCTGTGCTGGATGTTCGTGTTAATAGACAGGTTGAGCTGCCAACTGATAACCATCTAGTTATCTGTAAGTTGAGACTACCAAAGTAGCACACAAAACTGGCAGGCCCCTTGCGACCTACAGGATAACGGGAGAAACATTGGTAAGGAAGTCAAGACCAGGTATGAAGATACTATTGCATCCAAATCCAGAGAACTCCCTGAGCAAACTGAGGACGTTGAAATAGAGTGGAGATTGTTCAGCGCAGCAGTTTCTGCTTGACAAACTAAACAATAAATAGTAATAAAAATAAAGTGGAAAAGTGAAAATCATGTGGTGCGTGTTTTTTTCTTTTTTTGCTCTGCTGGCAACATGGCCATCACCAAATGGAACAACATATATATTTACACAGAAACACACACACACACACACACACACAGATACCCACACAACCTAACAGGACATAGAAACAGACACAGACACACACACAATATATATATATAGTAATGATAATAAATGAGAAGACTAAAATCCAAAAGAGGACTCGAGAAGGATAAATATATATAAAATATATAAGAACCATAGAGCGAACATTTATTAAAATAACAGATAAAAGTTTAAGCAAAAATCGCTTTTAGAAGATTCTGTTATGGGCGAAAGCAGCGATTCTTTGCTTAAACTTGACCTGTTATTTAAAAAAAAAATATATATATATACAATATATTAATAAATGGAAACTATATTTATAAAACCATAATTATTTTATTATATATACCAAGGGTATGTCAATATTTATTAATAAAACAAATTTGTATTTTATCTGATGAAAGCGCACCATAATATGCCTTGGTTGCCCTTGAAAGAAAACACACCTCAGACACACAAATGAAAACAACCCCTCCCCAAAACATAACACAGACACTAACACAAAAGAACAAACAACAACAGCAAACGAAAAACACCACACAAAAACAAAAACATGCATACACATACATAAACACAAGAAATAAAAAAAACTGTTAAACATTGTGTACAACAACAATTTAGTAAAAACCCAAGGGCCTAACTTCACCCAGGCAGGGGATTTCCTCCACCTCAAAATGATTAAGGCCCCAGAGGACACATATAAAACACTAAAAAACAATTTTAAAGAGGACGTGGCCCTCCTGCGTCGGGCCCATTAACCGCGTCCTCCTAAAAAATGTCCCGCTCCCCTCCCCAAACACCCTCACAACTCCAAATACCCCAACCACACAACACACTGATGCCCCTACACTTCCACAAACCACCACCCCACCCAACAACCCATCCCCCACCCTCATGGAAATTCTGCAGCCCGATACCCGGGACGCAGAGAGGTAAGTGCCTTTTCTCTTCACCACCATCATGGCTATGCTAAGAGTAGGCTGTCTAAATGTGCGTGGCCAGGGCTCAACTTGGAAGCAAGCAATGCTTCTAAATGACCTCAGGTCACAACGTATAGATGTGATGGTTATTTGCGAGGCCCGGATCAGCAACGTGCGACAGCTGGCCCCCTCCTTTGATGATTTTGAGATGCACTCATTTCTCTGTCAGCCCGGTGGTGGGGGTGGGGTTGTCGTTCTGCTGCAAAAACATATGGGTCTCGCAACACAGACGGTAGATTTGAACCCGGAGGGTCGACTAGTGGTTCTGGACCTTGGCAGTGGTGAAGGCGGAGCGTTTAGGCTGGTAGCCGTCTACGGCCCTTTCGAGTCAACGCGGCCAGACTTCTTCCATCGTCTGGAGACTTTTCTAGGGACGTCCCGCTCGTTACTATTAGTGTGGGACTGGAATGGTATCCTAGATGCACGTTGGGACTACGTAGGGGCCTGTCCCGATAGAGAGGGGTGTAACAGCCTCAAAGGGTTAATCGGTCGATTTGACCTGGCCGATAGATATCGACTAGATTTTCCGACTGCGCCAACCTGGACTTGGGCAAACCGCAGCGGATCATCTAGGTCGTACCTAGATAGGTTCTTAGTTAGAAATAAGGATAAGGACTTTTTAAGTTGTCCAAAATGCTCATGGTTGGCTATTCAGACCACAAGTTAGTGACCTGCATGGTCAACCTTGACAGAACGCATAGACAGGGACCCGGTTACTGGAAGCTCAACTTGTCCTTACCAGCAAGTAAGGCTTACAGGGACCCGATTAACACTGTAGTTAAGGAGCGGTTGACGGGCACCATCGTCAACAGCAGGTCTCTATAGAATTTAGTAAGGAGTTAGCCTCAAATCGAAATAGGAAGGAAAGGGAGTTGGTAGATAGTGTAGAAGAGGCAATTAAAAGCGGCGACGTGGCTAGAGTGCTAGCGTCGAGAACGGCCCTGGGCCAGTTCTTCGACGCGAAACACGAAGGCTGCATCGTCCGAAGCAAAATACGTGCTCTGGGAAACGAGGGGACCAAAGCTGTTAGCTGGGCCCGCGTGACAGAAGCCAAAAGGGGGATTAGATCCACTATCCGGTCTTTGCGAGACCAGGATGGACGGGTGATCCTTGATGTACGAGGCTTTTAAAAAGCACTTTGCCAGATTGTCCGGAAGGGGCGGGGAACCGGTTGGGGATGTGGAATTCGATCCATACCTCGACGGCCTGCCGCGTCTCTCGGTCAGGGAGGCGAAGTCCTGCGAAGAGCCAATTTCAGCCGCTGAGATAGAGGACGTGCTGAGCCAATGCGGCAAACGCAAATCCCCGGGTCTCGATGGTCTTCCATACGAACTATATCTAGCTATGCTGGACTTGTTCCCCGATCTCCTCGAGGCGGTCTACTGCAACTAGCAACAGAACGGGAGAATTTCCCTGTGCTGTGACCAAGGGCGTAGTCACGCTAGTGAGGAAGGACGTAAACAAAGTGGACGATATAAATAATTTCAGGCCCATAACCCTGCTAAATACAGAGTTACAGATTTTGTCCAAGGTTCTAGCAAAGAGGTTGGGGCTTGTCGTGGGCAACCTGGTGGGAGATGCGCAGACATGTGCTATCCCGTCCAGGTCCATCCACGACAACCTTCACCTCATGCGATACATCATAGAGAGGGTTGGGAACGAACCCGGCTTTGGTGGGGCTCTGATCAACTTGGATCAATATAAGGCGTTCGATAGGGTTGACCATGGTTACCTGGATGCGGTGCTAGCGGCGGCAGGCTTCGGACCCGTTTTCAGGAGCTGGATCAATGCCATGCACAGCAGCCGCATCTGCTCTAGGGTCAAGGTGAACGGCTACCTCTCGGAGCCGTTCAAAATCGCGCGGTCCATCCGACAAGGGTGCCCTCTCTCCTCCCTTCTGTATGTGTTGACTCTCGAGCCACTACTGCGGAAGTTGGAGTTGTTGCAGGGCATCCCTTTGGAACCGGGATTGCGGAAAGCGGTGTCAGCCTACGCCGATGATGTGACAGTAATGGTGCCGACGGCCTCCGAAATCGAGGCGGTCGGCACCTTACTGGAGGAGTACGAAAAGTTCACAGGGGCTAAGCTGAACCGGGACAAGTCGATCGGTTTGCAACTCGGCACGTGGAGGGGCAGACCGATGCCCTCCGATGGCGTCGTCGGACGCTGGACGGAGGGCCCGGTGAAGTTGCTCGGGGTCTGGTTCGGACCGGACCTCCAGGTGGAGAAAAACTGGGCGGAGGTTACGAACAGGGTGTTTGCACTGACCCAGAAGTGGGCCAGTTGCAAACTATCCCTGAAAGGTCGGGCGGAGGTGGCGAACACTTATATAGCGTCCGTCATCTACTACCGCCTGACCGTAGTGCCCTGCCCAAGGGAAACCCTCACCAAGATGGAGCGCGCGCTCTTCCAATTCCTTTGGAAGGGGCGGGCTCCTATGGTGAGGAGATCCATCTGCTGTCAACACCCTTCGAAAGGAGGGCTGGGGATGCCGTGGCTAATGATGCGTAAACACGCATTAAGGCTACGGCACCTCTACGTATTCCTCACCGGACAACCGGTGTGGGCCTCGTTTGTGAGACGAACCTTTCCCAGACTCGTCTCACTCACCGAACTGCAATCCTGGGTCAAGCAAAGACCGAGAAAACTGGGCGCCTGGCACACTGAGTGTGCCCAGGCGCTCACCGCCCTCTGGCAGGCGGATCCGGTTATCAGTGGAGACTCCACCGCAACATTCTATAGAGGGCTGGTACGCAGCAGGTGCGACGGCGCCCCCGGAGAAGCCCTAGACATGGAGGAGGACGAACTGGCCAGCCTGTTCGGTAGGACATTCAGCCCGGGACCTATGGACAACTTCCAGAAGTCCCTGGCCTGGCAGTGCTACCGAGGGGCTTTACCCGTTCGAGAAAGGCTCTACAGACACGGGCGCCCGGGTAGGGACCCCGCCAAAAAGATCTGTCCCAGATGCGTGTGCGACGAGGAAACCGTTGCACACGCATTGGTACACTGCTCGGGCGTAGCCGATCTGTGGGGCTATGTCGAACAACTGCTGTCAAGGGTGGGACCGATCCGGTTGACCACCGAGTCTATTGTAATGATCAAGCCGCCTCCCCCCTTCAAAGATGAAGCAGAGGCGGTGTTTCTGTGCGTAATAGCCATGGCGAAAGAGGTTGTATGGTGGACGCGTCTGAAAGGACTGAGGTCAGGCACCTTTCTCTCTGGCCAACAACTGGTCCGTTTCTTCCGATATCATTTCGGAAGAAGGATCAGGATGGAGAGAGAGGTGCTGCACCCCAGTCGTTTTTATGAAAGGTGGGTGAAAGTGGCGAGAATGGCCCGTGTGAATGGGCCTTCTCTTTACATAAGCCTGTAGGTGGAAAAGAGGAAGGAACGAGGGAGCACCCCCTCTCTGTGCTCCTGAGGAAAAGGGTTGCACACTTTTTTCGGGGGTGTGTGCGACCCCCCAAGGCGCCTCCTCTCTATTGAGGATTTTGTTAAAAATTTTATTTTTTGTTATATCTTATTTTATTTTTATATTTTGTTATTGCCTCCTCCTTATTGAGGACGCCTTTTTGTGTAAACTCCCCCCTTTGTACTTGTCCCACTTTTGATGCCCTAGTGGCAAATAAAAGAAACTTATCTATCTATCTATCTATCTATCTATCTATCTATCTATCTATCTATCTATCTATCTATCTATCTATCTATCTATCTATCTATCTATCTATCAGACGAGGAGGAGCACTTCCAAATCAAAAGAAAAAAAAGAAAACACACCTCAGACACACAAATGAAAAAAACCCCTCCCCAAAACATAACACTGACACCAACACAAAAGAGCTCACAACAACAGCAAACAAAAAACACCACACAAAAACAAAAACATGCATACACATACATAAATACAAGAAACAAAAAACTGTTAAACATTGTGTACAACAACAATCTAATAAAAACACAAGGGCCTAACTTCACCCAGGCAGGGGATTTCCCCCACCTCAAAATGATTAAGGCCCCACAGGACACCTATAAAACTTTAAAAAACAATTTTAAAGAGGACATGGGTCCCCCCTGCGTCGGGCCCATTAACCGCGTCCTCCTAAAAAACTATCCCACCCCCTTCCCAAACACCCACACAACTCCAAGCTCCCCAACCACACAACACACTGATGCCCCCACACTTCCACAAACCACCACCCGACCCAACAACCCATCCCCCACCCTAATGGAAATTGTGCAGCCCGATACCCGGGACGCAGAGAGGTAAGTGCCTTTTCTCTTCACCACCAACATGGCTATGCTAAGAGTAGGCTGTTTAAATGCGCGTGGCCTGGGCTCAACTTGGAAGCAAGCAATGCTTCTAAATGACCTCAGGTCACATAGTATAGATGTGATGGTTATTTGCGAGGCCCGGATCAGCAACGTGCGACAGCTGGCCCCCACCTTTGATGACTTTGAGATGCACGCATCTCTCTGTCAGCCCGGAGGTGGGGGTGGAGTTGTCGTTCTGCTGCAAAAACATCTGGGTCTCGCAACACAGATGGTACATTTGGACCCGGAGGGTCGACTAGTGGTTCTGGACCTTGGCAGTGGTAAAGGCGGAGCGTTTAGGTTGGTAGCCGCCTACGGCCCTTTCGGGTCAATGCGGCCGGACTTCTTCCATCGTCTGGAGACTTTTCTAGGGACGTCCCGCTCCTTGCTATTAGTGGGGGACTGGAATGGTATCCTAGATGCACGCTGGGACTACGTAGGGGCCTGCCCCGATAGAGAGGGGTGTAATAGCCTCAAAGGGTTAATCGGTCGATTTGACCTGGCCGATAGATATCGACTAGATTATCCGACTGCGCCAACCTGGACTTGGGCAAATCGTAGCGGATCATCTGGGTCGTACCTAGATAGGTTCTTAGTTAGAATTAAGGATAAGGACTTTTTAAGTTGTCCAAAAATGCGCATGGTTGGCTATTCAGACCACAAATTAGTGACCTGCATGGTCAACCTTGACAGAACTCATAGACAGGGCCCCGGTTACTGGAAGCTCAACTTGTCCTTGCCGGCAAGTAGAGCCTACAGGAATCGGATTAGTACGTTAGTTAAGGAACGGTTGACTGGAGCGTTCGTCAACAGCAGGTGGTGGGTATCTCTAAAGAGAGAGATTAGAGTAGTCTCGATAGAATTTAGTAAGGTTCTAGCTGCGGATAGGAATAGGAAGGAAAGGGAGCTAATAGATAGAGTAGAAGAGGCAATTAGAAGCGGCGACGTGGCCAGAGTGCTAGCGTCGAGAACGGCTTTGAGCCAGTTTTTCGACGCGAAGCACGAAGGCTGCGTTGTCCGAAGTAAAATACGTGCTCTAGGGAACGAGGGGACCAAAGCTGTTAGCTGGGCCCGCGTGACAGAGGCCAACAGTGGAACTAAATCCACCATCCGGTCTTTGCGAGACCTGGATGGACGGGCGATTCTTGAGCCTAAGCAGATGTGTGAGGCCTTTCAAAGGCACTTTGCCCGACTGTTCGGGAGGGGCGGGGAGCCGGTTGGGAACGTGGACTTCGGTCCATACCTCGACGGCCTGCCGCGCCTCTCGGACAGGGAGGCGAAGTCTTGCGAGGAGCCGATTTCGGCCGCTGAGATAGAGGACGTGCTGAGCCAATGCGGCAAACGCAAATCCCCGGGTCTCGATGGTCTTCCTTACGAATTATATCTAGCTATGCCGGACTTGTTCCCCGATCTCCTCGAGGCGGTCTACTGCAACTGGCAACAGAACGGGAGAATTCCCTGTACTGTGACCAAGGGCGTAGTCACGCTAGTGAGGAAGGACGAGAACAAGGGGGACGAAATAAGTAACTTCAGGCCCATAACACTGCTAAATACAGAGTTACAGATTTTGGCCAAGGTGCTAGCAAAGAGGTTGGCGCTTGTCGTGGGCAACCTGGTGGGAGATGCGCGGACATGCGCTATCCCGTCCAGGTCCATCCATGACAACCTCCACCTCATGCGATACATCATAGAGAGGGTTGGGAACGAACCCGGCTTTGGTGGGGCTCTGATCAACTTGGATCAATCTAAGGCGTTCGATAGGGTCGACCATGGTTACCTGGATGCGGTGCTAGCGGCGGCAGGCTTCGGACCCGTTTTCAGGGGCTGGATCACTGCTATGCACAGCAGCCGCATCTGCTCTAGGGTCAAGGTGAACGGCTACCTCTCGGAGCCGTTCAAAATCGCGCGGTCCACCCGACAAGGGTGCCCTCTCTCCTCCCTTCTGTATGTGTTGACTCTCGAGCCACTACTGCGGAAGTTGGAGTTGTTGCAGGGCATCCCGTTGGAACCGGGATTGCGGAAAGCGGTGTCGGCCTACGCCGATGACGTGACAGTAATGGTGTCGACGGCCTCCGAAATCGAGGCGGTCGGCACCTTACTGGAGGAGTACGAAAAGTTCACAGGGGCTAAGCTGAACCGGGACAAGTCGATCGGTTTGCAACTCGGCACGTGGAGGGGCAGACCGATGCCCTCCGATGGCGTCGTCGGACGCTGGACGGAGGGCCCGGTGAAGTTGCTCGGGGTCTGGTTCGGACCGGACCTCCAGGTGGAGAAAAACTGGGCGGAGGTTACGAACAGGGTGTTTGCATTGACACAGAAGTGGGCCAGTTGCAAACTATCCCTGAAAGGTCGGGCGGAGGTGGAGAACACCTACATAGCGTCCGTCATCTACTACCGCCTGACCGTAGTGCCCTGCCCAAGGGAAACCCTCACCAAGATGGAGCGCGCGCTCTTCCAATTCCTTTGGAAGAGGCGGGCTCCTATGGTGAGGAGATCCATCTGCTGTCAACACCCTTCGAAAGGAGGGCTGGGGATGCCGTGGTTAATGATGCGTAAACACGCATTAAGGCTACGGCACCTCTACGTATTCCTCACCGGACAACCGGTGTGGGCCTCGTTTGTGAGACGAACCTTTCCCAGACTCGTCTCACTCACCGAGCTGCAATCCTGGGTCAAGCAAAGACCGAGAAAACTGGGCGCCTGGCACACTGAGTGTGCCCAGGCGCTCACCGCCCTCTGGCAGGCGGATCCGGTTATCAGTGGAGACTCCACCGCAACATTCTATAGAGGGCTGGTACGCAGCAGGTGCGACGACGCCCTCGGAGAAGCCCTAGACATGGAGGAGGACGAACTGGCCAGCCTGTTCGGTAGGACATTCAGCCCGGGACCTATGGACAACTTCCAGAAGTCCCTGGCCTGGCAGTGCTACCGAGGGGCTTTACCCGTTCGAGAAAGGCTCTACAGACACGGGCGCCCGGGTAGGGACCCCGCCAAAAAGATCTGTCCCAGATGCGTGTGCGACGAGGAAACCGTTGCACACGCATTGGTACACTGCTCGGGCGTAGCCGATCTGTGGGGCTATGTCGAACAACTGCTGTCAAGGGTGGGACCGATCCGGTTGACCACCGAGTCTATTGTAATGATCAAGCCGCCTCCCCCCTTCAAAGATGAAGCAGAGGCGGTGTTTCTGTGCGTAATAGCCATGGCGAAAGAGGTTGTATGGTGGACGCGTCTGAAAGGACTGAGGTCAGGCACCTTTCTCTCTGGCCAACAACTGGTCCGTTTCTTCCGATATCATTTCGGAAGAAGGATCAGGATGGAGAGAGAGGTGCTGCACCCCAGCCGTTTCTATGAAAGATGGGGGAAAGTGGCGAGAATGGCCCGCGTGAATGGGCCTTCACTCTACATCAGACTATAGGTGAGGAAGATGAAAGACCAAGGGAGCACCCCTTCTCTGTGCTCCTGAGGAGAAGGGTTGCACACTTTTTTCGGGGGTGTGTGCGACCCCTCAAGGCGCCTCCTCTCTATTGAGGATTTTGTTAAAAATTTTATTTTTTGTTATATCTTATTTTATTTTTATATATTGTCATTGCCTCCTCCTTATTGAGGACGCCTTTTTGTGTAAACTCCCCCCTTTGTACTTGTCCCACTTTTGATGCCCTAGTGGCAAATAAAAGAAACATATCATCTATCTATCTATCTATCTATCTATCTATCTATCTATCTATCTATCTATCTATCTATCTATCTATCTATCTTTCTATCTATCTATCTATCTATCTATCTATCTATCTATCTATCTATCTATCTATCTATCTATCTCTATCTTCTGGGATGGACACACGCGTGAAACTTGCTGGGTAAGTTCTGCCTAAATTTCTATAGAAATTCCTAACTGTAAACTTCATTTTTATATTAACTTGTAGAGGGACTGCCAGGTCAAATTTTGATCTGGTCAGTCTCTCAAAATATTCTACGCCTTGAGGCGAAATAGTACATAAAAAGTTTTTTTTTGGAAAAGCTAACATTTAAAAAAAATGGCTGAGGCTTCTTCACCAACATTCGAACGAGGAAAAGGGAAGATATGCTTACAGCTCCCCCTGCCACTATCATAGTAGCAGATGTCAAAGACAAAGGTCAGCCAGAAGAAGGATTTTCTCCACCTGTTGACCGACAACTTGACGTTGCCATGGCAACAAACCAAAACAACACAACCAGCGGCACCAGCAACAACAATAACAGCAATGCTATGAACGAAAACACAACTTCACAAATGAATTCCGCAACCACAGATCAAGCAATTGAGAACTACAAAAACAACAACAACAACAACATCAACAACGACAACAATGACAACAACAACAACAGCAACAATGATGACAACAACACCAACAGCAGCAACAATAATGACAACACCAACAAGAATAACTCCACAAACAAGGAAAAAAAGGTCTCATTTGCACAAACTGTTCAAAATACAGAATGACATCTCTAATGCCGGAGAATTGCTAAGAGATGCCAAGTAATATATAACTTTTGGAGAGAATGGCGCTTTTAGCATCACTTCTCCCGAAGAATTGCGTAGAGACACTGTCCTGAAACCATAGTTTTTAGGACAATCTCAAATACCACCAGAAAACCAGCTCAATTAACTCAAAACGAAATTGAGTTGGTTCTAAGAAACTCCATGAAGGACATTGCCTTCATACAGAAGGGAAAACTCTTCGGGAGTTTATCAATAATAATGAAAGACCAATTGATGGCACAGAAATATTCTGTGTCGCCAATTGTGTCCCCGCTCTACACCTTTTTCCCCACTTACATGGGAAAAAGTACCCAAAAAGTTAAAATAACAAACATCACACCAAATGTAAACATCTGGTGGATAATAGCTGGTTTCATCAATTTTGATGAAGATACAGTAATTCCGGTAGGAAAGTCCTCCAGGGGCATATTCAACGGTACAAGCTTAGAAGTTCTGGTCCAAATGAGACCAGAACGGATAGCTAGAATACCACAACGTGTACCTCTGGATGGAAATTCCTACATAAACATTTCTGTTGAGGGTAGGCGGCCTTCATGTTACCACTGTTTAAGCAGTGGTCACCTGAGGGCTTCCTGTCCTCAATTACCTGCATTAAAAAAGGCACTACTGCCGACACCTAACACAACAACACAACCACCACCACAATAACAACAACATAAAAACAAACCAAATTGCAAACACAGTCCCACCCAACCCCTCCCCACCTAAAACAACTCCAGAAACACACACACACTTAACAGCTCCTCAAAATGTACCCCTCCCCAGCAACACGGATGAGGCCTCATCATCGTCACCCAGTGACGATGAGGGAGAGCCTTTCCGACCAGTAAAAAGAAAAAAGAAAAGACTTAACACAAACAAAAATGCAACAAACACACAAACACCAATACAAGCGACGCAAACAGCACATACAAAAACACCCCCTCTGAAAACAAAACACCTACCACAAAACGTAAACACACACAAGAACCACAGAAAAAAGGCAACACAACACAACAAAAATGTTACACCTACATAAATACTAACAATAAAACTTTAACAGACACCATATATAAAAACCCTTCGGTCTCAACCGAAGGGAAAACTTTTACACACTGCGGAGAATCCTACCCTTAAAATGATTAGGATCTCCATGGACACACATAAACAGTTAAAAGAAAAATTTCCTAACGACGTAGGTAATCCCTGCGTCAAACCCGATAACCACGTCTTTTGAAATGTTTCCCCACACCCACCACAGACACCCACCCCACCTGACACCCCTCCCCACCAAAATCTCCGTCCCTACCCCGCCAGAGACCACTACCCCACGAAACAACCCCTCCAACACCCCCATGGAAATTGTGCAGCCTGGTCCCAGGAGACGAGGAGGTGAGTGATTTCTTTTGCTCTTCTTTTAAATTTTCAGCACCAACATGGCCAATATGAGAGTTGGATGTGTGAATGTACGCGGCCTGGGGATGCCCTGGAAACAGGGCAAACTGTTAAACGAACTCAGGTCGCACAGTATGGATGTAGTAGCCATTCGCGAGTCCAGGATCCAGAGCGAGCGACAACTGGCCCCCATCTTCGATGACTTTGAGATCTACGCATCTCTCTGTCAGCCGGGAGGTGGGGGTGGGGTTGCCGTTTTGCTGCGGAAACACCTAGACCTCGTAACACAGACGTACATCTGGACCCGGAGGGTCGACTGGTGGTCCTAGACGTTGACGGTAGTGAAGGTGGAGCCTTCAGGCTGGTGGCCGCATATGCCTCATCCGGGACACCGCGGCCAGACTTCTTCAAACGTCTAGAAACTTTTCTGGGAACGTCCCGCTCCCTGCTGTTAGTGGGGGACTGGAATGGAATCCTAGATGCACGTTGGGACTATGTGGGAGCATGTCCCGATAGAGGGGAGAGGGGGGGTATAACAGCCTCAAACAGTTAATCGGCCGATTTGACTTGGCCGATAGATATCGACTAGATTTTCCGACTGTGCCACTGTGGACGTGCACTAATCGTAGCGGAACATCTAGATCGTACCTAGATAGGGTTCTGGTTAGAAAGAAGGATAGGGACATGTTAAACTGTCCACAAATGTTCATGGTTGCCTATTCAGATCACAAATTAGTGACCTGCTTAGTCAACCTTGACAAAACCCATAGACAGGGACCCGCCTACTGGAAGCTGAACTTGTCGTTACCGACAAGCAAAGCCTACAGTAGACGGATTAGCACTTTAGTTAAACAGAACTTGACAGGGGCCATTGTCAACAACAGATGGTGGTACTCTCTCAAGAGGGCAGTTAGATTAGATTCGATAGGTTTTAGTAAAGAATTAGTGTTAGATAGAAATAAGACCGAACTGGTAGAAAAAGTAGAAGAGGCACTTAGGAGTGGCAACGTAGACAGCGTGCTAGCGACGAGAAGGGCCTTGGACCAGTTCTTCGGCGCAAAGCGTGATGGCTGCGTTGTCAGAAGCAAAATACGTGCTCTGGGAAACGAGGGAGCCAAAGCTGTTAGCTGGGCCCGAGTGACGGAGGCGAAAAGTGGCAACAAGTCCACGTTTCGGTCTTTGAAGGACCAAGACGGACGCGTGATACGTGAGCCGAAGCAAATGTGCGCAGCCTTTCAGCGGCACTTTGTTCAACTGTTCGGGCAGGGCAGCGCGCCGGGAGGGGCTATGGATTTCGGTTCATACCTCGACGGCCTACCGCGACTCTCGAACAGCGAAGCGAAGTTCTGCGAAAGGCCGATTTCGGCCGCTGAGATAGGGGACGCGAGGAGCCAATGCGGCAAACGCAAATCTCCAGGTCTCGACGGTCTACCCTACGAATTTTACGTAGAAATGCTGGACTTGTTCTCTGGTCTCCTGGAAGCGGTCTACTGCAACAGGCAGCAGAACGGGAGAATTACCAGTTCTGTGACCAAGGGCGTAATCACGTTAGTCAGGAAGGACGAGAACAAGGGGAATGACATAGGCAACTTCCGGCCCATAACTCTGCTCAACACAGAGTTACAGATTTTGGCCCAGGTGTTGGCAAAGAGGCTGGCGTTTGTCGTTGAAAACCTGGTGGGAGAAGCGCAGACATGCGCAATCCCGACCAGATCCATACACGACAACCTCCACCTCATGCGATACATCATAGAGAGGGTAGGGTGTAAACCCGGCTTCGGTGGGGCCCTGATCAACTTGAATCAGTCTAAGGCTTTCAATAGGGTTGACCATCGTTACCTGGATGCGGTGCTCGAGGCGGCAGGCTTTGGTCCCGTGTTCAGAGGCTGGATTGCTGCAATGCACAACAGCAACATCTGCTCAAGGGTCAAGGTGAACGGCTACCTCTCGGAGCCGTTCCATATCACGCGATCCATCCGACAGGGATGCCCTCTCTCCTCCCTTCTGTACGTACTGACTCTCGAGCCACTACTGCGGAAGTTGGAGCTATTGATGGGCATCCCTTTGGAACCGGGACTGCGAAAATGGCAGTAATGGTGTCGAGCACCTCGCAAATTGGTGAGATCGGCACCTTACTGGAGGAATACGAAAGGTTCACAGGAGCGAAGCTGAACCGGGACAAATCCGTCGGTTTGCAACGTGGAGAGGCAAACTGATACCTTCCGATGACGTCGTCGTACGCT